>CM076581.1:19414864-19821990 GCA_034641835.2 Pinus albicaulis | reverse complement strand
TCCTCCTTTTCTCTAGAGAGGATTCCTTTTCTACAGCCTTAGTATATCACAATCAATCCCCCCAATGATCTGAGAGTTCCATGGATGAGAAGGTGGATAGATCTTATGTCCCGACATGCAGGTCCGTCAGCATTCAGTTTCACACCAGCCTTCTTTAGATGGATACGCATAAATTTCGTTGTGATAGATGATTATCCATATGCAAGGATGGACTTTCATGGAGACCCTAAGCTCGTGCTTCCTAAGGGTGAGCAATGAGGTGCTATGGGTAAGATATTTCAACCATTTTTTATTTTAAATTTTACAATTTTTTTGTATATTTTTTGTATCTGAGACTAAATTATTGATAACTAAACATGAAAAAATATATGTCATATGGTTGCAATATGAAACAACCATAGTTTTCTGAAGAAATATCTAATGGCAGAATATTTGGACGGCTTGAACGACCACCAAAACTAACTTTTCTACATGGGTGTACTTGATTTTGTAGAAATTATATACAAGATGCATGTATATATCCACATTATCTTGATCTAACAATATTTATCTTCTTGCTAAATGCAGAATCCTTCCACTGTTAATATTTTGCAGAAATTAAAACCAATTGCAAACAAATGAAGCAATAAAAACAATTGCACATAACACAGTTTTTTAATGGGAAAGCCTGAAGCTGAAAACCCCAACTATCATATATTATGTATCATGGAGATCATGTAAAAATCTCATACAAATATTAGTACATCAAGCTCTTAGTATAATCAATCGTCACACACTAATCAGAAGAAATCTGCAAATCCATGCACTTATTTCTTGCCACCTGATAGCCTGCCTCCACTGTGCAATCCCTGCTGAAGAATAGCTCTGAATGAATTTGAATTAACCTTGCCTTGACTGCGCAATCCTCATTGGCAATTCCAATGTGTGTGTGGTGCAATCAATTCATCACTATAGTCACAAAAGATAGTCCATCTTGCCCTTTCACCTATCTCTCCACTGGGTCTCCACTGGAACTGACATGCACTGTAGTTAACGGTTGTATTGTTCAGTTGATTACTGAGTTATTATTTGTGAATTAATTAACTAATTAATTCACTCCAATCTCACTAGTGTATCATTCATTTAGACTAGATACAACTATCTCAACTAAGTTTAACTCCATTAACTGAGTTAAACTGAATAACAACTCCATGAACTACTCTTCCAACTCTATCATAACTTTTCCACTTCAGTTCTAACTGAGTCCTCCATGCATGAACCACCAGTAAACCCTAGGAATTGCATAATTACTTCAGCCCACTGATTTGACAAATTTTTACACTGAAATTAAGAGCTCCAAGAGAATAAGTTGTTGTTTATTGTCGGATTATTATTAATATCTAATAATAATCGACACTTCTATTTTTAAATCGACGATCTTTAAATAGAATTTCATATATTTTTCCAAATTGAACAACCATCCACAAATAGCATCCTGAAACTTCTGAAATATGATCACCATGTCTAAAAATAGACTTGCACCTAAAAATAGCCTGCGAGCCCACTTAGTGAAGGCGACTCATTTTCACTAAGCTCATCATCTTGTTGAATCTCAACACTCCCTCTCAACAAGATAGGGATTATCCTTCACCCCGATCCTACCTCTATGGTATTCGAATTTGCTCCTGGTGAGTGCCTTCGTCAGAATATCTGCATCCTAATCTTCTGTAGGAATGTACTAAAGCAACATGATCTTTCGCTACACACAATCTCTAATATGATGATACTTGATATCAATATTTTTAGATCTATCATGAAACATAGGATTAATCGAGAGTTTAATGCAACTCTGATTATCACAATGTATCACTGTACGATCTAAATGTGAACTGAACAAACCAACCAGGATCTTCCTCATCCAGATAGCCTCACATGCAGCTTGACTTACTGCCATGGATTCTACTTCCGCTGAACTAAGTGCCACGGATCTTTGTTTCCTGTTGTACCAAGAAACTGTTGTAGATCCAATACTTAAAACCCCTCCTGATGTGCTCTTTTTGTCTGTTGGGCTGCCTGCCCAATCTGCATCCGTGAAGCCATGCAATTTCACCTCATCCATCTATTTGTACCATAAGCCATACTCAAATTTGCCCCTAAGATACCTTAGGACATGCTTGACTGCCTTCCAAAAGAGCTTGGTAGGCTTAACCATCGCTTGTGAAAGCTAGTTCACCACATAGCATATGTCCAATCTTGTATTAACTAAATACATGAGCGAACCCACCAACTGTCGATAAACAGTGGCATCCACTACCTCTGTTGATGTAGCATCCTCTTTCCTCAAAATTCCTGGAAGAGGAGTGTCAATAGGATTGCAGCCTTGCATGTGAAACTTCTCCAGTATCTCCCAGGCATACTTTCCTTGAGACACAAATAGTTCACCCTCCCACTGCCATATTTCCAATCCAAGGAAATAATGAAGGAGGCCCAAATCCTTCATCTCAAACACCTTTGCAAGATCTTCCTTACATGAGTGTATCAACTGCTCATCACCTGTTAGTATTAAATAATCAACATAAAGAACAATGATTAAAATCTTACCCTCCACCAAAATTTGGTATAGGTTTGCATCCGCCTCACTCTTGGTGAATCCAAGTCCAGTGAAATAGCTATCGATCCATGTGTACCAAGCACGAGGTGCTTGTTTCAACCCATACAGTGCTCTTTGGAGCCTGCACACATGCGACTCGCTGCTGAAGATCTCAAATCCTTCATGCTTCTCAATGTACACCTCTTCCTCAATGATCCCATTAAGGAATGCAGTCTTCACATCCATCTGATGAATGTGATAACCCATCTGCGCTGAGAGAGCAAGGATGGTCCTTATGGAAGAATATCGTGTGACAGGTGCAAAGGTTTCTTAATAATCAAGCCCCGGGCAACAAATCTTGCCTTATACTTCTCGACACTCCCATCAGCAACTTTCTTTACCTTGTAGATCCATCTTGATCCTATAAATAATTTACCCACTGGCCTTGGAACAATCTCTTGAGCACTGTTTTTGACAATGGAATAATACTCCTCCACCATGGCATCTACCCATGTGGGCTCCTGCACTGCTTCTTCAAAAGAAGATGGCTCTGTCACGATACACTGGATCATAAGAGCCATGTATCCAGTAAAACAATCAGGTGACTGTTTATGTCTGCGCTGTGATGTAGGGACTCCTAAATTTTGTGCCACATCAAGCTTCAGTCTCTCAACTTCTATGGTACGTTTTCTGCCTTGTCTGATGTTTGGTTCTACATGAGTGGACTGCTCCACTCCATGAATCTCCTCCTGTGGTTGATCCACATCTAGAGGCTCATCTTTGGGAACAAGAAGTTCCTCCTCTGCATGCAAGTGTAGCTCCCTCTCAAGTGAAAACTTCATGGCTTTCACCTCATTGAATTTTATATCCCATCGCACCACAGTCATCCAAATTTCTAGAAAATACACACGATAATTATGGGGTGTTTCTGTGTACCCCAAAAATATCCCAACTTCTGCAGTCGGCTCAAGCTTCTTCCTAACATCCTTTGTCACATGAATATAAAAATATGAGCCAAAAATATTCAAATGAGAAATATCAAGCTTCTTACCAGTAAAAGCTTCTTCAAGTGTACTCATGCCAAGTACTCTATGAGGGCAACAGTTTTGCTCATAAACTGCATTGTTGCATGCTTCTGCCCACAAGTACATCGATAGGCCCTGGTCATGAAGCATCGCTCGTGAAGCACCCTCGATCATTCTATTCTTCCTCTCAGTGGCCCCATTCTGCTATGTGTTATGAGACGTTATGAGTTATCTTCGAATTCATTCTTTGCTACAGAAGTATTTGAATTCTCCCGAGATGTATTCACCACCATTATCGCTCTACAGAGCCTTCACTTGCTTCCCCGACTCCTTCTCCACCAATGCTTTAAATTCACAGAACTTTGAGAATGTTTTTCTCTTCTTATGCATGAATAAGATCCAACATCTATGAGAATAGTCATCAAAAAATATAACATAATACTTGTGTTTTGTTGTTGAAGCAACCGAGAAAGGTCCACACATGTCTGTGTGAATTCTCTCCAGGATCACCGAAGCACGGTTCTCCTTCTCATGAAAGGTGGTCTTCACAAACTTACCCATAGTATATCCCTTGCACTGATCTGACTGCGCAAGAGTACCCTTGGGAAGTCTAGTAGAAATCTGCTTCAAAATCTTCAAAGCGCCATGGTGAAGATGGCCCAATCTCCTGTGCCATAATTTGCCCTCATCCCTGCTCACCACTTCTTTTTCTTTGCCCATAATTGTAGCGCAGCCATCTACCTCCAACTTGTAAAGATTCTTAACTCGAATACCTATCCTCTTGGTTTGACCCGTTTTTTTATGTCGCAGGAAAGCTTTTCCCTCGTTGAAAACAACGTCATAGCCTTTGTCTTCCAACATTGCGACCGAGACCAAGTTCTTCTTTAGACTTGGAACATGCATAACATCTTTCAACAAAAATGGATTACCTAAATCCCTCTCAAAGGTAATGGTCCCAATTTCAGTCGCATTGTATCGACCATCGCCGCCCATATCTATATGCATTTGAATGTCCTTCTCCTCCAAGTCACTAAACAACTCCTTGTCTCCCATAATATGGAAGGACGCACCACTATCAAGATACCACATCGATCCCATATATCTTGAAACCAAGCATGTGATCAAAGAGAAATAAAGTTCGAATTGCGAGGCTAAGGCCTCTCCAACTGCAGCTCCAGCAGCCTTCTTGTTCTTCTTCTTATGTGGGAAGTTAGTGGCGAAATGCCCATGTTCGTGACAGTGAAAACACTTCACCTTGGACAAATCCTGCTTCTTGCCTTTAACTTCGGATTTTGAAGGAAAATTCTTCCCCTTCCCTTTCCTTTCTTTGGCAGCCAAAGTGAAATTCTCTTCATCTTCATTCTTCGATGAAGAGCCATCCCTGGTACTTCGCCTTATCTCCTCCTACACAAGATCCAACCAAAGTCGCTCCCATCCCGGTAGTTTCTCCCATCCATTGACAGCATCTTCATAGCTATGCCAACTCTTCGGAAGCCAAAGGAGAGCCAAGCTCACCAATTCTTCATCATCAACATTAATCCCCACACTTCCCAGCTCATCCCTACAGTGGACAAACTTCGTGAGATATTTTGGAATATTGTCGCCCTTCTCCATTTTTATTTTTTCTGAGCTTATCTTTCAGTGCCAACTTCCTTTGGTCACTGCGGCTTTGGAACAAATCTGTCAAAGCCTTCCACATTGAAAATGGATTGGCTTTCCCATGAAGGCTGGACACAATATGGTCCTTCACACCTTCCAATAAAATTCTTCTTGTCTTTGCTATCTTCTTTTTCCATGCGTCAAGTAATGCAGCATCGCTAGATCCTGGCTTAGGAACATCGCTATCAATGAAATCCTTCAGTCCATTATCCTCTAGCACATCCTCTATCCTATCCTTCCAAGCTATGTAATTTGAGCTCCCATCAAGGGCATACTCCAAGTGCAACCCATTGAAAGACATTTCAATGTACACTCAACTGTCGCACCAAGAAATTTCTGCAGCAAATTCGAAATGTCCACCAGCACAAACTCAGCAATTCTTCACAATTTTCAATATTCAAGAATTAACACTGATCCGATACCATGTAGAAATTATATACAAGATGCATGTATATATCCAATTTCTCCTGATCTAACAATATTTATCTTCTTGCTAAATACCGAATCCTTCCACTGTTAATCTTTTGCGGAAATTAAAATCAATTGCAAACACATGAAGCAATAAAAATAATCGCACATAACACAGTTGTTTAATGGGAAAGCCTGAATTTGAAAACCCCAACTATCATATATTATGTATCATGGAGATCATGTAACAGTCTCACACAAAGCTTAGTACATCAAGCTCTCATTACAATCAATCGTCACACACTAATCAGAAGAAATCTGCAAACCCATGCACTGATTTCTTGCCACCTGATAGCCTGCCTCCACTGCACAATCCCTACTGAAGAATAGCTCTGAATGAATTCTAATTACACTTTCCTTGACTGCGCAATCCTCATTAGCAACTCCAATGTGTGTGTGGTGAAATCAATGCATCACTATAGTCACAACGGATAGTCCATCTTGCCCTTTCACCTATCTCTCCACTAGGTCTCCACTGGAACTGACATGCACTGTAGTTAATTGTTGTATTTTTCAGTTGATTAATGAGTTATTATTTGCGAATTAATTAAGTAATTAATTCACTCCACTCTCACTAGTGTATCATTCAGTTAGACTAGATACAACTAGATCAACTGATTTTAACTCCATTAACTGAGTTAAACTGAATAACAACTCCATGAACTACTCTTCCAACTCTGTCATAACTTTTCCACTTCAGTTTTAACTGAGTCCTCCATGTGTGAACCACCAGTGAACCCTAGGAATTGTGTAATTCTTTCAGCCCACTGATTTGAAAAAATTGTACATTGAAATTAAGTTCTCCAAGAGAATAATTTGTTGTTTATTGTCGGATTATTATTAAGAGATAATAATAATTGACACTTATATTTTTAGATTGACTATCTATAAATAAACTTCACCCAATATTCTAAAAATAGAATTTCATCTATTTTTCCAACTTGACCAACCATCCACAAATAGCATCCTGCAACTTCTGAAATATGATCATCATGTCTAAAAAAAGACTTGCACCTAAAAATAGCTTGTGGGCCCACTTAGTGAAGGCAACTCATTTTCACTAAGCTCATCATCTTGTTGAATCTCAACATATTTCAGTATCATTCAGATTCTGACTCAAATAATATATCGGGCGTTTAGCCCCTACATCATCTTCCCGGACCAATACCATTGCTATGGTGGTAACTACATTAGCGAGATACAGGAATTAATCACATTGGTAATCAGGGGGATATAATATAGATTCTCGAAATAGTACATCTTTCAAGACATCGAACGCCTGTTGAGCAGCATTGTCCTATTGGAATGGGGTCTCCTAACAAGCTGTGAAACTGGTCCATTTTGAATATTTTTTATTAGATTTAGTCTAGCGCGGGCATTTTGGGGCGGGTCAAAGCCCCGAACACATTATAATGGGTAAAAGGGTAAACTAGGGGTCTGAAAACCACGATTTGCGGACCATATGAAATACTAGGCTAGATTGTTATAAATAGAGGAGCATTTTGTATTGTAAAGGAAAAGAATGATAAGCTATTGATGTGAATTGTGGTTTAAGCTATCCGTTTGGGTTTTTGGGGAAAGGACTCCTGCTAGCTGTGTGTGCGGAGATCCAAGTCCAGCTATGTGGAAACCCTGCTGCTGTGTGCGCAGGTTGGGAAGGGAATTGTAAGGGAGAATTGATGAATGAATGAATAAGAAGGATTGATAGAGAACTGAATCTGTGAGTAATCTTGTGTGAATTGTTGGTAATTGTTGTACTGTGCATTTTATGTATTTAAGCTGTGAAGATCTGTGTAAGTGTGTTTATGGATCTAGATCTATTCTGTTTTTTTTATATAATGTTGTGTTATTTTCATAAAAGCATATAACTATAGATCTAGTGCATGTGGATTCGAATAGAGACCTAATTAACCCTGCGCAAAACAAGGTAATCTGGGTTTACAGGACCTAGCACTGCTCTGCTTGCCTTACCCATCCTTTCTCAGGGTGCAGAAACCTGGTTCCAGCAGCCACCCATACTACTTTGGGTGAGACTTTGACCTGTGTAAGCAGGTCACTGCCGAAAGGGCCAGTGGTATAGGGGTTTGTTGGCAAACCTTGCACACCGCAACCTGGGTCACAACCCCTCAAGCCAACAAATGGTTCCGTTTTCGGGACCCCAGAAGTCAGAGAAAGGGATCGGGTACTAACAAGCAAATAGTGGAGAGGGGCGCCTACGACAGCCCCTAAGAAATCATGGCGTACACTTAAAATTACCTACCTTTAAAGGCACAGCCGACGAAGACATGGAGCATTTTTGGTTTGTGGCAGAATCAGTATGGGTTGCGCAGGGTGTAGTGAGTGATACTACGAAAAAAGCATAGCTATCCTTAGCCTTTGATGGAAGAGATTTGGAGTGGTGTATGGGGTACGTAACGCAAAATATGGGCACAACTGTCCAGAACATTAAGGACGCCCTGAAACAGTGGCTTCGGAAACCTAAAGCCTACTCTCAGGTTGTGGCACAACTAAAAGATTTCAAGCAGGGAGCAACTGAGTCTGTATGGGAAGCAGATCAACTCCTGAAGAAAGCTATCAGAGAAGGATAATTTCAATACGATGAAAAACAACTTACGGAATGGTTCATTGCCATGCTACTCCCTCACCTACGCATACCTATGGGTCAACAGAATTTTGACTCACAAGATAAAGCCTTAGAAGCTGCCATGAAACTATAAGTTATGCCTAGGAAGGATGTTGCGTTGGAGATACAGTGGATCCAAGTGCAGCTTGGGGCTATGAACCAAGAAATTCAGAATCTACAATGGGAGAAAGGAAGAGAGGCTTGCACGGAACTAGGTTACACGAAAATACAAGAGTGTAGTCTAGAACAATGGAGCTCAAGGGGATCTATGCTTGAGTACGGAGAGAGCTACGCAGATGGGATGCGTAATACCAACCGATGGTTCTGTCCGGGCACCAACGTTTTCAACCCAAAGCGACGCTGGTGCCGGTTTTTTCGATCAATTGGCCATGAGGAGCAGGACTTCCGACTCCATAATGGAGTCATAGACTGGGGAAAATACCAGAAGACCCTACCTCACCAAAAACCCCTTCGGGCGGGGTTGAATCCCCCCCAGAAGGGAAGGACGGGAGCCGAAGCGGAAGCGCAGGTTAGGGTCGAGGCCAGTCGATATGGAGGCACGGGGCATTTTTCAAAGTATTTCCCAGACCCCTCATGACAGTCCTGCAGGTATTGTAGGCAGTTGGGCCATACGCCAGAAGATTTTCCAACCCTGAAAGAAAAGATACGAGAAAAACAGCTCCCATCTACGCCGAAGGTGCGAAGGGCCCAGACCGAGCTAGGGGGTAGAGACCCAAAGGTAAATGTGGTAACACGCAGTGGATTAGCAACTAGGGGAGTTAAGGAGAAAGATGAAACTGACGCACTAATTCGCAATTCGGTTAGCAACCAAGAAGGACTGGACCTGGACAAATCAAGGGAGACGTTTATGGAAGCTCGGAAGGACTTCCTCAAGACTAACGGTTCACCATCTACACACCCTGGGGATGTGGAGGAAGCTGAGGAGGTTAAACCCTTGCTACAGGCATGCATGCGACTGCTGTGCAACCCCTAGGCGTTACGAAATCTACAAGCTTTACTAGAGATTTGTGTAACACACCCTACCCTGTCACCTGACATTAAGGATGTGCATTAGCTACACAAATATCAGAGACACACTGGCAGGGAGATGCAGCTGACAGTCTAGATCGGTAACTATGAGATGGATCAGGTTATCTTAGACCTTGGATTAGATGCCAATATACTACCTAAGCACACTTGGCAACGCATGGGGGAACCCAAGCTGGAAAGATCCACCATCCAGCTTCGAATGGCCAATCACCAAAAAATAGTACCTCTGGGGAGTCTCTCTAGGATCCTCGTGGATGTCGCAGCGGTACACGTCCAAGTTGAATTTGAAATCATTCAACTCGCCGGGGATGCGGACCCCTATCCTGCGCTACTAGGATTATATTGGGCCATCGACCTAGGCGGTATCATTAACTTAAAAAAACGAAGCATGGTATTTGAAATAATGGCACAAGGGTCGTTGTGCCATTAGACCCTGTGGAAGGAAAAAGTTATATGGAACCTATAACCAAGGAGGGAGATGTGGATTATATCTATAAGTTGACAGTGCGTAATAGGGACAATCCAACCTAGGACGTAGTACCCTCCTATGAGGGGGATGTTGAGGATCCCAATAAGGAACTAGAAACTTCGCAGACCCGGTTGGGTGAAGCCTCCACACTGCGTTGTCTTCTTATCACGATGGTCCCAGAGGAAAGGACTGGAGTTGCGTCGGGCCTAAGCAACTGCAGCAAACCCATCCCAGGGGAGGGTCAGGGTGACCCACGAATGAGCAACAGGTTCCCTACGACACCTGTCGGTCCAGCAGGTAGCAACCCCATGCATCGGGCCACCTCTATGATGGTGACACAGCTAAGGGTCAGGCGGTATGCTCCTACAACAGCCCCCCTTGGGGCCTTAGTGGAACAACTGATAAAAATCCCTTGGTCTTAGGCCAAGAGCCACCTAGGGAGCAAGCCTGTGTTGGGGGGAGACAGGAAGCTTGTAGAAATTTGAATAATAGCTGAATTATTCACCGAGATTATCCTAATTACACACTATCTAACTTCATGCATAATACATAACCTCTTCTACAATTTATCATCAATATGCGGAAATAGAAGCAGTTGCATGCACACATTAAAACATAATCAAGCACATATATAACACAGTATGTAATAGGGAAAGAATACAGCTGAAAACCCCCAACTATCTGTATATTATAATGATAGAGAACATGTAACAATACATAGCACAAAGCTCCTCACAGCTCTCAGCACTATCTCTCATGCTACACACAAACTAGCTCAGATATGAACAAGTCACAAGTTCAAATCTCTTCCACCTGTCTGCCTGCCTCTACTGCGCAATCCAAGATGAATAATGATGAGATCCAAGTTCGAATCCCACTGGCTTGTACTGCGTAATCCTCATTGGCAATCTCAATCAATGTGTGTGCAAATCTCATGCACAACTATAGTCACAACTGATAGTAGACTCACCCTTTCACCCACCTCTAACACTGGTCTCCACTAAACTGTCCATGCATTGCAGTTAACTGATGTATTCTTTAGTTGATTTATGAGTTAATAGTTAGTGAATTAATTAATAATTAATTCACACCACTCATCACTATTGTATTTATTAGTTAGACTAAATACAACTAGTTCAACTAAGTTAAACCGAACACAACTCCACCAACTGTCTCATCAACTCCACCAAACTCTGCCACATGAGTTCTAACTGAAGTCAACCATGCAATAGCTCAACTAACCCTTAGAAAAAGCGTATTTCCTTCTGTCAGCTACATGTGCCACATCCAAGCATCAAACTGAAGTGCTCCAAGAGGATAAGATAATGTTTATAGTCTAAATATTATTAAGGGTTAATAATATTTTACTGTTCTATTTTTAGCCCGGCAGTCTAAAAATAGATTCCGCCCAATGTCTAAAAATAGAGGTCCATCTATTTTTACCAACTCGACCAATCATCCATAAATAGCATCCTGCAACTCATAGACCATGACCCATATGTCTAAAAATAGACATAGTCTAAAAATAGACTTTGCGACAAAAATCACCTGTGTGGGCCCCACCTAGTTTTGGTGATCACTTTCCAACTAGGATCAGGAATGATGTTTCAGGATGCCTCCTTCACTGTTTCTTGTTGCAATCTTCAACACTCCCTCTCAACAAGAAAGGACTGTCTTTGCATGCGACATGTAACTCCATGCATTCGCCCTGCAACCTTCACAAGCGCCATGCAACTCCATGCATCTGCTCTGCAACTCCTCTGAAATTGAATAGGCTCCAAACAACTCAATCAGTCTGATGCATCTATCATCAAATTCTTAGACTTCTGCTGGTACCAACTGCACATGTCATCAGGAACCACTGCGCTCTTGAACTCTTGCACCCATGCACTCTGCACTTGCTGTCAACTCTGATCCGCGCTCCAGTATCCGACACTGTCACTTTGATCTGCCTGCATCAATCCAAATGAACATGCTACTATTGCACTGTGGGCACCTCGTAGCTAGGTTCAATTCATGAGATCCACACCATCTCATGAATCCTGCCCAGAAATCTCCTCTTGGGATTATTCATGCATGTTGCCCCACCTCTCACCTGGTGGTATAGCTGCATGCACTCCCTCTGCCCATCTGGCACGAAATTTCTCTGCATGAGTGGTTTCTTCCACTCCATGATCCTCATCTTGTGGCTGCTCCACATCCCGAGGTTCACTATTACCTGCATGCAAAACTTGCTCCCTCTCAAGCATCAATTTCATGTCTTTCTTGCACTTCCCAATAGTAGGAAGCTCCGTAGACATCCCATCTACTTCAAGTCTGTAGAGATTCTTTTCTCGAATCCCAACCTTCTTGACTTGTCTTGTTGCCTTGTGCCGAAGGAAAACTTTTCCTTCACTGAAGACAACTTCATACCCTTTATCCTCTAACATTTCGACTGAGATTAAATTATTCTAACCTAGAACATGCACTAAATCTTGTAAAAGAATGAATTTACCTGAATCCCTCTGAAAGTTTATGGTACCAATGCCGGTCGCATTGTATCGTCCATTTTCGCCCAACTCAACATGCAACTAGAGATCTTTCTCCACCAAGTCGCTGAAAAGATTCACATCTCCCATCATGTGAAAGGAAGCGCCACTGTCAAAATGCCACCCCGATCCCAATGCACTAGACACCATGCATGAGATCAATGAGAAGTCCAGCTCAAATTGCGAGGCAAGAGCCTCACCGGCTGCAGCTCCAGCAGCCTGCTTGTTCTTCTTCTCCTGTAGACAATTCGTGGCGTAATGTCCATGATCGTGACAGTGAAAACACTTCACTTTGGACATGTCACGCTCTTTTCCATCCGCACCGGATTGAGAAGCATTCTTCTTGCCCTTCCCCTTCCTTGCTTTGGTAGCCAAAGTGAAATCCTCTTCATCAGATACCTTTTATGAAGATCCATCCCTGGTACTCCGCCTTTTCTCCTCTTGCACAAGATCCGACCAAAGTCGCTCCCATCCTGGCAATTTCTCCTGACCATTTACAGAGTCCTCATAGCTATGACAACTCTTTGGAAGCCCAAGGAGAGCCAAGCTCACCAAGTATTCTTCATCCACACTAACTCCTACACTCCCAAGCTCATCCCTGCAGTGGACAAACTTTGTCAAGTATACCGGAATAGTGTCATTCTTCTCCATCTTTATTTTCCTGATTTTATCCTTGAGCGCCAACTTCCTCTGGTCGCTCTTGCTTTGGAATAAATCTATCAAGGCTTTCCACATCAAGTATGGAGAAGCTTTTCCATGCGGGCTGGATACTATGTGATCCTTCACGCCCTCCAACAGAATCCTTCGACATTTTGTCATCTTCTTTTGCCAAGCCTCAACTTGAGCAGCATCAGTAGGCTTTGGGACCTCAGCATCTATGAACTCCTTCAGCCCGTTATCATCTAATACTGCCTCCATCCTGTCCTTCCATGCAACATAATTCGAGCTACCCTCAATGGCATACTCCAGTCGCAATCCGTTGAAAGACATTTCAACTTCGGCACCAAGAAAACAAATTTTCTGCAAAATTCGAATTCCACCAGCTCAAACTCAACCACTTCTGGATCTGTGAGAACAAATTATTTCTAGCACAGAGATCGACTGTAGGGTCGTTTACTGGATATATCACCTTTCAAAGGAAAGGATGGATCCAGAGGCTACCTGGCCCGCTTACAGACTCTGTCTACCGAAATAAATTGTAATCACTGTAATAGATCCAATGATCAATTCTCGCTCTGATACCATGTAGAAATTTGAATAATAGCTGAATTATTCACCGAGATTATCCTGATTACACACTATTTAAGCTTCATGCATAATACATAACCTCTTCTACAATTGATCATCAATATGCGGAAATAGAAGCAATCGCATGCGCACATTAAAACATAATCAAGCACACATATAACACAGTATGTAATGGGGAAAGAATACAGCTGAAAACCCCCAACTATCTGTATATTATAATGATAGAGAACATGTAACAATACATAGCACAAAGCTCCTCATAGCTCTCAGCACTATCTCACATGCTACACACAAACTAGCACGGAAGATGAACAAGTCACAGGTTCAAATCTCCTCCACAAGTCTGCCTGCCTCTACTGTGCAATCCAAGATGAGAATGAATGAGATCCAAGTTTGAATCCCCTTGGCTTGTACTACGCAATCCTCATTGGCAATCTCAATCAATGTGTGTGCAAATCTCATGCACAAGTATAGTCACAATTGATAGCCACACTCACCCTTTCACCCACCTCTAACACTGGTCTCCACTGAACTGTCCATGCATTTCAATTAACTGATGTATTCTTTATTTGATTTATGAGTTAATAATTAGTGAATTAATTAATAATTAATTCACACCACTCATCACTAGTGTATTTTTCAGTTAGACTAAATACAACTAGTTCAACTAAGTTAAACCGAACACAACTCCACCAATTGTCTCATCAACTCCACCAAACTCTGCCATTTGAGTTCTAACTGAAGTCAACCATGCAATAGCTCAAATAACCCTTAGGAAAAGTGTATTTCCTTCTATCAGCTGCATGTGCCACATCCAAGCATCAAACTGAAGTGCTCCAAGAAGATAAGATAATGTTTATATTCTAAATATTATTAAGGGTTAATAATATTTGACTGTTCTATTTTTAGCCCGGCAGTCTAAAAATAGAATCCTCCCAATGTCTAAAAATAGAGGTCCATCTATTTTTACCAACTTGACCAATCATCCATAAATAGCATCCTGCAACTCATAGACCATGATCCATATGTCTAAAAATAGACTTTGCGACAAAAATCACTTGTGTGGCCCCCACCTAGTTTTGGTGATCACTTTCCAACTAGGATCAGGAAAGATGTTTCCGGATGCCTCCTTCACTATTTCTTGTTGCAATCTTCAACACAGTTGTCACAACTAGGTAACCTTAGCGTGACAAGTACACCAAGATCACTAGGGACACAACAACTAGCCGTTGGAACTGTACCCACTGGTAAAAAGCAGAAGTTACCGTTGGGAGAAGCGCCCTCCGAGCCTTTGGCAGGATGAGTTATGGGAAGTTTTTACCGTTCCTTGGGAAACCCACCCCGAGTAAAATATCCCTCTCCTTCATCTGATGGGAAGTGCTTAAAAGAGGGCAGGATAGTCTAATTAGCGATATTATCTCATTTACACAAATGGCCTGCCTCAAGCGTCTTGTGGAAGCAATTCAGCAACAAGCTTTTTATAACTGTAGCAGCCCTCTCATGTCTGGTCAACCTCCTCCATTAGATAGTAGTCACCCAGAGCCAGGATTCATTTTTCATGCAAGGATGTCGGCTACTACCTCTGCCGAAACCTCCGCCCCAACTGAGCCTAATGTTGAAGAAGTCCTAGAGGATGAGCCTAAGTTAAAATAAGTCCCCCCCTAAGGGTCACAAGGAAAGGAAAATAAAAATCACAAAGCTCGGAGAAAACCCCACAAGCGGCAAGAAGGCCTCGAAGCTCCCCAAGACGTGCCAGGCCCCTGCCCTCAGAACAAGATGAACAGGAAGGTGCTCTGTCGGCTAACCCGATCAATTGGTTACCCCCCTTTGTTCGACCACAAGGGCCGTCTACATGAACACCAAAAATCTTGGATGGCTTGGTCACCTACCTGCAAACCCCACTGACCCCAGGCGAGGTCCCCATCCTCAGTGATCTCTGCAGACACCTCAATGAGGTCAAGTTCGATGACCACGATCTGGCAGACCATGACACCCTCCCAGAATTGGCCGGAATTACGAAGTGCTAACATGTTTAACCTATTTGGAGGAGTAGTAAGTTGGATGAGTAAGAGACAATATGTAGTGGCACTTTCAACTATAGAGGCTGAATACATGACAAACACTTATGCAAGCAAGGAAAAAGTTTGGTTGTAAAGATTGTGTTCAAGTATGGGGTTGGTACAACGAGCTACAAGGATAGACTATGACAACCAAAGTGCAATTTTATTGGCAAAGAACCCTGCTTATCATTCAAAGATAAAGCACATTGATGTTTGGTATCACTTTGTGAGGGATATGGTTGAAGAGAAAAAGGTGTTGCTAGTAAAGGTGGACACTTTGTAGAATGTTGCAGATGCATTGAAAAAGTCTATGAACACTGAGAAGTTTTATTGGTGTAGAGAAACAATTGGCATTATAGCCGTGGACCAATGACTAAGCTCTCCTGCGACCCTCAATGTGGAAATAAAACAACAAGTGGGTGAAAGTTGGATATGTGTTATATTCTTTCCACGATTGGCCCCAAAATAATTTTTTTGGGGTTCACGACAACGCCCTCTAGGTGGTTTTGCGCATGGTTTTGGGCATGATGGTTTTATGCCCATGGTATTTTGTAGATCTGATTAAGGTAACTATAATTATGTTCTAATCTAGGGTTAGTGAACTGGGGTTTATGAATGATTCAACATGTGTATATATATATATATATATATATATATATATATATATATATATATATATATATATATATATATATATATATATATATATATATATATATATATATATATATATATATATATATATATATATATATATATATATATATATATATATATATATATATATATATATATATATATATATATATATATATATATATATATATATATATATATATATATATATATGTATATATATATATATATATATATATGTATGTATGTATGTATGTATGTATGTATGTATGTATGTATTGTAACACTGAAAGGAATACAATGAAAAAACAATCTGGTAGTCCCAATTTTGGTATCCAAGGAAAAACCTCAGTGTATATTTGTTTTATGTTCTCGCAATTGTATATTTTTTTGTTTGAAGAATTTATTTGTGGGTAATTTATGTACAGGGTTAAAACCTACATAATATTCTCCTGACTGTGTTGTATGGATGTGCCACGTGGCACTGTACAAACATGCCATGTGGCAACTATGGGTCTTGTACCTGCAAATTTTTTATTATTTCTTAAAAAATTCAGCAGGCCATAAATTTTACATATAGTGTCAGTTTGAGGTGCCATTTATGTCGTTTGACTTAGAATGAAAAGATCTTCAATTTGAGATAAGTTTCCTTGAGTTTTGAGGACTTAAATTTTTTTACCTTTTAGGATCCTCTTGGGTCATTCCTCCCCACTGAGGAGATTTTGGTCCTCCAAAAGCATAAACACAATCTTCAATCTGCTATACTCCCTCATCTGCACAACAAGTGCCCTTTCAGGCCACAATTCTTTCTCCTTCACCTTTGTACTTCAAAGCCCTAACTGATGAACCAACACCTCCATTCGATGCAAACATGTAGTACACTCTTTGAAAAATATATGTTCTTAATACAAGACCAATTATGACACAAAAAAACCCATATTTTCCAAGAGTTTATACCACAATATTTGGTCAAGTTTACATCATAATCATAACATAAACCAATCCCAATTTATTAACTAAAAATTCCAAAGAAATCATCATGTTGCATTCAAACACTTCATCACTTTTACAAGCATTTCACAACATGCGATTTACAAAATGTGGCTATGACAAGCTACTATCTCTAATACCACTATATTTATTTCAAAAAAGTGAAGGGGTCTTTCTCATGTAGTTGAATCTCTTGAAAAACTTCACCAACTGGTTCCTTCATAGGTGATTTATGGTCATGGAGTATGTGAAATGTGGCTCTCTAATGTCGATCCTTGTTGCAGTGACTGTAATGATTCTTCCTCCTCCAAAATTTTCGGACCTTCTTTGAATGCTTGTTCTTGGTGCATTCTTAATGCGGATAAGTTCCCCTGGAATCCTCACTGTCATTGGAATGTTGGGATGTGCTCCCATCACTTGTCGTTGATTGGTCACTGGTTGTCTTGGATCATTCTCCAACCTCCTTTCTGACATAACCAAGTCCTGCATAGCGAGGAAATTCGTGTAATTTGATAGGATTCACAATGCCATGACCATTAATGTTGAGCACTTTTCCTTGAAACCCCATTTTATTCATCAATTTTGAACCAATTCTTGTAGTATGCTACTAAAAAATAGTGAAATCATCGCCATAAAGAGAACATGAAACTGAAGAATCACTTTTTATCTCAGGTGCTGGTGATGATGGCTTGTCAAGTTGCAACCTTTCCAGGGCCTCCTCCTTGGCTTGTAACTAATGTTGCAAATTTTGTTTCTCCTCTTCCACTTCTTATAGGAGTATCCTTAGTTCATCATAATTTTCTTTATCTCCTCAAGTTCCTGGAGCCATGCAATTTTTGGTTCTCTCTTCATATTTTTCAAAACATTTACTACAATCATCGTCTCATTGCCTGAATATAAACCCAAGTCAATAGGTTCATCACATGGAATCCCCAGAGCTGCAATATTCATCTCATCATTTGAGTCAAATCCTAGGTCAATTGGTCCAACACCTACAAATATGGCCATTGTGACCTTCTCCTCATCCCCCGATTCTGATTCTTGGTCTTGTTGCATGGTAGTGACCGCCTTCTACTTCTCATTTCTGCCATTCCTCTTTGGCCTCAATTTTGGATGCAGTTTCCAATAATGTTCCTCATCATACCCTTCTTTCTCAAATTGAGTACAAGAGGGATTTGCTTCCTTTCTCCTTTTTGTTACTCTCTTATTTTCATAATTGTCCAGTTCATACTTTCCCATGCTTTCAAGGTGAATGGATTTCACACTAGCTGAGTCAAGAGTAGTGGGTTCAAATAACAACAAATAATGTTAGTGAGAATCATCTGAAGAGCCAATATACTTCATTAGAGTATCATGTGAATCTCAAGCAATGCCCAATGTTAAGGCTTGTTTTCTAAACTCTTATGTAAAGCTTTTCACATCTTGTCCTTTGCCTTGTTTCAAATGTTTCCATTCTATCATGGCTCTCTATCAATATGCTAATGGATACAGTTGTCCTTTTAGAGAAGACACAAATTTAGACCATGAAGAGAGGAGTTTACCCACATGATTACTACCTTTTTGCAGTTTTCTCTCCCACCATATGAGAGCGGTGCTTCCAAGTTGAAGAGATGCTAACTAGACCTTGGCTTCATCTTATACTATCTACTGAATCTGAAAATACACCTTAATCTGTTTGATCTATTTATTCAACTTATTTGCATTGGACTCTATGTTAAACATAGGAAAATCAAAATTTACATCCAACTTAAAAAAAGGCTTTTTGTGAGATTTTCTATTTTAGAATGATGAGAATATGAGGAAGAAGTGGAGAATTCACTAGAAGATGTAGATGGATGTTCAACAGGCTCTCCTCCTCCTCCTCCTTGATTTACCGAGGCATGATCATCTAGTTCTTTCTTCTCATGCTTCACCATTTTCTTCTCATACTCTGCAAACTTTTTGTCAAATTTTTCGATCATGTTGTAAAGGCCTTGCAAAATTTTTTCTCTTCCTCCAACTGAGCATCTTCATCTGCCATTTTCCTTCTTCGTGCTGCATGCCATTCTTCTCGATCAAAGGAATTAACTTTTCCTTCACCTCTTTGGAGCACTTCCTTGGTTATTATACATGTGCAGTTCACATCAATAGAAGACCCACTATGATACCAAACATGATCTAGATATTTTCACTTCAAGGATGCATATATAATTGCATTTAAAAGAGAATGTAACCATGAATGCATACAAATAAAACAAGAGGAAATAAAAAGGAAACCATGAGAAATATAGAAACACACAAGTTGATAACAGAGTTCACCCAATGTGGGTTATATCTCTAGGACTTGCTTAATGTGGGGAGGCCTCTTTAATTAATCTTCAACGAAATAAAAAATGGATACAATTTAATCTTACACATTATACCTCTAGTTCTAGGGATCGCTTGAAAATGCACAACTTTGTTGAAGAAACGAACTGCATGGTTGGATTCATGGCAAAATTTCATGAAAATTGACTATAATGTGGCCCAATTTTGTGCTGGTGACCTATGGAGTTCTAGAGAATCTTTTAGATTCCCCAAATATTTTATTACAATAATATTCCCCTCGTATGGCACATCGCAAGGTTATTCTTGGGCAGAGTTCCGCGTGCCTGGTCCCATGGTGTTGAAGTTTTTCCAGTTGAGAGTCCACACCCCTCTTTCTGCTCATGAAATGTGTTCGGATTGAATACAAATATGCGAGAAAAAATTCCTAAGGAGACAATTGGCCCAACGATCGACGGTGATTAGTTAAGTAAGTGGATGAGGGGAGGTCAGGGGTTCAAACCCCACGACCCGATCCACTATTTTTTTTAATATATGGTGGGTTCCGCCACTTGTTTTTTATAATTATAACCATTTATTTGTCACTTGAAGTTTGTTTTTTACCGTAACAGGTTATCGTTGGGCGACTTGACTAGCAATGGGTTTGACTCCCGCCAACTTGACCTCCACATATAGTTGGAGGTTTGGCAGGTCCACTAATTTGGTGGCTCCACTCAAGCTATTGTCCACCAAAACTGCCACAAAATTTGGCATAATCACTAAATTGTCCTGCCAATTTGCTTGATCCACTAATCTGTCTGAGGCCAAGTTTCCCGTTAGAAGCTTTGCCAAAATTGTCCTGACCTAGGCCCACTGGTCAACCACATGGTGCCACGTGGTGCCCTGTGATTAGGCCACATAGTGACTCTGTATTGGGCCACGTAGCAAATTCTAGGTGTGCCACGTGGCACATCCTAATTGGCTCAAGTAAATTCCAAAAGTTCCAAATATGCATGACACATGGCACGCTTTGGTAGTGCCATGTCATCATGTTGTCATCATCATGATGTCACCCTACCACATATAATCCATTGATTCATCAAGGATATTCCCAAGATTTTGATAACTGTGTTATACATATGTGCCACGTGGAACTCCACGGACCTGCCATGTGGCACTTGTGGGGCTTGCACCTACAAATTTTTTGTTGTTTCTTAAAAACTTCAACCTGCCATAACTTTTACATACAGTGTCAGTTTGAGGTGTTTTTTTCGTCATTGGATTCAAAACAACAAGCTCTTTGATTTGAGATAGGTTTCACTAATTTTTGAGGACTCATAAAATTTGGCCTTTTAGGATCCTCTTGGATCAATGACTTACCTAAACTCCCTCAGATATTTTTTCCAAAATATGATCGTGATAATAAAGAATCTCCAAAATATCATATCAAAAAATTCATGTTATCCATTAACTTAAAGGGTGTTGAAAAAAAATATGTTGTTTGCATAATTTTTCCTTATACTTTTGAAGGTAGAGCTTCCAAATGGTATTTTTCCTTACCAATTAACTCTATCCAAAATTGGGATAATTTTGAAAATATGTTTATTAAAAATTTTGGCGATGATAAATCACCAACAATGTTTTTAGTAGAACTCTCTAGATTGAAAATGGGTTCTCAATAAAAAATCATTGATTTTAATCAAAGGTTTATCAATATGCTTAATAAGATTCTTGATGCATCTAAGCCTGCAACTGATGTTCAAATTGAATTTTACAATTTTTCTATCCCTACATCCACTGGCATGCTCATAAAATGTGCAACCAAAATTATTTTATCTGATGCAATTCAAGAATCTTTGAACGTTGAAAAATAAATGACGAGTATTGTTAACATAGATATTGAAAAAGAAAAGAAACCCATCCAACCTACCAAGAAATTTACCTTCATGGAAAACAAAAAGGATAAAGATGCATTTGACATGGAAATCATACACAAGATTATTAAGAGTCTTCCTAATGAAGTAGTTGACTCGAAGAAAAAATTCAAAGAAGAATCTTCTTCCAGAACCCTTTAAGACTTTTGTCAAAATAACTCCCCCAAATCCTTTAGGTGGCCAAATTTGAGCAGTAGATAGTGTAACAGTCTCGGGTTATATGTAATATTACAAATTTTTCCACAAGATAATTGGAATATTAGAGTTCTTAATTTCCATAATTAATTAAGTAAATAAGAGGGTGGAGGGACCCATAAACCCCAAATATAAATAAAATCCACTTATGATGTGTGTATGTGGATATTTAAGATCTAAATCTACATAATGGAGTAGTGGAGAAGCTCCTTAATGTGAAAGGAGTGGAGATCATGTCTCATTAATGAGAAAGATCATGGAGGTTGAAGCAGTCAACTAAGATCATGGAAGGAATAAAATGCAAGATCATAGAGAATTCATGATTAGATGATGGAGGAGTAGTGAATTTAATGCACACATGATGGATAGGGTGATCATTAAATTGATGGAGATCATGGAGAGACAACACAGTCAACATGGAGACCTATGTCCACATGTACATCGCAGTTATAGGGTGGGCCAAGGCATGAGAAGGTTCAAAAACTATATAATGAAGACGAAGGCAACATAGAAGGCAAGATTTTGGATTATTGATTTGCGATCTGTTTAGATCTGGATTTTTCATTTGACATTCCATTTACTCTTATGCTATTTAGCTAAGTCTGTAGTGATGTTTAGCACAGTTTGTTCTCGAGAGGGAACCCCACCTCTTTCCTTGAGTGACCTCTAGGGAAGAGTGTTTGCAGTACATTCATCATCAGGCATTGGTGCCATATTGTTGTTACACATTATTTTGTCACCATGACATTTTACTGTCTATATGGGTTCATCAATACCTATATAATTCTCCCTTAGAAGTCTACAACCCTAAAGTTCCTAAACCAAGTCTAGAATTTGGTGAAAAGCTTGTAAAACTCATAAAAACACTTGTATTTCACTTTTCCTTAGCCTTACCTGCGGCACCACATCCTTTTGCTCCAAAAACTACGGAGTCGACCACACGTTTTGTTCATTAAAAGTGCGGACCCTTGTAAAAGGTAAATTGAAGGCAAAAGTAAATTCTAGAAGCCCAGCTGGTCAAATATTCTCCTAGTTGGAAGCTTCTAGAATGCGTTATCCAGTCGAAGCCTTACTCCCTCCATTTATCATGAACATTCATTCCTTCATTAAAGGAGCCTATTCCTTGGTCTTTGGAACTTAATCCCTTGATAAGGGGACTCTATCCATTCCATTTTGGAGCTGTAACCACTTTCCTTCTCCTATAAATTGAAGCTTTGGTTCAGTCTCAAGGGTGCATGCTCACATATGTAAAACTTCTCTATGCATTTTGTATACACTTAGTACTTTCTTTGTACTTGGTAGTTGCGATAGAGAAGGGAATTGCTGAAGAAACATACTCTTTTTGCTAGCTGCGAGAACGATTACATACTCGTAGTTAGACTGGTTCAAAGAGTGGAAGGGCTTGTCAAACCAAAGGAAAACACTTGTTCCGGACCCTAGAAGGACCTATATGACATCAAGGCGAACACGGTTGTAAGACTCCTTTTATTTAAAGATAATACAATTGGATCCTGTTTTCTCAATAAGTTGTTTATGTATTTACTTGAATGAATTATTTCTTAAATTCCTTGATCATTAAGATAGGTTTGTGATTTCTGAATTAGTATATGTTGTAGGTGCTTTTGATCCTCTTCTATGTCTTTGTTTACAGATCTTAAGAGGTGACTTCTTGGAGCGATGGGAAAGAAGAATTCAATTAGCATTGGATCACAGGTAGGTCCTTTCTTCATCATAGAAAATTCTTAATTACATATAATCTAGAGAAATTAGTTTACATTTGTCCTGTTTTTTTTTAGCTATCCTTGTGATACTAGGGAGATCGTTCTTGTCCACAAGAACTATTTATCCGCCTAACAAAATGGAGACTCCGCTGGGGATAGTTTTGAGCTTATTTTTCTTTTTCTTTGAGTTTGACTTTTGAAAGAATTTTTTCTATTTTTGATTAGTCTGTACTGGTTTGGGTAAATTAGCCTTAGAATCCATGAAAAGAAGATTTAGAATTTTTTATTTTTCTTTATGTTTTCTGGGCTCTGCACTTTTTCTTTGAAAACAGTGGAGTAACATTCATAGTTTCTCCATGTAAATAGTGTGATACTGCACATTTTTAATACGGAAACCTACAGACCTCAAGAAAATTTTGGAAAAACTCAAAATTCTCTTTTTTGGTACTGGCTTACAAGATTCTTTGTGATTACCCAGACTTGTATTCACTGTGAAAAGCCTCTTGTAAAAGTTTCTTCTAGCATTCCAAGTTTTGAGTGATTTTATAAAGAGTGATTTTTTTCTTTGTCTTTGTGTTGCTCAAAGATCAGAAACCTTTATATACCTTAGATTACTGGTATTTCATTGATTTCTTGATGAGCCTATGACTTTATAGCAAAAATTGCTTCTATGAAAATTAGATTTAATTTTTTATTTGCAAATCTTAAGTGACTTTTAGTTTAATAAGCCTTGAATTTCACTTTAAAACCACCATTGGATGATTTTGATTTCTTGCTGGGATAAGCAAAGGATTTATTGGTTAGATTACAAACTGAGAAAAACATCCTCAAATTTTTTTAGAGTTTTTAGTCTTAAAATTTAAATCTTTAGAGTTTTTAGAGTTCAAAATTAGTGTTTTTAGTTTTGAATTTTGATTTCTAAGTAATCATACTTTTCTTTTGGAAACTGTTTATTTGTAGTTTAAGACTTGAATGATTAAAAGGGATTTCTTTTTGAGCAATTAATCATTGAGTTTTCATGAAAAAGATTTCTTTTCATATATTCTTGTTTTAAAAGGAAGGATTGATGTTTTAAAAGCATTTGCATTCCTCAACTCTTTATTTTAGATAAGTTTCATTGAAAATGAATGAATTGTTTCTCATATAGATGCATTCTAGTGTTTTTTGGAGTTGAGTTCCCCGATTTACTATGACCTGGTAAGTTAAATACAACTCCTTCAGGGTCTCATGCCGCTGATGGTGTAATCAGTTTGGTTACTACAACTAATAATAAGAAGAAATCTTCAAAGATTACTTCTCCTTTAATAACTTTACCTGATTCACCAAAAGGAGAATCTTCCTTGGAAACTACTACCGATATTCACATCATAGACTCATCTACTAAGTCAAAACTTGGCAAAAAGAAAAAGGGGAAGAAAAAGAAAAAACAAACCTCACCTCCCAAAGAAAAAGCTGATAAAACTGAATCAACTAATGACAAACAGAAACCTTGTTATCCTTGTCTTATCTGTGACGAGGATCATTTCACCAAGGAATGTCCACATAGGGAAGAAGTTTCTAAGTTCATCAAAGGTTCACCCACTCCTGCTGTCTTGAAGGATCCCTTTCCAATTCAAGATAGTAAAATGATTGGATCTTCTTCTAATCCATTAGCAGATATTTTGATGGTTGTAACTCGATCACAAGATTATGGTAGTAAAAATCCTGTTACTAGTAAAGAAGTAGAAACTTATAATTCTACACCAGCTGCATCTACTTCGGTTTCCAATATGCTTCACATCGAGAAACAAAATCCTGACTTAGTAATCAAACCGCCTCCTAAAGGTGTACTTCGTAAATCAGCTTTCAATCCACATGCGAGAGCTGCTCAGAATTACAACATTGTTGAAGATTTGGCAATTTCCCCTTCGGCAATGTCAGCTTTGGAAGTGCTACAATCATGTCCAGCACAAAGGAAATTACTATTGTTAGTTTTAGGAGTTGTAGATTTGCAGGATTCGAGCCTTATGATCTTTGATCTAGAAAATTTTACACCTCGCCTACCCCATCAAATGGCTTTCCAGATTCCAGTGTTAGTAAAAAGCACACGTTGCTTTTGCACTATGATTGATGAAGGGGCATCTACGTGTATCATGTCATTGAGTTGTTGGAAATCACTTGGTTCTCCGATGCTTAACCGATCTCCGACCATCCTCAAATCTTTTGATGGAAGAGGATTCCATCCCTATGGTATTTTACAAGATCTACCTATAGAGGTCGAAGGAAAAAATGTTAATCTAGATGTGGAAGTAGTTGATGCCCCTCTAGATTACAACCTTCTCCTGGGTCGAAATTTTTCTTATGCTATGACTGTTGTAGCATCTTCCATATTTTGGATAATCATGTTTCCTCACCTAGGAAAGACTGTTAAAGTCGATCAGCTCTCGTATTATTCGTCTGATCCAGCTTCTACGGATAATATTCAGCATGTTGGAAAAACAACTATTCCTTATAAGGATGTAGGAGTAGGCTTGATTAAAGATTTCGCTTTATTGGGAAATTTTTCGTTGCCTCCACATTACGTACCGTGTACTATAGCTAATATCAATATGATTAAATCAAGCACTATTCCATTTGATGATGCTTGGATAGTGCCTTTAGAGTCAGAAATGGATTCGTTTGAAGGTACGATGCCTTTGAGTCCATTTGAATTAGCATATCAAGCAGTATAGTCATTGTCCAATTCATAATCAACTTATTCTGAACCTATGAATGTGGTCAATGAAAAATCATTTTCACCTTCAAGCTTAGCTATAACATCAATTTCGGATCCTTTTAAAGAAATATTTTATACTGACGAAAACATTCGTGAATTTTTGTCCCTAGATGATTTACCATGGGATGATCTCCATCATAGGTCATCATTTTTACCTCAGCTTGGTAGATTCTAAGATAATTTTTCATCCATTTTCACCACTGACTATGTCAAGGAACCCCAGAATCCGATATCGATCACAAATTCATATTCTGAAGTAAATTTGGGGAATATTTATTCCACGATTCCTATTGACATATCAGTAAAACTAGAAATTGTTGAAAAAATTCATATAGGCGCTTCTTGTACCAAAGATGAAATTGATATATACAAAGCCCTATTTCAGGAATTCCGTGACATTTTTGCCTGGTCTTATGAAGAAATGCCAGGAATCGATCCTAAAATTGTTGTTCATGAAATTAAAACATATCCGACTGCTAAACCTATCAGAAAAAAATTACGTCAGATACATCCACAAAAAGATGCTGCAATCAAAGCCGAAGTTGAAAAATTACTTTGAGGATGATTTATTTATTCAATCCCTCTCACAGATTAGGTATCTAATATTTTTCTTGTTAATAAAAAACAAGGAACAATTAGAGTATGTATTGATTATAGGGATATAAATAGAGCTTGTCCAGAAGACAATTATCCAACCCCTTATATTGATCAAATCATTAACGATTGTGCCGGAAGCGAAATGTTTTAATTTATGGATGGATTTTCTGGTTATAATAAAATAAACATACTCCCTGCTGATAAACCAAAGACAACATTCACTTTTCCATGGGGAACTTTCGCTTACCGTAAATTACCATTTGGACTTAAGAATGCTGGGGCAACTTTTCAAAGGGCTATGACCTATGATTTTCATGACATTAAACACATTATGCAACCTTATCTCGATGATCTACCTGCTCATTCCTTACACAGAGAAGATCATCCAACCCACTTACGAGCAATTTTTATGAGATGTAGGTATTATAAGATTCGCCTGAATTCGCACAAATGTGTTTTTTGTGTACAATATGGTCGATTACTCGTTTCAAAACAAGGCATTCATGTTGATCATTCGAAGGTTGAGGCTATTATCAATTTACCTCCTCCTTCGCCAACTCCAAAGTTTGTAGGGGAAAGCAAGCTTTTTGTGTAGATTCATTCCTAACTATGCCGAGTTAACGAAAGGTTTTACCAGGTTGAAACACAATATTCTTTTCGTTTGGGACAAGATCGCTGATAGATCTTTTGATGCTCTAAAACACGCGTTGACCCATGCACCGTTATTGCATCAACCCAATTACAACCTAGATTACTTTTTATACTTAGCAGCCTCTAATTCCATGATTGGAATGGTATTAGTTCAGGAAGATGAATTTCACAATGAACATGTGATTTACTATCTCAGTCAAAATTTGAATCCGACTGAAATCAAATACTCACATGTGGAGAGATTGGCCTTGGTAGCAGTTCAAGATGTCCAAATATTTCATCATTACATATTGTTACGCAAAACAATAATGATCTCTGATTGTAACCCTATGATGTATATTTTGACCAAACAATTACTAGGGGGAAAATACTCTAAATGGATAGTAATCCTTCAAGTGTTTGATTTATAATTTGAAAAATATAAATCAAAGAAATCACTAGTGTTCACCGAACTGATGTGTGACTTCCCAAATACTGAGACAGAAACTGTGGTAGAACATCCGATTGCTGATGAATCTTTGTTTCTTATCAGTACCATTGATCCATGGTATGGAGATATCATCATTTATCTCCAAACCCAAACTTTTCAGCCTGAACTCTCATGTTCACATAGATGAAAAATCCGTTTCCAATCCCAGCAATATAATATTTTCGGCGACACTCTTTATCGTCAAGGTGCAGAATTTTTTTTTCGGTGATGTCTTACTCATGAAGAGGCTAAATTTTTTTTAAATGATTGCCACTCTGGAGCATGTGGTGGTCATATGTCTGGGTATGCCACAACCCAAAAGATATTGCGCGCTGGTTATTTTTGGCCTTCGTTATTTAAAGATTGCATTCTAGTAGTTCGAAAATGAAACAATTGTCAGATCTTTGATCGTAAGATGCGTGCACCACCAGCTCCTCTTCACCAAATAATTGTTGTCGATCCTTTTGAAAAATGGGGCATTGACTTCATTACATTTAACCCTCACTCGACCGGGGGGCATGGGTATATTATTCTCGCAGTATATTATTTTACCAAATGGGCCGAGGCGATGCCTACATTTGCGGCAGATGGAAAAACTGCAGCTACTTTTGTATTCAATCACGTGATTTCTCGATTTGGTGTACTCCAAGCCATCATTACTAATCATGGGAGCCATTTTTGAAACATTATGATGACTAAACTTTCCAACCAACTTGGCTTGTGCCACGATAGTTCTACACCATATTACTCACAGGCTAATGGTCAGGTTGAAGCTGTAAATAAATTTTTAACCACTATGATTAAAAGGATAATCAGAATTCATAAATTGAATTGGAATACCATGATTTTCTTAGCACTTTGGGCATACCGAACCTCAACAAAAACTGCAATAGGTTTCACTCATTTTCAGCTGGTTTACGGTTTAGAAGATGCGTTACCGATTGAATGCGAGATATCGTCACTCAAATTAGCCATAGAGTTACTACCAGCTACCTTTGAAGAGGAAAAACTCTTTTTATACTTATCTCAATTAGATGAGACTCGGCGCACCGCCGCATTAGTTATTGAGGCTCATAAAAAATGAATAAAAGCTCAGTATGATAGGAGTGTTACACCTCGTGTTTTTTCATAGGGTGACCTAGTATTGGTATACGACCAAGCTAATGATAAACTAGGAGTTGGGAAATTCGAACCTTTGTGGCACGGTCCTTATATTGTCAAGCGAGTGCTTGCAAAAGGGGCCTAAGAATTAAATGATTATGAAGAAGTATCTTTAGACAAACACAGAAATGGGCTTTATCTGAAGAGATATTATGCTTAAATCTTGTGTGAAGATCTTATTTGTATATTAGTTCTTTTCGTAACTAGTGTGCCTTATATTAGAAGAGTGTGCCTAGGTTAAGCTTTTTTTTATCCCTGCTTATCTGGATTACTCTTGATATTGAAGATGTCGACATCCCTTCAAACGTATATTGGTTTTCCTGATGGTGCTTGTCGTAGTACACAAAACATTTCTTCCGCAACCTGGGTTATTTATTCACCCTTTGATGAGTTAATATCTATGCATGGGGTAAGCCTTGGTCAAACAACGAATAATATTGCAGAATATAGTGCAGTGATTGATGTTGCGTTGATCCACAAGATTACAGGCCTCCCGATGCAAGGACTGCACCCGCTAGCGAAGGTCAGAAAGAAGTACGAAGCTGTTACCGCTCTGTTTGTCCGGGAGACCTATGCAGTACAATGAAATCAACGAGGTTTTTTGATCCAAACCATCAACAACCCTGCTACGCAGATGGACACTCGACTGTTAGCCTGCAAACTAATGTGGAGGTGCCAGGTTGCGACTGTCCCCGCCTATGTAATCCAGCTAGCCGAATAGTGCGCGAAGGGTGTGTTTTTCAATTGGGCTCAATATTTTTGCGATGAATTTCTCACTAATGTCCGCGAATCTCAGGAGCACGGGACATATTTCTTCTATTCATGGCTATTATTCCTAATAGCACTAGTCTCTTGGGAAAAACCGAAAGAGTCGGTCATTCCAGAGCTCCCTGATGGGATGTGTGAAGGCGCTCAGTATGCTCACTTATGGGACTCTAAGGATAAGGAGTGCATTGATGATAACAAATTCTTTTGGATCCTCTTCCAAAGCAGTGTCGCAACTGCCATAAGCTCCAGACCCTAGTTATCCCCCACTATATATTTCAAATACAAGCATGTTGCCACATTCCAAATTACCATGCACCATGTCCGAATTCACAGCCTTGCTAATGAGACATGGACAGAACTCCCTTATATGGTAGCCGATGAAGAAATTGACCTACTGATCTCGTTGTGGCCCCCTACCTGGAAAAAATGCCTCACCAACACTCCTGGGGAGACTTTAGCACCCCACCAGCCAGCATCAGTTACAGCCAAGCCCAGTGGTAACCCACCACAGTAGCCGGATACTGATCTGACCCAGGTAGGTCTCGACACATCTACCAGCCCCCCACCCCCCCAAGCCATTAAGAGGACAGGGGAATCGGCATCAGGACCAAGAAATAAACAACACGCCCACCGTGCGCACTACGATGCGACAGTCACATTAATGGACAATGACCTCACTAGTACATTTCGGGGAAATTCCGACACTTTTGACCAAATGTCGGAAATTTCCCCAATTTTTTTCAATCCCACCCGAAACTGTCGCCATACTGACATTTAGAGAAAAGTGTCACAATACCGACACTTATACAAAGTGTCGCAATTGCGACATTTGGAGGAAGACGTCGCAATTGTGACACTATGCCCCAAAGCGTCGCTATTGCGACGGCTGCCTCCAAACATCGCAAGTGCGACACAATGTCTAAGTGTCGCAATTGCAACGTTTGGAGGCATCTGTCGCAATATAGACGCTTTGGCCGCTGTTGGTATAACAACACTTATATGCCTTTGCAAAATCCGTGTCACTTATGGTTTATTTTTTATTTTCTTTTGCTTGAACTAAGTCGTATTTCCATGTGGATTGTGTAATTTCACTTTTATTGCATATTATAGAATGTGTTTGCTTATAAGATTATATGATACATGTGAGATAAAGGTTTATTATTTATCATATATAAATAAATTTTATCAATATTGTACATTTACACTTTTATGAGGTGATGTTATAAGTAAATTCATAAATATCTTTTTTTAATCCTCATTTTACTCCATGAATATGTTTGGAAATGAAATTTCAATAGATTAATTTTCTCCTAACCTATGTACCATCAATATTGTACATTTACGTTCTTAATTATGAGGTGATGTTATAGGTAAATCCATGAATATATACTTTTAATCTTCATTTTACTCCATGAATATGTTTGGAAATGAAATTTCAATAGATTAATTTTCTTGCTATTATATGTTTTACGAAGATATGGTAAGGAATTCTCTCTTGTTCTTCTTAGAAATAATTATATATAATTTTTTTTTTTTTTTTAAATAGATTAAAAAAATTATATGAGAAAAATTATTAATTCATCAATATGTGTGTGTGTGTGTTGTGATGAATAATTTCATAGTTCAACTTAATGTTTCATTATATAATCATGTGACCATCACCAATGATACATCTTTAAAAGCAACTGAAAATCCATGTGTACAAAATCGATGTATACTCTAGAGAGTGGTTCTCATATCACTATGTAAATTGTTGTATGCTACTTCAACAAAATTATAAGATAAATTGTAATACACATCATATATGCACCATAACAATTGCCATACAACTAATTTTTTTTAGGATACATGTGGCATTCTAGGGGTAAATTCCATATGATGTGTATATCAATCTATTAGGTGTTGGTAAGTTGTGAGTATCTAAGAAATGATAAGGAATATCCATACATCATGATCTTGTAATGTGATTATAAATTGTGTCTACAATTTCCATAAAATGTATAAATTTATAAATGAAGAAGCGCTTGGCTAACACCGCTAGGAAAAGACTGTAAACATTGAGATCAATTGATCCTACACCTCCTACCCTTGTTTCGACATCGTAATAATTTGATCCTGCACCTCTCCGCCCTTGTTGGTCTCTCTTCCCTTTGTGTCGTGTTTTTGTCATCACCATTGCACCACCAAGGCATTTATCCCGGAGACTTCTTGGCCTTCATCCTCAATTTCTGGTAGGAATACTTACTCCTCTGCATAGGATTCGAGTTAGTCCTCCACCGAGTCTGCACTCCGACTCTTCTTCTGGTTCATTGGGTTCTCCTTTTAATTATCCCCCTATCACCTTCACCATATCTGGTTCAGGACCTAACACTGGTGGTAACCCCAACCCTGATGCTGGGAATACTACTAGTGGGACTGCAACAGGAACTACCCTGACTGCTCCCTTGCTCCCTTATATGGCAGGCCTCAGTCTTCCTGATTTCAACCTGTTGATAAATGACCCTATACACCATGACGCTAGTTTGCCTGCTATGCTGACCAAGCTCCCTTTTGACATTCCCAAGTTTGAAGGAATTGCTGGAGAAAATCCTACAAATCATGTTCGATCTTTCCACATGTGGTTTTTGTCTAACTCCATTACCGATGACTTTGTCCATCTTCGTTTGTTCCAATGTATTATTAATGGTGAAGCTTCTAAGTGGTATGTTGATTAGGCCTCATCCTCTCATACCACCTTTGCGACTCTTGCCCAGGCCTTTTTGTATTATTTCCAACTTCCCCTTCGTTATGACACTGGTACCAAACTTTTGACTTCTTTCTGTCAATCGTCTGCGACCTGCCTATTCGATCATGTACAGGAATGGCAAAGAAGAAAGAGCCTATGTTGAGCCCCTACCTTCGAAGACCGTGTCTACATGGACTGGTTTCTTAGATCTCTCTTTCCTTCCATTGGCAAATATGTCGCATCGCATTTCCCTCAAACTAAAGAAGCCACTCTCCAAATTGCATTAAAATATGACCTGATCTATGCTCAGTCGGGTTATGTTTATACCGTTCTACCTGATCTTCCTAGACCCAGTGGTGCCAAAGCACCGGCGGCATCTCATGTCGCCGACGGTATCATTGGAGCTCTCTCTCATCCATATGTTCAACCTCCTGTGGGCTATGGTTTTCCTCAGGGAGGGGCCAACACCTCTTTCACTTTTCCCCCTCCCCGTAGCATGTATCCAGGATATGGCATGCCTCCTCCTTTTTCCCAACCTATTTACCACAATTTTATCCAACCTCCTTATTATCAGTATCCACAGCCTGGTGTGCCAGCTCCTCCTGCATTCGCACCTCAGGCCCCCTTGCCTTCTCAACCCCTGCAACAGTAGCCATCGCCCCCTTAGGGACATGTGTATGCACAGCAGGGCATGACTAATCCTCCTTCGACTAAAAAGAAGAGGAAAGGCATTCAAAATAAATCTGCCCTCAGTAATCCTGGACCTAATTCTCAAATTATTACACCTAACACTACTAACCAACAACAGGGCACTTAGCCCAAGTAGGATAGGCATGTTCACATGAATAAGCCTTGTTCTTGTTGTGGTGTTTTTGGTCATTACACTCATGATTGTCCTCTTTTGCCACAGATGCGATAGATGTGGGAGACTCAAGCAACATTGCGAGGACAGAAATCCTCCCCTTTTGTCCCTCCCAATGCTAGGCCTAGTCAACCAACTGTGTTTACTAATCCTTTCCCTCTGCAAGGATTTGTGGCTACCCAACCACCTAAATGGAAGGTGGCCACTCAACCTCTTCCTTTTGGTACCTCTGATTACCAACTTCTCATGATGAAATCTAACCAATCTATACCTATAGACATCAAACTTCAGACTCGGTCCCATCAGTACAACAAGCCTCCCGCTACATCTATCCCCGAGCCACTTTCTTTAGGTTCTACAGAGCCTCTTTCGACACCTACATGGAAACTTTTAGGTGCTAATATTCACAGGTGGGCTAATTTTCCATGTTTTTTCAAGAAAAAAGATTCGCCAATTTCCATTTTTTTGAAAACTGATTCGCCCAAAGTCTATAGTATAAAATTATTTTATCCTAAAAATCGCCAAATTTTTATATATACTAATATAAAATAATTATAAACCTAAATAGTTTTACAAAAATATCATTAAAAAAATTAAAATTTACATATTGGGGACCATTAAGATTCACCAGGTTTCAAAACTTTAAGATTAACTTCCATCCTTAAAATTTTCCCTGGAAACCTAATGGTCCTTTGTAGATCCCTCAACCTAAGGTAGAGGTTCATACCAAGATCCCTCAGGGACCATCACATTTAAATTCTACTTCTGGTAAATCTGCCTATTCGTATAACATAGTAGATGATTTGGCGCAATCTCCTGCTGCCATCTCAACGTTGGAACTCCTCCAGTCGTGCCCATCACAATGAAAATCTCTACTATCTGCCATGGGCGTTATAGATCCTTCAGATGATTGATTGATCATCTTCGATGCTGACCGGTCAAAATATCCTCCTCTCCCTTCTTTCGTTGCCTTGCAAATCCCAGTCAAGGTCCAGAATGCCAACGTTTCCCAGTGTACCATTGATGAGGGGGCATCCACCTTCGTGATGTCCGCTTCGGTTTGGAAGAAACTTGGATCACCTAAATTGGCCCCTTCCACGATCACTCTCCGAGCGTGGGATGGCCATTCCTCCCAGCCCATTGGCCTATTCCGCAATTTTCCTATTACTCTTGCGGGAAAGATTGTTTGCGTTGACGTCGAAGTCATAGATGCCCCCTTAGATTACAACATTCTATTGGGTCATAGCTACACCTATCCAATGTCTGTTGTACCATCTGTGGTTCACCGCAAGATTTCCTTTCCCCATAATGGAAATATAGTCACCATCGACCAGTTGACATATTATGAACCAAAGTCTCAGACCTCCCCTAAGTCCAGAATATCCTCGGTGGCCAATAAGCAAATCATCGATCCCTTGACCAGTGTCTCACCCGGAGTCTACAAAGACTCCTCTTTTCTTGGTAAATTCCCTGGTCTTCCTCCTCCTGTCTCTGATCCCAGCTCATTGAATGTTTGCATGATTTAATCATCTCGGACTTCCCTCAAGAGGATTACTTCGACTATTCAGCAGCTTTGCCCTCCGTAAACTACTCCTAGCCCTTTGATTCAGCCTTCTGGACCTCCTCCTTCTGGCCCTTCACCTACAGCTGGTATCCATGAGCCTCTCTACCCTCCTGGCCCTTCACCTATAGCTGGTATCCATGAGCCTTTCTACCCTCCTGGAATGGCTCCTCCAGGCCTTAACCATCTCAGAGCCATCCCACCTGGCCATTACCCCTCTGATCAGATACCGTTCCTAGCTTCCTCTCCCGGAGTGTTCTCAGTACCTGTTATGGCTACCCTATCTCTTCCTAGCCTGACCCTGGGGATTCCCATATGGTACTTCGACCCCCCAGTCGCTACCCTACCTGTTCAACCCAAATCTTATCTTGCTTTGACCCCAGTTCAACCGGTCCCTATGACTTCTCCCGATGCTACAGTGCCTCAGTCACCTCAACAGGAACCTCCTCCTGTTGCGACCGCTTCAGGTAGAAAGGGAAAAGCTCGCAAAAAGGCAGCTAAGGACAAGGCTTCCCTGACAAACCATGCTTCTCCTTAGCCTCCAAAGCATACACCTCCGTGTGCTTTGTGTGATGTTTTCGGTCATGTCACCCATAGTTTTCCTGAATTGCCTTGTCTGAAGCCCATGGTTAATGTCGCGTTCTTTGAGTCTATGGTCCTGGAAACCTCTGTTCCTTCCTCAACTGCAGCCAAGAACACCAAGACTATTCACACCAACCACCCCTATGTTTTTTGTGATATCCATGGCCATTATTCCCACCTCCGACCCCGCCTTGAGGAATTTCGCAGCTCTCTAGCGGAAGTTTGCCAATTCGAGTCAAAGCACAACAAGTCCACTACTCCCTTATTTGCACATTCTGCTTTAGCAGAACTAGAGAACACATCCACCCTTATTGACATTCCCCCTTCAGATGTCAAAATGACAGAGTCTTCAGCCACTATCCACTGCCTGTCATCATCTATGAGATCCTCAGTGAAAGATCCCCCTGGGCCTTCCCCTTCTGTTTCGCCTGACCTCCTTCCAGCGATCACCTTGGGCTCAACATCGGTGGATCCTTCATCTTCTTTTTCTTCCATCACCCTCCATGATGATGCACATGTGAACCTCTCTTCTCATGACGATGAGTCAAGTAGCTTCGTCGCATCAGGTGGTCTTTCTTCCACCAGTCACCCCATCGTACATTACGATGATGACATTATGGAAGTAGTCACCACCCCTGACTTTATATATCCCCCCTTACATCGAACCCATGCATTTGAACCACATACACCTTAATGTGGCCATTACATTGATACCCAATGTGTCGGTAAGGGGGCACCCATATTTGAGAGTCTAGGAGACGCAATTCTCCACAACTATCCTAGTGTATGTGGTCGTGTCGAATCTAGTACCATTATTCTTCCCCATTTAGAAGAACCTCTAGAGTCCCATATCTCTTCCAATCACTTTAGGAATTATACCCCTCATCATTCCTTCTTCTTACATCAACAACCCAGTCCCCTAGACATTTTTGTTGACTAACCTATCGATTTTCTAGGGGAGCACCAGTTCATTATCTACAAATCCTCTCTTTGGGATAGTGACACCATGTATGCCAACCTAGAAACTTAAGTCCATTTACTTCATATATGCAGTACCAAAAGAGATTGGTAGTCCTCCATTCCCTTTCTCAAACTGCATAACCATAACAAAAAAAAATGGCACACCACATCATAAAAATGTGCTTATATTCCCTCTTTCTAAATACATTTTGGCATGACCACAACATTCTTGGGGGCACCTATACCCCTCAACCATAAAAATCACAGATCTCAGCCAAAAACAGAATTGAAACCACCTTTCTCTAACAGGTCACACTTTTCAGGTAATTTCCTAGGACAGGTTTCATTTTTCTGCCCAGTACCTGCTACCCAGGTCGCAGAACAAACCACAAAAAGTGCGACTTGGCCTGTTCATGAGCTCTAGGTGCCTAAACTGAAATTTTAATTGAAAGAGTAGGGTTAGGCCTCTTACCTACAATTTATGGATCTCGATTCCAACGGTCATTTTTTTCACTACGATCATTGCAATATTTAAGGCCTTCTCTCCTCTCTATATTCACCATAGCTACACTTGCCAATGAGTGAATTTGGAATAGAAACCCCTGATTTCTCTTTCACCTGTTGCAGCCAAACCGTAGCTCAGTTTGACAAACCGTCTGTACCGTTGGAAATCTCTCATTGAGCCCTCAAATGGGTATCTATTAGATTTTTGTGATTTGATACTTCACTGGGATACATTTTGTCTAAGAATGGTCACTTTGCCACTCCTCAAAATCGAATTTCATCACTTGCAACACTTGTACTTGGGGGCACCACTTTTCCCCCATACTTATCCACACTCGTTTCGAATTTCATCATGAGTAACCATCTCATACTCATGTTTTTATGGTCCCCATTGGACCTTTTCTTGTGTGGCAGCATCATCGATTCATGCCTTGAGAGTGCGAGTGTAAGGAACTAGACGCCTAAAGCTTTTATTTTGTGCTTGTGTAATTCACTGTTTGACCATCAAGCCAAGCCACCAGCTATATTAACACTACTTCATGTTGGGGAAGATTGGCATTCTAATTTTTTAGTGCTATAGTCGTACTTTATCACTGCTTCACTAATCACAACCTTGGAAGTTTGCAGGGCAACAGGCTTTATTCTTTCTTTGGTGTTTTATGTAAAAGAAAGGATTTGTGAACTTTCTGTAATAGGAAGGGGAAAACTAAATTGATTCTAATTTTAAAATATCAATAATGATAAGTGGTAATTCCTTTATTAAATTTTTAATTTTGAGTGAGCCAAAAAAGTAACTTTCCTTAATTTTTGAGTACAGCTTTGCAATTGCAAAGAGGACTAGTGTTGCAAAATTATTGGTAAGTGGAAATTAAAGGGCGTAAGAACATTTTTGAAAAAATTTCAAACGCCAAAATTAAGTCTTCTATCCTTCCTAGCATGTCACGGAAAATGGGAATCCATAAATTCTAGTCGTCAAATACGTGCAAAATGCCTTATGACGGGCAAAATGGAGGACTGGTCCTATGCTGCTACATGAGTTAGGGTTTCATGTGGCAGCAGGGAACCTTGTATAGTTTTTCAAGGATAGGAAAGGAGAATATTGTCAGTTAATCATCACATGAAACTTCATCAACATTTGAAAATTGTGTCCTAATTTGAAACAATAAGACTACCCAACTATTTCATTATTTAATTTAGATTGTGTAATACAAAAAAATATCCTAGATAACTTAAATAATGTAAGCACTTTTGCAAAAATTTAGTGGGGAGAACCTTCAATTACATTTATTTTCAAGATCCACTTGCATTTTAAGCCATTTTAATTAGTCTTTCATGGCTATTCTAGTAAAAATTTCAACCTCTTGTAGAAATTTGTTTGTCACTTGTATTAGAAATGAAAAAATCAAATGTATATAAAAATGATTTGAAATGAAAAAATCAAATAGCACACACATGAAAATTATTTTAGGTTTAAAACTATATTAACGTCTCACATCACCCGCTATCTTACCTCGACTTTCTAGACTACTTTCTGCAACAAAGATTCACTTCAGCTTCTTAAAACATCAAAGATCGTCCTCAACTCTCAAATAACAAAGATTCGCCTCAAAGATTCGCCTCGTATTCGCTCACTTTCATAACAAAGATTCTCGCTCAAAGATTTGCCCTCACTCTCCACAAAATGGTGTTCTATCAAACAGCCCTTTCCTCCTATAGTAGGTTAGACTCATTTGGTTTTTGCCCAATTCCAGTGGATTGTGTTAGGCTATAGGGTTCTCTCTAGATGTCTTCCAATGTTATTTCGGATGAGTTTCAAAGAGGATGTGTAAGATGTGTTTGTGCTTGCATGAATTTTACTCCACCAGTTTCATGAAGTTTAAGCTATGGATTTTAGTTCGAAAAACTCATCCATCTCAACACCCAGTAACGAATTGCCCTTGGTCTGATCTATATTGAAGGTGAAGTGCAAAGTGGTAGAGAATGGGAGATCGAAAGTCATCAACTTTATCACAAGGGTAGTACTCCAGATTGAAAGTGATGAGCTTTAGTTCTCCAGATTTGGGGATTTTCTGATGACATACCAAAGGTCACATCCATAAAACCATATCAAGGTCAATGTTGAGATCATTCTCATATAGATATAGGTCACTGATATATAGGGTTAATATCATCATCACTATCCATGGAAATCGAATGGTTACAAAATCTGTGATTGTGGTTGGCTCATTTATAATTATTACCCATTTACATTAGAGCACAGAAACACTAAATATGACCCGAGTAGAGCCTTTACAACAGGCAATGGAATTCCAGTTGCTTCATCAATAACCAATAGCTCCACTTGAGAAAACTTTTCATAATCTTGGGGCTGGATATACTGCAGAGCAAAAAATTGTAGTTATCATTCGTGCTCCAATATATTAATATAATTTTTACATTGAACTGAAGAAAGGGAAACAAGAAAATGCTAGCCATCATACAATGCTTTGACATAAGAGTTTTGAGTGACATACTTGAAAAAAGAACTCATCCACTAATATTTATAAGCATTTGAGTTATTCAAGTTAAACACAATGTCAAGAATCAAGATTCAATACCCTCTATTATCTTCATCATCCAATACAAGATTTAAATTTTTCCCAAAGAAACGCTTATTAAATTGGCATCCATTATTTCTCCCTGCTTTAAAAATCCTACATTTAAATGAAAACAAGCATTGCATTTCAACTACAAAAATATATTAGTGTTCAAGTGTACATATGTGCATCACTTGTGTAGGGTATTCCTTTTCCACTTTCACATTATCCAAGAATGTGTGCAGTATAGTTCATATTTTTTGTGATTTAGATTATCTTGAAAAAGGAAAGGTAAATTATTTTCCATGGAAAAAGAAGGTTTTCCCTTTTTACTACTGGAAATGGTACAACAAAGTTCCATTTCTACCCGAAACTCCTATGAAACAGGAACCAAATAAAGGCCATGTCCTTAATGGACATCATTTGGCTTTGAAAATGGCCATTGCACCGTGTTGTTTCTTATATTACATCATGATAGTTTCTTAGGTCATTTCTTGTTTCTTGAGATGAAAAACAACCAAAGAAATTGTGAAGATCCTTTCAAGAAATAAATGACCATTTCTCAATCATATCTCAACTATTTTTTATTTTATTCAAGGGTTGCTTACTTTGAGAGAAATTTGACACTTTTATAAGGAATATAACATAAAAACACAAAATGGGAAGGAATTGATGAGGTAGATGACCTTTAGTTGTTTTCAATTAAGAATTGATAATACACGATGCATGTTCTATACTACAAACTAGATTCCTTCCTCGAGTTAGGACACAGAGTATTGAATCAAAGTTGTAGTTTCTAACTTCTTGTATTGGTTCATCAATCTTGAAATTCAGACATTGTATGTCTTCATTGCTTCATGTTTGAATGATTTGCATTATATCGTACAATAGGAAATTAGGAATTATGATTATTATTACTTTATGGATTTGTTAAGTTACTTTTAAGTTTGCATGGTTTAGTGTGAAATTATTCTAGTGTGCCCCTAGGCCCAGGTGAAGGAATGCCAAGGACTGAGAACCCTAGTTTTAAAATGGTATTGTTTCTTATACCCAAAAACCCCTCAACATCACTTCTTATTAGTTCTTAACAATAGTGTTGTAAACAATTTGAGAATTGATATAGAAAAATCTCGCACTTCTCAAGATAAAGTCCTAAAGCTAAAGTGTGATACCATTTGTAATTCAATAGCCCCATTGTCACCTCACCAACCTCTTTTCACTTCGGGCTAGCTCTCCTCCAACTCAAGGGGGGTTCTCCCTAGTAGATGTTAGGGATATAATGGCCCAACCAAACCAATTCAAGAGCCCCCTTACTCTCTATGTTTACTACTATCAATCAAAATATTGAACAATAGGGTCAGACATGCATCCTGAAGATAAAATTTCCAGGGTATTTTTGGGTAATTTCAAAGGGAAAGTCCCCAAACACATATAATCAAGGAATTATAACATGATTTCAAACATTAATATCAACAAAATCGTTTAAAGGATATTGAAAGGAAAAAGGTGATGGAATATAGAAAGGGCCTTACTTAAATGCTCTAAGGATTTTTCAATAGTTGCTCCAAAATCTTCACTTCAAGGCCCTTCAAGATCATCTCCAACAATGCTATACCATCAGCTTCAACAATGTTGCTCCAAAAATTTCCTCAAGGTCTTCACAACAAGTTTACTAGAAGTTTCTCTAACAATATATTCAATAAGGTCTTCATTGTCAACTCGTCTCTTGTTTGGGTGCCTTAATGTGCAATGAAATGTTTCCAGGACTGAATTCAATGCAAGGCATATTTGAAACTCTAACTCTGTCTTCCGGTGTCTTATTAGAAATTATTTCAGTTTTCATTTTGTGTTTTCAAGTTAGATACTGTTTTCAAGTTTTTACATTTATAATTTTATTGCAATGTGGCAGACTGATCAGAGCAGTGCAGGAACAACCCCGAGACGGGATGATCGCGGAAAGAGGCCAGCGGAAGAACATGTAAAGTGCCAGCATTGCTCTATCTTTAGGTATTTTAGTTATTTATATAATTGAAATAATATTAATTTTGTTCAAATATGCAGACACCTAGCCATGGTACGCCTGATGATTCCCTCTTTGAGGAAGAGCTTTCTTCATCCTTATCTCCAGTGTTCTTGTTGCAAAAAAAGGCACGAGATGCAAGGTCGGAATTTAATACTTTGATAGACGCGCCTCAAACACCTAAAACAGAAGAGAGGATACAACATATTATGAGGCAGCTAGAGATATATCAGGTAATAATAAAAAACATATCAGGTAATAATAAAAATTCAAAAGGATATTTTTTTTGTTCTGCATGAGATGAATTGTGATAGTTTGATGTTTAATTTTTACATTGACTAAACTAACAAAAAGTTCTTTTGTATGTAGCATTTTCTGACACTTGCTAAACCCAGTGTTGGTGGTAGTGGGACACAAGGGCAAGATATTTCCCAGCAACCCTCCCATACACCTTCTACTCCTTTAGGTTCCATCCAAGAAACAAACCCTGCCCAAGCAGACACCCAGCCAACCGCTGAACGTGTTGGCAGTAATGAGGCTGATATGGCCAACTACATTATTGTGTTTCTTGGAGCTACACGTGTTAGCTACACAGGTACCATTAATGGAACGTTGTTGGTGAACGATGAAGGTGTCCCTATAAAGCATGTACAACTCCCAGGTAAATTTTAATATTTTAACTATTTCATGTACTCTATCTAAAACATATTTATCATGATTTTTATTTTTAAATTAATGATAATATCTTTTTTTTATGTGTAGGAAACAATGAGTTCTATAGGTTTTTGGAGTGTTGGCAATATGATTCAGAGTGTTGTCCTTGATGGCAACCCACTTGATGAAGATGATGGAATCCTACTTAATGAAGTTGTTCTTGATGCTTGATAATTTTATTAATGATGTAAATATGATGTTCTACAAGTAGCTCAGAAGTACCAGAGAGAGAAATATCTGTAAGGGCCCGAATATTGTTGAACAAGGTGTGTCACAAAGCATACGCGGGTTTGTTTAGGGGAAGTCGCATATGCACGTGGAAAAGATCGTTCCAAGTCACGTATGCCCAATTGCGCTCTAAATTTGTAAAACCAGGGGGCTTTACCATGGTATTGACCCATTTTATTGAGCGTTGGATTGTCTATTTGATCTCGTCCAGGAATACCGTCGGAAGTGGTGTGGTTTTGTCTCATGGTATTGACAAAGGCAAAATCTATATAAGGAGAAGAAAATCATTGTGCAAAGGGTGTGCAAGTGTCTGGGCTTTAAATGAATACTTCACTCTGAAGTTTATCTGTATGGCTAAACTCTGCTCTTAATCGATAGATCTGAATCTATGATGCACCTATGAATATGATGAAGGTTCAAAATCTCTAGATCTGGAAATGATAAATCTCTAGGAAGATCTGAAAAGAAGTATTGAAGACCCGGCGCAAATCTGTTGAAGAAATTGAAGAAATCAGGGTAAGTTCATAGATCTGGTCTTTTCTGCAAAGATTAACTTTTATAGATCTATACGCAGGTTCATTTCATAAAAAGCACGTGTATACGCGAATCTGTTTAAACAAAGGCCCGTATGGGAAGTTAGGGTTATTTTAAAAAAATGCACAGATGTATACGCGGGTTAGCTTCATGAAAAGTGCGTATATACACGGGTCTGTTTAAATAAAAGCGCGTATGGTATCTGATCTAATGGTTGCTCAAGGTTGAATGTGTTTCTTCATATCTACTCTAAAGTCTGGGTTATCTCTGATATTCTGGTTACAGTGGTTTCACGGTTCTGTTGAAAGCAATGGTCAAAGTATGGTTGTTGATAAGTGAAGGGTTGTGTTGAAGTTGTTTGATCCAGTTTGAAAATTGATGAAACGTGGTCTGCAGTGATGCTGAGGGTCAAAGCCTTCAGTAAGGGGGTTGTAGCTCCCTTCCAGTGGTAGCTGGTAAACGAGAGCAGGGGGTAGTAGCTCCCTTCCAGGAAAGGCTGGTAAACGAGAGCAGGGGGTTGTAGCTCCCTTCCAGGAGAGGCTGGTAAACGAGAGAAGGTTGTAACCTTCTGCAGGTAGGTGCCTGCGTGCTGGTATGAGTCTGCGCCAGTACATTGTTGTAACATGTTTTCTTTATATAATAAATATTGAATACTGAGACGACGGAAGCAGTGGTTTTCTCCCGACTTGGGTTTCACCTTAAATCTTGGTGTTCATGTGTGATGCTTATGTGTGATGGTTTATTCTTTTCTTACTGCATATGTTTACTATTTATTGAACATCTAATGAACAAATTATGGAATGATATAAGTGAATAATTATCTGCATAATAAGATTTCTGGACATACACATGTTTTATTAAGGATATCTGCATGTATACGTGAGTTGGATTCAAAAAAGTCGCGTATGGTTTTTGAAGTAAGAAAAAGTGAAAAGATCTGAGTAAGTCCTAAATACTAATTCACCCCCCCTCTCAGTATTTTTCCCAACAATTGGTATCGGAGCAGGTCCTTCTGAAAAATCTTAGCCGCTAGAAGGAAGATCAAGCAAGATGAGCAATCAAGATGGAATAGCATCTATCAAGCCTCCGCTCTTTAATGGAAGAAATTTAATCTTCTGGAAAATAAGGATGAGATCCTATCTTCAGTCTATGGGAGCAGATGTATGGGCCATTGTTGAACGAGGATATCAATATCTAGCTGCAATACCAATAGATCCGACTGAAAAGAAGAATTATGAAACAAATGCAAAGGCAGTCAATGCTCTAACAGGAAGTCTAACTGATTCTGAATTTGTCAAAGTTATGCAGCTGAATACAACAAAGGAGATATGGGACAAAATCATTCTAAGTTATGAAGGTGATGCAAAGGTAAAAAGTGCAAAACTTCAAACTCTCAGAATTGAATATGAAAATTTAAGAATGCATAGTGATGAGAATATTGCCGGTTTCTTCTTACGTATTGATGATGTTGTAAATCGTATGAGAAATCTGGGAGAAACAATAGCCGAATCTACTTTGGTTCAGAAAATTTTAAGATCACTAACAGCAAAATTTGAGTCAAAAGTTTCTGCTCTTGAAGAAAAACAGGACCTTCAAAATCTCACTGTGGTACAACTTCATGGCATACTAACCGCATATGAAATGAGAAGAGGAGGATCATCTAAAGTCAAAGAGGTTGTCTTCAGAGCTTCTACAAAAGGGAAAGAAGTACAAGAAGCAGAAGGATCGGGATATATCTCAGAAGAAGATGAGGCAAATTTTGTAAAGAAACTCCAACTTGGCACAAGACGGTTCAGAGGTAAGCTTCCTTTCAAATGTTTTGAGTGTGGAAGAGTTGGTCATTATGCTGCTAAGTGTCCTCATAAAGAAACATCTGCAAAAGGAAAGGAAGTAGCAAGAAGGAATAAGAATCGGTTTGATACTAGAAAAAGTTACTATACTCATGAAGACAGTGATGGGTTATCTGATAGTGAAGAAGAATATGGACAAGATTTTAGACTTCTCATGGCATTTGAATCTAGAGAAGAAAATGATACTTTTATGGATGCTCTAGAGGACAATTATTTTCTTGAAGAGAACAATCAACTCAAAATACGCTTAGAAGAAAGTAAAATACTCTTAGAAGAAAGGAAAATAACCATAGAAACTATGGAAAAGCAGTTTGAAGAAGCAAAGAAACACATTGAGAAATTAGAATGTGAAGTGGTAAGTCTAAGAAATGATTTTGAGAAAGTAAAGACTCTGAATCTTATATTTGCTAAAGGATCTGAAACCTTAGATGAAATTATCAAGGTACAACGTTCTCCTCTTATAAAGACAGGTCTTGGCTATACCGGAGAATCTTCTCAGGCTTCAGCACCAAATTATCTAAAAGCAGTTACAGCTGGTCTACAACATTCTGCCACTCAACAAGGGAATAAAGAATCTTTACATGTAAAGCATGATCATCTCAATTCAAAGAACACTAATAAGAGTTTCTTTCAAATAAACACCAATCAACAGGTAAATTCAAGTAGAAGATTTCATGATCGCAGAAATTTCTTCTTCAATGGACAATGTTTCTCATGTCACAATTTTGGCCATAAAGCTGCTCAATGTGTTGCATATAAAACCATCATGAAAAGAGAAGCAAGAAAGAAAAGGATTGATGTTGAAACAAAGAAGAATACCTATAACAACTTCTCTCCTCTTCTAAATGAAGTTGAATGTGCTTATTGCAATACTTTGGCCATGAAGAATCTGAATGCAGGAGCAAAGTTCAGCCAAAAGAGCATCTTCCTTCAAACTCCAAAGTATGGAAAAATAAGGAATTACAGTTTGAAAATTGTGGCATAGCGTTATTTGCAGAAGGAAAAGAAAATCAATGGTACATTGATAGCGGATGCTCAAGACGCATGACAAGTTAAAAAAACAAACTTCATGCATATAGTGCTCTTGAAAAGGAAAAGAAAGTTACTTTTGGAAATGATACTCCTGCTGTAATTAAAGGAAAAGGGTCTGTGTTTCTAAAATAAAAGGTGAAGGCTAACGATGTCATGTATGTGGATGGATTAAGGCATAACCTGTTAAGTGTAAGTCAAATGTGTGATCAAGGAACTGAAGTTGTCTTTAGTTCAAAAGAATGTGTGGTTCGTGATCTTGATATAGGTAAAACAATTATAAAAGGAAAAAGAACTCCAAGCAACATGTATGTATTAAAGAACTGCAAAGAACAATGTTACCTGAGTAAATCTTCAGAAAATGGCTATGGCATAGAAGGTTGGGGCATCTAAGCTTCTCTCAAATCAACAAATCAAGCAGACTCAATGTTGTTCGTGGTCTTCCCAATATTACTCTACCTGAAAGTATCATATGCAAATCATGTCAATTCGGTAAGCAAACCAGAGTGCAATTTAATGCCAAGGAAGGGTCTTCAAGTAAGCCTCTTGAACTTATTCATACTGACATATGTGGACCTATGAGGAAAAAGTCACCACGTGGTGAAGAATACTATATCTTATTTATTGATGATTTCTCTAGAATGTGTTGGATTGGGTTGATTAAACACAAAGATGAAGCATTTCAGAAATTTCAGATCTTCAAAGCATTGGTTGAAAATGAATTAAATCTAAAAATCAAGTGTCTTAGATCTGATCGAGGAGGAGAATATACATCAAATGAATTCCTTGAATTTTGTGAACAACATGGCATAAAAATACAGTTTTCTGTAGTTGGCACTCCGCAACAAAATGGTGTAGCAGAAAGAATGAATAGAACAATTCAACAAATGGCTAGAGCTATGCTTGATGATTCTGGAACACCTGACACCTTTTGGGGTGAAGCAGCACATACGGCGGTAATCATTCTTAACAAGGCACATGTTCGTGTAAATAGTGATAAAACGCCATATGAACTCTGGTATGGTAATCCTCCCACTGTGAAGCATTTTAGAATTTTTGGAAGCAAATGCTTTATCAAAAATAAAGATGAAAAACTTGGCAAGTTTGAACCTAGAGCAGATGAAGGAATACTTCTTGGGTACTCCTCTAGGAGTAGAGCATATAAATGTTACAATAAAAGACTTCGGAATATTGTTGAATGTATTGGTGTTGTTATTGATGAGTCTCCTGAAGCCCCAAAAGAAGAAAAACAAACTTCAAATGAAGATTATGATGACTTATGTCCTTCTACATCTAATAGCAATGATATAGACAGTGAACCCAATGAAGAACCTGAAGATGATTTATCTGAAAAATCTCCATCCAGATATGTTCAAAAGAATCATCCAGAATCTCAAATTTTGGGAGATAAGGGATCAGGTGTACAAACAAGAAGGACTCTTGTGGGATCTTCTAGCTATATGGCATTTCTATCCACTATTGAGCCACACAATGTCAATCAAGCTAGCAAAGATGAATGTTGGGTTCAAGCCGTGAATGAAGAGCTTGATCAAATTGAAAAGAATCACACTTAGGAATTAGTACCAAGACCTCATAACAAAAATGTCATTGGAACTCAATGGATATTCAAAAACAAGTTAAATGAGAATGGGGATGTTGTAAGAAACAAAGCTAGACTTGTTTGCAAGGGGTATACTCAACAAGAAGGTATAGACTTTGAAGAAACTTTTGCTCCTGTAGCTAGACTTGAAGCCATAAGAATGTTTCTTGCTTTTTCAATTTTTCAACAAATCAAAGTTTATCAAATGGATGTTAAATCTGCATTTCTCAATGGTGATCTAGAAGAAGAAGTTTATATAGAACAACCAGAAGGATTCATTTTTGGAAATGATAAAAATCTTGTTTGTAGACTTAAAAAGGCTCTATATGGTCTCAAACAAGCTCCAAGGGCATGGTATTATCGTCTTGACAAATATCTTCATCAACAAGAATTTTCAAAGGGGTCTGCTGATAGCAATTTATACACAAAAATTGAAATTGATAAACTATTGATTGTGGTGGTATATGTTGATGATATCATTTTTGGAAGTAATGAAGAATCTATGAGTCAAAAATTTGCTTCTATCATGCAGCAAGAATTTGAAATGTCTTTACTTGGGGAACTAACATTCTTTCTTGGCTTGCAAGTGCATCAAACTGCAGATGGTATATTCTTATCACAAGAAAAATACCTTAAGCAAATTCTGAAGAAGTATGGCATGGAAGAGTGCAAACCTGTAAGTACACCAATGATAACCGGATGTAATCTCAGTTCTCATGATGATTCTCCCATAGTGAATCAACCAGAATACAGATCTATGATAGGAAGTCTACTTTATCTCACTGGGACTAGACCAGACATTATGCATGTAGTTGGGATTGTTGGACAATTCCAAGCTAATCCAAAAGAGTCTCACCTTCAGGCTGTCAAAAGAATATTCAAATATCTACAAGGAACTCAAGACTTTGGACTATGGTATCCAAAGAATGCTGATCTTACTCTTCATGCTTACACTGATGCAGATTGGGTTGGAAGTGTTGATGATCGGAAAAGTACTAGTGGTGGTACATTCTGTATGGGACCCCAGTTAGTCTCTTGGTTCAGCAAGAAGCAGAACTCTATTGCCTTATCTACAGCAGAAGCAGAATATGTAGCTGCCGCATCATGTTGCACTCAACTTCGTTGGATGATGCAAACTTTACAAGACTTTCAAATCAAATGTTCACCTCCTATCTCCATTATGTGTGATAATACAAGCACCATCAGTATCTCAAAGAATCCTGTTATGCATTCCAAGACCAAGCACATTCCCATCAAGTATCACTTTTTACGAGAACAAGTGCTTGAACAAAAGGTGAATTTGGAGTATGTTCCCTCCAAAGAACAAGTTGCTGATATATTTACCAAACCTCTACCCAAGGAAGCATTCGAATATCTCAGACAAAAGTTGGGAGTAGTCTCTGTTGTGCAGAAAATCAGAACTGCTTAAATCCAGAAGATTAAATTGAATACGCGGGTTTCATGAAAGACAGTCGCGTATATACGCGAGTTCATACAAAGGAAACCGCGTATGGGTGGTTGCTGACAATTTTTCTGGGTCAACATTTCTTCAGCACAAGCTGTGGTGCTGTTTGGTTTCTCTGATGCTTGTTGGTGTCTCTGGTGGTGTTTCAGCTCTTATATTTCTGTTTCATTCTCTGTTATTGGGTGAAGATGCCTTGATGTTCTTGCTGTTGAAAGTGTTCAGGATGCACAAGCTAACGGGGAGATGAAGGAGTAAACTATTGTACAGGTTCAGGGGGAGCATTAGCCTTGCTGAGTATAATGCATTGTTGGCATTATGATGATTCTGAAATATGATCTCTTCTTTGAGGTCCTTTTGGTAGTTGTTACAAAAGGTCATATTTGTAATTGGTTGAAAAGGTCATGATGAGACCCATGATGTAAATTTGTAATATTCAGTCATGTAAGGACTTGTTCAAATTTGTAAACCCACTTGGTTGGGTAGTTGAGTCAAAATGTGTAAACCCACTTGGTTGGGTATTTGAGTCGCATATGTAAATCCATTTGGTTGAATCTTTTATGTAAGTATGAGTCCTTGGTGATAGGAAGGTCATAGAGTCATGTACTTCATTGAAAAAAAAAAAAAAACATGTTTGAACATTCAGCATGAACTCAGGGGGAGCATGGTAACTTCAATGTACATCAGTTCTACAACGATCTTCTTTCTACATGAGGAGAAAAACCTTGTGTTGGTTTTGATCCGCCCTTTTCCCTTGATGTCAAAGGGGGAGAGTAACATGGCCTTTGAATAGGGGAAGAATATCATTATGCTTAATGTATCTATCTGTTGTGGTGATCAAACACCATCATGGTTTCCATCAAGTCCAAAGGGGGAGATTGTTGGCAATATGATTCAGAGTGTTGTCCTTGATGGCAACCCACTTCATGAAGATGATGGCATCCTACTTAATGAAGTTGTTCTTGATGCTTGATAAGTTTATTAATGATGTAAATATGATGTTCTAAAATTAGCTCAGAAGTACCAGAGAGAGAAATATCTGTAAGGGCCCGAATATTGTTGAACAAGGTGTGTCACAAAGCATACGCGGGTTTGTTTAGGGGAAGTCGCGTATTCACGCGGAAAATATCGTTCCAAGTCGCGTATGCCCAATTGCGCTCTAAATTTGTAAAACCAGGGGGCTTTACCATGGTATTGACCCATTGTATTGAGCGCTGTATTTTCTATTTGATCCCGTCCAAGAATACCATCGGAAGTGGTGTGGTTTTGTCTCATGGTATTGAAAAAGGAAAAATCTATATAAGGGGAGAAAATCATTGTGCAAAGGGTGTGCAAGTGTCTGGGCTTTAAATGAATACCTCACTCTGAAGTTTATCTGTATGGCTGAACTCTGCTCTTAATCGATAGATCTGAATCTATGATGCACCTATGAATATGATGAAGGTTCAAAATCTCTAGATCTGGAAATGATGAATCTATAGGAAGATCTGAAAAGAATTATTGAAGACCTGGCGCAAATCTGTTGAAGAAATTGAAGAAATCAGGGTAAGTTCATAGATCTGGTCTGTTCTGCAAAGATTAACTTTTCTAGATCTATACGCAGGTTCATTTCATAAAAAGCGCGTGTATACGCGGATCTGTTTAAACAAATGCGTGTATGGGAAGTTAGGGTTATTTTAAAAAAATGCACAGATGTATACATGGGTTAGCTTCATGAAAAGCGCGTATATACGCAGGTCTGTTTAAATAAAAGCGCGTATGGTATCTGATCTAATGGTTGCTCAAGGTTGAATGTGTTTCTTCATATCTACTCTAAATTCTGGGTTATCTCTGATATTCTGGTTACAGTGGTTTCACGATTCTGTTGAAAGCAATGGTCAAAGTATGGTTGTTGATAAGTGAAGGTTTGTGTTGAAGCTGTTTGATCCAGTTTGAAAATTGATGAAACGTGGTCTGCAGTGATGCTGAGGGTCGAAGCCTTTAGTAAGGGGGTTGTAGCTCCCTTCCAGTGGTAGCTGGTAAACGAGAGCAGGGGGTAGTAGCTCCCTTCCAGGAAAGGCTGGTAAACGAGAGCAGGGGGTTGTAGCTCCCTTCCAGGAGAGGCTGGTAAACAAGAGAAGGTTGTAGCCTTCTGCAGGTAGGTGCCTGCGTGCTGGTATGAGTCTGCGCCAGTATATTGTTGTAACATTTTTTCTTTATATAATAAATATTGAAGACTGAGACGACGGCATCGGTGGTTTTCTCCCGACTTGGGTTTCCACCTTAAATCCTGGTGTTCATGTGTGATGCTTATGTGTGATGGTTTATTCTGTTCTTACTGCATATGTTTATTGTTTATTGAACATCTAATGAACAAATGATGGAATGATATAAGTGAAGAATTATCCGCATAATAAGATTTCTGGACATACGCATGTTTTATTAAGGATATCCGCGTGTATACGCGAGTTGGATTCAGGAAAGTCGCGTATGGTTTTTGAAGTAAGAAAAAGTGAAAAGATCTGAGTAAGTCCTAAATACTGATTCACCCCCCCTCTCAGTATTTTTCCCAACATGGAGAGCCATGCATTGGTAATTTTTGGCCCAAACATACGCACAAGGTGGAATTCCCATAATTACAACCTGAAAAAGTAACTTCTAGATCTAGAAGGCCTTTTTGGGGTCGGCACATTTGACAGAACAGTGGTGGCTCAGGTAGCCGAAAAATATTTGAAATATACCAGGGACACCTATAGGATTCAATTGAAAAAACCCTAGATACGAGCGTCCTCTCACAGTTCCAGAGAGTGAGTGGAGAGCACTCATCCATGACGGAAAAGAGAAAAGGGCAAAGAAAGAAGGAAAAATGCCAACTGGCCCCGCAAGGTAAATTACAACTTTAATTCAATAGCTTTACTTTTCTCTATGTCTAAAATAAAAGTGTGCTACGTCATATCTGACTTCAATATTTTAATGATAGGTTTCCTGACACCTCGAAGGAAACCAAAGCTAGGATTGAAAAAAAGGGCCATCACAAGCTAGGCCAGGGTGGCTACTTGAAATTAGCCACAAGAATTGTAATTAAGTAGCTAAACATCTTATAATTAATTGTATCGCCTTCCAACGTTTTTGTAATCCTATCAAATATGATTAAAAATACACAATCATATGTAATGTAGGGTGATGACTTCGAAACAAAAACTACAGAGGAAGATAAAAATATCGCTTTCCATTTCGGCTATCAAGCCGTAGTTGAACGTCGCAGAAGCTTGGGGCAGGTCCCAAGATCCAGAATGCCTGATAAGGTAAAACATTAACCTTTCAATATGTTTGTTTTTGTCCATAAATTTAATTTCTAACAACTTTGTTTAAATCAGGGGAGCAACACTACCGACGAGGCAAATAACCCAGTTTTAGAGCCAGATGTAGATGATCCTCACGTGCAACCTGATCATTGTAGTGGGGACCAGGCCGACAATGCTACTATTAGTGAGGGCCGTGACGGTAATTAATTTCCACTTATAATTTTTTCTAATTATACCTTGATGGTTGTCCTTATAACGTTTTTTGTTTAAATGACAAAGAATGTTTCCCTTGAGGATCTTACCACCAGAGAGGAAGACAGGGCAACAGTCCCAACGGCGACAACTGGTGCACCGGGTAAATAATCTCATTGCAATTTTTTTTATTAATATTACCGAACTAGTTCAATGATATTTAAAAACTGACAATTAAAATTTAATATTATATGTTTTTGTAGGCGATGCCCCGTCACTGGATGAGCCCAGACATCGTGAATACGCAACTAGGTCAGCAGTGCGGGTTGAAAGGCACGAAACAGGAGCAGAGTACGATGATATTGATGATGTAATTAGGAGCTTTAAAAATAGGAAGAAGAAAAAGAAAATTTGACAATGTAAAATATTGTATTATTATAAGACAAACGTTACCATACTTGGAACGTTTTTTTGCGTTATATAAAAAACTCATTTATCATACTATTTTTATGTCAAGCATTAATTGCAATGTTTCCTTGCATACTTTTTGTTGAATTTTTTTTTATTAGTTATTGAATATTTTTTTTTATGCTCATGAAAGTAAAAAATGAAATATAGATTGGGTATTGGGGAATTGAGAGTGATGTGAGGGGGGGAGGGGCCATAAGAGCTTCCACCTTCACGTGGTTGGCCCTGTTTAGTAGAGAATAATTTATTGGAGCAATTTAATCTTGGAGCAAACCTCCCTTGATCTAGCGTAGCAACAAAAAAGTCACTGTTGACTTAGTTGCTACTCTTTCAGATCGTGGGAGGCTTGTTCCAAGTTCATGCGACTCCAATAAATTGTTCTTGAAAAGAAGAGGAGCTTATTCAGGTATGTTTTGACATTTTCAGCATATGTTCTAACATTATCATAAGAATGCATCTTAGAGTAAAAAATACTACATCAATTACTTGTATTTATTGTATAGATAATGATGGATTTTGATTGACTTGGCAGTGCAGGTACAAATCCTCTTGCATCATGAGAAATACAACTCTTCAACCAGGGTCATGTCCAGGATATTTTTGCTTATGTGATTGACCAGGTTCGTAATGTCACATTTTGTAAGTTCCTTTATAGTTCATAATTCAATATTAAGCTTGTTCATGATTATTATCTAGGTTTTTTGTATGTGTTTTTTCATCTATTTGATTGTAAGCAACTCTACATATTTCCTGTTGTTCACTATGATTTCTCCCATTACCACTCCCAGGATGAATCCAAATTTATTGTTACATAGTTTACTTTATTGTTACTATGATTTCTCCATTTACGATTTCATAGGTTACATCATGTAAAGTTGTCAATCTCAGGTTGGTGATGAGCTTTAGTTCTCTATATTTGGGGCTTTTCTGGTATTTTCTCCCTCATGTCATTCCTGCATCACCTCATTGTCTGAGCATGCCAATTTTCTACCACTTGTACCAATTGGCACATGTTAATCTCTGAGTGGTGCCACATTTCACCTATTTTCGGCCCACTTGACCACCTGAAAAACTCAAATCCACACACCATGTGTCTTTATCATGGAGCGCCACATGTCCTATATATTTAGGCCGATAGGCCTTCTGTTATGAAAGAGATCAATTTTTTTTCGTCAACACTTCTTATCTAGGCACGACACCTGCTACTTGTTTAATCTGACGGTCACGGTCTCTCGAGTTACCTTATAGGTTTGGAATACCACTGGTTTCTGGTATATTTCCATGGAATCAGTCTGAAAATACCAACAACAATCCACACACGTGCAACCGTCGACAGACCTGCCATTTTAGTAGCTGCATTTCCGCAACTGCCAATACACCTGCCGTTTTAGTTGCTGCATTTCGGAAACTGCCAATACACCTACCGTTTCATTCTCCTGGACTCTGTGTATGCATATTTTTCATATAATTTTATCACGAAGTTGGCTGCAGTGCTTTGACATGCCTTTGAATATTTTGCAGGTTAGAAGACATTTCAGGCCAGAGCCATTGAATAGACTTGATGAGATAGTTGTATTTGATCCTCTTTCTCGTGATGAGCTTAGAAAATTTGCTAGAATACATATGAAAGATGTAACGATTCGTCTTGCAGAGAGAGGTGTTGCTTTAGGGGTTATAGATGTTTTTCTGTATCTTGTTCTTCAAGAAGCCTATGATCCTGTAAGTAATCACTTTGTTTTGCTTTCTTTCTTATTCAGAGTCTATATTTCCAGGGGATGTGCCCGTTATTGTTTGTTATGACCATTGTCAATTTCATCATTGTCCCTCATAATATGTTTGATTGTGTTTATAAATAATAAACAATTATTACATCAAACAATAAAAAATTAACTGTACTATGAGTAATATGATATCTTGAAATAATTCTCATTATAATTTCATAACCTCTGCTCTCACTTGGTGGTGTATATATCACTAAGTGTGTCTTCTTTAAAATTATAGTTACAGCAGACAATGAACAATCAACTGCACTGTGAATGATATCTTGTAATAATTATTATTATAATTTCCTAACCTCTACTCTCACTAGGTGTCTATATCACTAGGTGTATCTATTTTAAAATTATAGTTTCAATGGTAGATAAATTGTTATCTTAAAATTATAGCTTTGATGGTGATACCTTGTGATTGATAATGCAGTTTGAAGCAGCTTTGGCTTTGACTAATATAGTCTCGGGAACCTCTGAGAATACAAAGGTTGTGATTGATTATGGGGCACTGCCTATATTTGTGGAACTTCTTACCTCTGGGAATGATAATGTTCGAGAACAGGTAGCACGTTTATTTTAGAGGCATAAAATTATTCTTCCCAACTATCTTTATATGTTTGTAATTTTGGATTGATTTAAAAAACTAGTACCCAACTTTGAGTTCAACTAGTGTTCATGTAAGGCTGTTTGGGCTTTGGGAAATATTGTTGGAGACTCTGCAACATTTAGGGATCTTGCCCTCAGTCATGGAGCTCTGAGGCAGGTGCTTGCCCAGTTGAATGATACTGCCAGAATTTCAATGATAAGAAATGCTACATGGGCTCTGTCAAATTTTTTCCGTGACGTAAACCCCAACCACTATTTGAACAGGTAAGCAGAATACATTTTCTGCCTCTTCTTCTTAGTTCGCAGATACTATGGATTTTTTTTATAGATCTTGGTGCTTGGTAGATTTGGACGTAATATGGACCTAGGCGCTTGTTCATTACAATGACTCTGTCATCGGGTTTTAGAAAATGCTCAGAAATTTGGGTTTCACAAGGGGATTACCCTTGCTTGCAATTATCGATTATCAATCACATTCAAAAAAAGTCTTTCGTAGCATTGTTGAGCTCTTTGTAGGTGAATTTCCGAGGCAATTTCACAATATCTGAACTAAATTTATCTGTCCTTTTCAATACTCTGCGCTTGTAACAGAACCAGACAAACAATCTAGTGGCCAATGCAACAACAACAACACCTCCTGTTGCAATGCCTGCAATTCACCCTCTCTGCACACATGAATGACTATGGCACCCTCTTTTGTGAACAGGTACTGGAGCTAAAGGTACTAGTTTCCATTAGGATCGTGGAATTCAACATCCAAAATAGTATCAAATTCCACTACAATAGTATTCCCCGACGAGGGCAACAGTTCATTGAGACCTATCGGACTCATCACCCCCAAATAGCCTCCAGGGCTACCCAGAGTGTGATCATATGGAGCAATAACAAATGTTGATCCATCCCCAATTGAAATAAGAACAGGACCCACATTGGTTATAGAAAACGAGAAACACGTTTTGAAAGAAGAAGAAAATTTTGTATTAGGGTCCAGAAATCTAACTGGTATATTGTACAATGCCCTACCTCCACTTCAAATTGGTACTCCCAACTCCATGCTAAAGCCCACTGTGCCATTCTTTAGATGAGCATCTTAACCTAAAGTTTGATTCCAAAAAACCGAAGTCCCCTGTTCTATGCCCAAGACCTCTGTTACAATGAGTAGAGTTCTGAGTGAAATACTTCACAATAGGAAGCAAGAGAAACATCGCAAAATTTCCCGCTTTAGACTGATAATTTTCTGGGCGAAAATTCAACTGCGGACAGTAAAAACATAATATCAAACACAACCAATCCACAATGGAATTTGAACATGAGGATTTATAACCAGAGAAAACCCTCTCCAGGTTAAAAGAATTCCAGAATGGCTTTAATATTCTACTAATGAGCGCTTACAACACCATAGCAATTACTGTCACAATGAAATCCGATGGAAGCAAAGCCCTTGTATAGTTTCTACATTTCCACAGTGGAAGCAAGAATCTTGCTATCTCTCATGATCTGGTTCTGTGGTCAGATCCTTTGCTATGGCTTTCTTGTTCTGCTAAATGTGAATCTGTCTTAGCTTTGGCTCTGGTTCTCATTTAGGATCGTGGCTATCTGATCTTGCTATGGCTTTGACTATACAAACTTGTTCAATAGGAAAATTTTGACTCTGCTATATATAGGAGGTTCAATGGGTGCTCTCAAACTGCTCTACTACAGTAGTTGCACTCTCAATGGACTTCTACAGCAATTGGCACCATCAATCTGCTTTGTTACAATGATGGCTCACGTCAACAAACTATGCTACAACCATTGGCACCATGAATCTTCTCTCTGCTTCGTCAAATGGTTGGCACCATCAACTGACTTTGCGCTCCTCGGGATGATGACAGTGGCAAACACTTTTTTGGGTAGCTTTGTTTTGTCATTGATTCAAGGCAGAACTATGTTGGCCTTGTTTTTTTAGTCCTTGGAACTTAGTTCTCTCATATTTGCCATCCTATCCCCAGTTTTCTACCGAGAAAGACATAACTTCACGATATCAAAATTGACTATTTTTGGCCATTTATCTTTAGTAATGGTACAACTTTAATTTGGTGCATTCGTACAGTATCTGAAGAGCACTCTCAAGATGTTATTCAGTATTTTAGCATAACTACTACATTTAACTGCCATGCTCTTATATTTATATCAACCATAAAAATTCTTAAGGTAGTTCCACGTTTGTGAAGTAGAAGGAATGCTTCTAACAACTTCTTATCATAGTGGTACAATTATGTTCGCAGTTTATCTTTTATAAACCTCCAATTTTCCAAACGTAGTAGAGACTACAGTTTGCATCTCAAATTTTGGACAAATCTGTTTAGTATTCTACAGAAAATGCATTAAGAATACAGTGTTGTGTCTACTAAGCACAAATAATTGTTGTACTGAATCATCTAAACATCTTGACATCCTCGTTTTATATTCCTTTTCTATTTTCGCAAAGTTTCCTCTGCTACGGAAAATGTAATTATATTAATTTTTTTCCATCGATATACGGATTGGATCTAATTAGATCTAAACCCTTGCTACAGTGGTTATTCGAATGGTTTATAATGTGAATTGTTATTTGTTTCTTTTGAAATACATGCATTACCACTACACGATATCTTTGCATTAATTTTGAAATGTTGAGATCTTTGCATTGATGTTGCCTCTGCTTGGTGGTGTCTCTGAGATTGAGTTGATCCAAAGGAAATGGATGTGCATCAGCGGTTGATTTCTCTTTTCTAGTACTATAATCCAAATCCTCTAGCATGAAAACAGGTGCCGCAGCAATTATATCTAGGATTGATCATTTTTTTCTCACCTTCACTTTAGGCTTGGAAAACTTTGTTCCAAATTTTTTAGCATTTGAATCACCTGATAGACAATGATATATTTGGGCATTTAAGGCTATATTGGATGTAGATGAGAAATATCTACAAACAGGACAAACCTTTGGTATCATGGCCTCTGGAAGAGATCCCGGATTCCCAAATTCTTCATTCTTCCCAGGATCTGCCTTGCTCTTCTCCAAAGTTTGGATCTGCCTTGTAGGCTCCTGCCTCTTCTACACTGCTTGAATTGGAGCACCTCCATTATGATATCAAATCATCCGCTACTATGAAATGACACAGGTCGTAGATGCTTTGATAGACTTGCCTCTTGGCACTTCACCGTGAACCATGTTTTAAAATGTCACAACCCACTTGATATTTATCCCTAGCAAACGTGTCACATGTGAAGATTAGGCTTTTGATGAAGCGAATAACTTGGTAAAGAGAATTTTTGATTACTTATGTATTCGGCCTGTTAGCCACCTATAATATTTTGTTATACCAAAAGGTGGCTAAAACTTTTGAGAGCCTCCAAGGAACAAATTTTATCAATAAAAATTGTTGGCTCTTGAAGTCTCTTTAAGGCCTCATGCCTCGGTCCCAAATCCTCTTTTGTTGTTCCATTTTATACTCTGATTTCCTACAAAAATCCACAGTCAGATACTGCTGCAAGGGACCCCTTTTTTCCCCTTCCTTCTCCTCAAAAATAATCTCCTCTTCTAACCCTCTTCCGCCCATAAACTCGAGCGCGAGAACCCATTGCTAAACCTATCGGGCGCTTATTCATTTTTCTCCGCCCGAAACATCAAAAACCTTTGAAAATCATGAAAATTGGGTTTTAATTAAATTCCAAAGTTTTCCGCTTGTGAAAATTGCGGAATGATCTCAACCGTCGATCTGCTCCACAGATCGGACGGCGCAGCACGTGACTTATCATGTGGACCCCCCAGCCATACACCACTTCTCAAATCCGCTTGTTTTTTCTGCACCGCCTTCGTGCGAAGGATGGTTATAGCCCGACGGCCAGCGATTCCATACACTGGCTACCACGCGTCCCTTGTACCGTTCCCCAAACCACCGTTTTTCGCACATTATCTTCCGGACCATGACCGCCCAGCGGAATCAACGATAGCCGCCCGATCTGGGCCCCCGCATCCAACAGTTGTCATTCATTGAAGTCACCTGCCCTTTAATCAAATTGAGTATTATTTAGCCGGGCCCCGGCGCAACTGAGAGTCAATCTCCGCCGTCGATCTCTGCAGATCGACGGTCTACATTCAATTGCCCGATTCTATTGCCCAGTCAACATTCTCCGCCGCTGAATTTTCCAATCACTCCTGACCATCTATCATGGTGCAATCGATGGCTCTGGTCGCCCCGCTCCTCCGCTCGCCTTCCGATGCAGATCTACCCTTATAAGCGCAGGATTTCATAATTTCGTTTGTATTTTGCAGGTTTAAGGTTCTCTCCGCCATGTTTGAGGAAGATTCGAAGGACGAGGGTGACGATTCCCGTTCTCTCGATTTGACAAAGGAAATTGACCACAAGGTGTAAAACTATGCTGTCAAAAAGGTTTCATGAGCCTTTGTTGCCGTTCGCCCCTGTAAAACTTGGAAAGTATGAAGAAATCGCAGTGAAAGAGTATCAGATTGCAGAAAGCAGAAATGGATCAGAGCAGATATTTAGTGGACAAATCAGCAGGGATTACGGCTAAAAATAGTTATCAAAAGTCTAATCCCCAACCTAAAACACAGTTTAAAAGGAAAACCTAAAAGTGTTTTATCAGACGAAAGCCTCCACCGCCATATCTGAGACAAATTGATTCCTCAGCTACCACAGTGCCACCTATTGCCTCAAAGCTTTCAAACAGAGGCCAAATTTATTGAACAGGATCAGATGTTTTGCCCCAACGCAGCCGAAGAGTTACTTCTTGCCGAAGATCTAATGACAGAAGGTCGGCAGAGTAGCCCTAGCATCACACAGAGCCTCAAAGGTCAACAAAAGCTCCCACTGAGCTTAAAACATAAGTGTAAATCAATTAATGCAGTAAAACACCTGTACAGTTTCTTCATTGAGCCCCCCAAGGGCCAACAAACCATTAACTCTGTATTAATTGTATTTGAGATCTTTTATCAGATCTCACCTCCTCATTCTTCTATAAGTACTTCAGTAGAAGATGAGTGAGGGGTTGGTTGTCAATGTAATTGCTGAAGCATTTGATGTAATTGAGCTGAATATTCTTGATTGTAAATAGTGTTTTCACTGGCTCTTGGAGCTCTGCTTGTAACAGATAAGTTAGGTTGTGAAAGAAAGATTAACTAACACATTAGATGTGAAGATTTTAATTGGTTTGGAGCATCAATACAAGTTGATTTATGGGATCCTGGTCTATGTTGACGGTGACGTTATTCTCATTGTAACTTGTGATTTTGTTTTATGTTTTCATTATGTTTCATATTCTGCTATAAAGAATAGTTTAAACAGTGTTAGGACCTACTGCATGTCAGTAGCCTTCTCTGGCTGAGAAATCTTTATTTAAATGTTTTCTTTCAACCGTGTTATTTGAAAATGATTTAATTCAGTATAGGCATAGGGATGCTGGCATTCCCTCGTCTTATTGTCTTGGTTGAACATTATTTTTGAATGTTACTTTCAGTATATGTTGTGTGAAGATGAACTGAGGAAGATATGGTGAGCCTTGGTCCCAGTCTTGTTTGCATATCTGTCTGATTTTTTCCCTTAGAATGTGTTAAAAGCTGGATAGTTTCAAAGTATTTACCAGATCTTAGGCCATTCTGTGTTATCTCTGTGATTGTCTTGAAAGTAGCTAAGTAAATAAGAGCTAGGAGAGGACTTTTGGTGAGCCCGGACCGCTAGTTTCTGCTCCAAAGGTTGTCTTCAAGTTTTCCCTTAGTTTTTTGTATGTTTTCTATCGAAAGTGTATCAAAGGCTGGCTAGTTTCAAAGCACTTACCAGATCCTAGTTTGCTTCTATGTTTTTCCTAAGTGCCTGGTCAAAGGCTGGCTAGTTTCAAAGTACTTACCAGATCCTGGGCTACTCTTTGTTCTGCATCTGTTTGTTTTCCCTTTCTTGATGTATCACTCCATTCCATAAATCAGACCTTAAAGAGATCCTTAGGCATAGATGACTTGCCCCATATACCACTCTTGAAACTGATTGCTTCAATTAAATCCTCTTATGACTCCATAGCCCAATGGACTGAAACCTGTCTTCATCCTTCTTCTTGATCAAAGCTCACTCTTTTACTTGCAAATTCTCACCTTTGAACCTTTCGCATTTGGGACTTTTTCACCTCTAACAGCCATTATGTTCAACCATCCAAAAACAAAACAAATCCCTTGGTCCTTATAACTAGCCTAATATCATTACCCCAAACTTCAAAGACAAATCCATATTTTCACTTACTGGAGAGATCCCTCTCTGGATTCAGGAGGGCTAGATCCTAGAATCCCAAAGTTGGTTGAAACAATGTTGTTTCTGTAATTGGACTCTGCCAATATTGCTAATAAATTACAGATCCCTAACATTTCTGGTGACTCCACTAGGGAACTGAAGTTGAGTTTTCCTCTCATTTTCCCTTGATTTTCACACAAAACTTTGAGAGTAAAAAGCAGCCTTTTCAAGCACTACCAAGAAAGGTAATCATGATGAAACTTGTTTGAATCAGTGAAAATCTAGGTCAACCCTAGGATTATCATAAGATTTTACCTAACCTTGAAAAATCAGCTAGCTTAGCCATAAGAGTAGACTGCCTTTGTCTCACAACCGTAGCTAATTTTTGAAGCAAAGTTAGGACATTCTTAGAAACCACACAAATAAAAGGAACTCAGAAAATACCAAAAACATTTCAGATTGGTAGTAAAACACTTACTCTTACATTTCACTTACCTTTGTTGTGTTTTACCCTACACTCTTAGACAGAGTCTGGAAAGGGCCAGATAGCCTCCAGATCTCATCCTCTTTTAGGAGGTGACATATCTGCTAAATGCCCTCCCAGTCAATCTCTGGTTAGATTTCGTTGTGTTTCCGGATACCCTTGAAAGGGGATATTTCTTAAGCACTGTGGTGGATAGTGTACCTCTTTGAAAACACTCTAAACTTTCCACCTGGCGACTCCAAAATCCTGAACAGACTTTAAGACTCCACTGGGAAGAACCCTTATCATTATAATATTATTTAAATCCAGTTAGAGGGCTGTAGGATTAAAATTGTGAAAACAGATTAGTTAACCTCTTAAAGACTGTCATACATGGTTGAAACTTTTCTGGTTGTTTGGGTCTAAAAACACAGCATAGTGGCTCCTAGAAAGATTCACACAAGAGCCCTTCCTGACCCTGATCCACCTGAGATAGTTGATAACCCAGAAAGAATCCTTAGGAATTCTCCTAAGATAGAATCAACAACTATTTTCAGATCACTCTTAAGAGCTAATTCAGTCCCTGAAAATATTTCATCTCTATAACAATCATAAGATGACTTAGTTAATCCCTTTAGGATTAGGTCATTTGGTGATTTAGATCAGCTAGATTCTGAGTCTTCATTATCATCTCCTGAAACAAGTGAACATTTTGGTAGAAGAGAAACAACACCTCCTGATTTACATTTTCTTCTTAACTTAGGTGTCGTTCATCCAAGATCAGCTCAGCAATCTACTGCTATTCCATCCATTTTGGTTCATCCTTCATCCACCGTTCAAACCACTTCATCTCAGCCCACACCCCCTCTTGTCAATCCACCCCTCGTAAACCCACCCCCACCACATATCATGGTAGCATGGTATGCTCCCTTAGTCCTTCCTGTACCATTAGTCAATCTTCCACAGGACTATCAGTCCAAAATCCCATTATATGATGCTAGCAATGCTATAACTGCATCACAACATGTGGATAAGATGAATGACTACTTTGACAAAAATGAAATTGATGATGATTCTGTCAACTTCAGATTATTTTCTCAAAGTTTGGGGGGATAAGTAAGAAAATGGTTTAAAGCTCTAGCCCCCCACAGTATCAACAATCTCCAAGGCTTCCATCAAACATTCTTAAACAAATGGGAAGTGAGGAAGAATCCTCTCCAATTCCTTGCTGACTACAATAATCTCCATAGGAACCCAGGGGAAAGTGTACAAGCTTATTGCACCAGATTTAACAGTGTGTATAATGCACTTTCCCCAGAACTAAAACCTCCACAGGGCTCAGCCTTAAACAAATTTCTTGAAGGATTTGACGCTGACATGACCTATTCACTCAAAGAAAGAGATTTTGCAACTCTTGAAGATATGCAAAGAGGTTCTCTTTCTGTGGAAGTCAACCTAATGGAGAAGAGAGCAAGGATGAAAGCTGAAAAGAGAGTATCTTTTAGAGAGGAATCTGCACCTACTACCTCAAACTCAAAAATGGAAAGAATGATGGAAGAAATGATGAAGAAAATGAGCATTCTTGAGAGAGCACAAGCAAGTCAAAATCAAACTGCTCCTCAAAACAAAAACCAAAACCAGAATCAGAATGCTAGAAGGAACCAACCTTCTAACCGACCTAGGGAAGATGATCAGCAGATCACTCCTCCCTTTCATCAAAACTATGTAAGTGAGGTTGAGGAAACGAATCAAATAACAGAGGAGGATTATATGAACTTATTTGGGGTAGATGATGATAACTTCGAGGTTCATTATGATAGAAAAGAGGGTCTTTACACACCTTATGATGACAAAAGAGATGGTAATGGAAATTGTTGTCAAGACATGGAAAATGCCATCACAAAACCTTCAAAAGAATATGAACTCAGAAGTAGATCGAGTCAACAAACCCCCAACACCAAAACCTCTGACAAACCTCCTCAAAACAGCACTGCAACCAAGCCTAAAATAGTCAAACAAAAGGAAAAAACAGTGACTGTCGATTTTGGTAAAGATAAAGAGAAAAGCACTCGAAATTCTGAAAAACAGAGTGCACACACCAGCAGTGCTGGCACTTCAGTTAGTACTCCTGTTACAACCATTGTGCCAAATAAAATGAATCATCAAGTTGTAATTTTTGATAGAGGGACAGCTAATAAGGTTGAAACCAATACTTCAAAGAATCAGACTCCTTTAAGCCTGGAACAGGAAATCTCAAAAATCAAAATCTCTGTTCCCTTAACCGAGTTAGCTGCCCAACATGTATATAGGAATCAAATTTTTAAGGCCTTAAACATAGAAGAGAATGAGGACACACTCAATCTTAATGATGACCAACCAGAGCTTATTTTCGGTCCAAAGATTGAAGGTAAGTTTCAAGAGGGTCCTGTCCCTCCCTTTTACGTGAGCTTAAACATTCATGACAAAATTCTACACAACTCTATGCACGACTCAGGGGCTTCTCATAATTTAATGCCAAAAGCTGTGATGGAAATCCTGGGTCTAGAAATTACCAGACCTTATAAAGACCTTTACTCCTTTGACTCAAGTAGAGTGAAATGTCTAGGATTGATCAAAGACCTTTGTGTTAACCTAGCCCAAATTCCAGCCAAATATTTGGTCATGGATGTTGTGGTGGCTGATGTTCCCCCAAAGTATGGAATGCTCTTGTCAAGATCTTGGGGGGCTAAGGTACAAGGTACCATGTAGATGGACATGACCTATGCGACTATCCCTATTTTCAATCAGACCAAAAGACTTTACAGGGAGTCCCATATGCAGTATACAGTTACAAGTCAAGACAGATCTCAAAACTCTCCTCTGTATTCTGTAAGGACAAGCCTTGATTCTTTTATCATGTTTAATGATGAAACACTTACTGAACAAATCACCTTAATAGGGTTAATGGCTGATAGGGGGGGAGGAAGGGCACAACACTGAAGGGTCAGAACAGTTTTCTATATCTGAAAATTCTAGAAAACCGAACACAGGTCTTGAGTTACAAGTCATCAATCCATTAATTCTAAAACTTGGTAGTCAAGAGAACATCCCTCAACATATTAAAAAACTTGAGGAATCAAAACAAACACAACTGAGTGCTAATATTCAAGAAACGCCGGAAATCACATTAGTTAAAGAGGACATTCACCAAACAGAAGAAAATGAAAGTAGTCCTCTCTGGAGTATGTATTTTGATGGGTCATGCACTAGAACTAATGCTGGTGCAGGTGTCTGGATTACAAACACTGAAAACAATCACACATAATGTATTTCATGCAAGTTGAACTTTCAGTGTTACAATAACATAGCAGAATATGAATCCCTGCTCTTAGGCTTAAACCTATTGAAAAAATGAGGAGCCAGAAGAATCAATGTATATGGGGATTCTGAGTTGATTATTAGGCAAGTCAATGGGGAATACAATGCCAACCATCCCAGACTAAGGGCCTATCGGAACGATGTCATGGATCTTTCAAAAACGTTTGAAGAATTCAAACTCATGTTTATCCCAAGAAAAGAAAATATTGCTGCCCACAATTTATCCTTTGCAGCTAGAACATGCTTAACGCCATTTAAAACCGAAGACTGCACAACTCAGATAAGATTTATACCCTCTGTGCCTAACAATGAGAAGTATTGGCAGGTGTTTGACAATGACAAAAAAATAGAAGACTTCATGTAATTCAGAAATGAATTCGAACCTAACAGTTTGGACTCAGACTATGATACCGACTGCATTGAAGAAAATTTTCTTGGTGAAGAAGAACCGTCCCCTGAACTCGTCAATATAAGCCTGTCGTCTAGCAAACTTGGAAATGAAACAGAAATGAGTGCAGAATCAGAAACAGAGGAATTGGAAAATCTGCATTCTAAAGATGAAAGTTTTCCAAGTGGTCTAACACCTTTAGAAGATTTGTTTGATTTTAACGATGTGGCCAGAAAGCCTAAATTGGAGCCTGTAGAGACTGAAGTAGAGGAATGCAATATAGGCAGTGAGGAAAAACCGAAAATGATTAAACTGTCCAAAACTTTACCAACTCATATTAAACTCAAATATATAGAGATGTTCAAATAATTTTCTGGTGTTTTTGCGTGGAGTTACGAAGATCTCAAATCCTATAACACTGAAATAATACAGCACAAAATCCCTCTTAAAGAAAACCAAAAACCATTCAAACAGAAACTGCGCAGAATGAACCCTGTACAACTACCTTTGGTTGAGAAGGAGATCAAGAAAATGTATGAAGCTGGCATTATTGTCCCTATTAGATATTCTGAGTGGGTATCTAATCTGGTGTCTGTTAGGAAGAAAACTGGAGAAATCAGGCTTTGTATATTGAAATTTCTTCACTGGAAATAGAGTTCAACACTTTGAAAAATTTCTATTCCTTCAAAAAAAAACTATTACAAATTCTTCCTCACTGAGAGGGATTACAAAATGTGACTGCTGCAAAACGCAGTGCACTCAAAATTCTTCGTTGTCTCTAAAACTACGCACTGATGTGCTCTTCAAAACATTTACACTACTATTTTGTGTAATAATAAACTTTACAACTACAATACGAAACAGGCTCACAGCCCTTTTCTTTTATATGCAACGCATATATTAAAAACATAACAAAACTATGCAAATAACAAATCTATTAAAATTATCCTGGGATCCACAATTTATAAATGTTTTAATATATATATGAAATATATATATAAAACATATATACGTCGCATTTAAAACAAAATATTACCAAAACCAGTGTGGGTCCTTAACAAACAATAAAACTATTCCGCCGCGCGTTATATAAAACATATAACAAAACCTTTGTCAAAACTTCAAACGAACCCTTTAGCCATGGAGCCCGCTGGACTTCAAACGGCGATAAACCATACTTCAAACCAAACTCGCATTCCAAAATAGCCTGCTGACGTTAGCCAATTTTGTGACGCGAAAACCAAATGAATTCTGCCCTAATATTTTTCCGGTCCGAATTTGGGCTGGCGTATGGAGAGAGAGTTGTGACGCAAATTTCTTATCAAATTTGCCCTAATCTTTTTCAGGTCCAGATTTCCACTGCGCGAGCGGCCCAAAAAAAGATCTGATCCAATCAATTTCTGCCACGTTTCCTCCTCTAGCTTGTCATATCAATCGCATTAAGTTTTAACGTTGTTCAATCAATCGCATTAAGTTTTAACGCTATTCAAGATCGAACCTCCACTCCTGTGAGCGATTTTGCATGCTCCAATATGCTCCTGCCTTCGGCTCTCATCAATGAGAGATTTATGACGGGCGTTCTTCGATGCCATTGCATTCGGGTCGATAAAATGGTGTTTCACTATGGTTTCTCCGACGAGCCGCAACCTTTGAATTGCATATGCTCTTCGGTTGTTGGGTTACATTGCCTGCTCACTGTGACAAGAAGGAGAAGCTAGCTGAACTGCTGCTTAGACCTTGGTGCAAATTTGCATTTCTCTTGGTCTGGTTTGTGTTTATCTTCCTCGGTTTCTTGGAATCCTGCTTCTCCGTCTCGTCTTGTGCCCACTGCTGAGACTGCACCCATGCCTCGCCTGCGTCAAAGGATGCGTTGCCGCAGGGGTAGCACCAGAGGCGAACCCATGCGTGCTCCCTCCAGCCCCTCAACCGAGTCATCTTCCCACTCCAGTGATTATTACGCAGGCCACTATCCAAACACTAGAAGTGGGCGGGGTCAGGTTCTAGGATCTGGCCACCGTATGAGCTCCCCTGCTCCTCATTTCCCCACCGCTTCACCTTCTCCCACGACGTGCACTGTGCTTTTTTCCTTTAATTTCTCTCTAAACTGCCCACGAATCACAGCTTCAATCACCGTGGTTTTCCGTGAAGAGGCCCAAGTGGAGTAACAATGCACCTGTCCGGCGGGTCTAAGCTCAGAAAAAGCCCAGCTTTCGGGCCTTCAAGAGGGGAGCAGTGGTGTGAATGTGCAGGAATCGGATACTCAGGTTTGTAGGGCTCATGATGTGGAGATAGCGCCTGGAGATCCTAGACCTTCTGTGTCTGAAGCTGCTCCCGCCATGGACAGTGACATGTTTTCCGAAGGATGGTGCTGAATTGTCGAAGAACCACGGGATGAGTAGCTGCTTCTCTTTGGTTTGGTTTTATTGCTTCGCGGCCCACTTAATTGGGCATGTTTTTGCTTATATTACTGTGCTAGATCTATGTTTTATTTTTGAATTCTGTAAACACTGTAATCGTCAAAGATATCAAACGATGGTTCCCCTGTGTGGGCAATGCAATGACCTGAAAAACGTTCAAGACTGGTTTCCCCGTATGAGGGCAGTCTTCTTTTTTTATTTTTTGACAAATTTTCCATAAGTCTGGGAAATGTTTTTGACTTCGGTCATGCTGTAATTTTATTCCCACTGTTAATAGATTAACCTTACTTAGAAAAAAAAAAGTTGCCCTGTTTCTATTTTAAACCTGTTTTCTGAAATACAGAGCTATGTTTATATGATTGTTTATAGTCGAAGCGATGCGGGGTGGTTTATTATATTAATATTTCACGGTTGAATTATGTTCATAAAAATTGGAACGCCAACAATTCATAACAAATATTGGAGATTTACTATCCTATTTTAAAGTTTCATTTTTATGTTTGCCGAAGGATGGTGCCGAATTGTCGAACAACCACCCGATGAGTAGCTGCTTCTCTTTGGTTTGGTTTTTTTGCTTCGCGTGTTAGGTAAATTGACTTGTGATTATAGTCAAGTTTGACTGATTTAAACAATGATGGTTTTGGGGCACATGGTATTGTGCACCCATGGTTTTTAAGCTCATGGTATTGCATGTAATGGAGCCTATAAAAGGCTCAAAGGACTTCATTGTATTGTAAGGCCTGGAGGTGAGCAGTGAAGGCTCACTTGGTCGGATTGGCTAGGGTTTTGGCCAATGTTTAATGAAATTTATTTAAGATATTTTCCCGCAGTTTGGGTTTTTCCTCATGAAATATAGTGTTTATGTTTATGATTTGTTGCTGGTTATGATTAATTATTCCTTCCTGTAATTATTTATATTTTCCGGAATAAGTTTCTTCATTTGGTATCGTAGGAGCCATATTTGGCTTCAAAGGGACGCTTTTGCAGCCAAGGGTTTTATTGGCCTGTGAATGGAGAAATCAATGCAGCCTTTTGTAGATTTGGCCATACGGAGCATGGTGTTTCTAGGAAATAGGAAATATCCAATTGATTGATTCCATGGGGAATTCCATGGAGGGTTTCTCAATGGATAAAGAGAACAATGGTGCTGCCACAACCCAGATCTGGCGACTAGCAGTGATAAGAAGTTGGTTCGAGAAATTCAGAGATGAGAGGATGTTTGCACGTGGATTAATTAATTGATGAACCATGTATATGAAGAGAACTCCTAGAGGACTGGCAGTTACAGAGGTTGGTGACCCATGTAATTCGGTAGATAGGTTCTTTTTATATGGACATTGATGTCATATGTACAAACACAACAACAATGAAACAAAAAAAAAATTATATATATATATATATATATATATATTATAATGGAGTTATTTTTTCTTTTTACATGTAAATGGGCATATTGCTGTAAGACCTGGTATGGCATGTGTACCCTCGGTAATCACTGGTAAAGTCTGGGTTAGACCTAGGTGATAGGGGGGATGTCAAGTTAACAATTACCCTGGGTAAAAATTTGAGGGGGAAGAGCTAGAGTGAGCGGGGTTGTCTCACTTAGCAAGTTTGGTTGGATTTAGTCAAGGAACCCCAAGTCAATTTTAAGGGGGGAATGTTAGGTAAATTGACTTGTGATTATAGTCAAGTTTGACTGATTTAAACAATGATGGTTTTGGGGCACATGGTATTGTGCACCCATGGTTTTTAAGCTCATGGTATTGCATGTAATGGAGCCTATAAAAGGCTCAAAGGACTTCATTGTAATGTAAGGCCTCGAGGTGAGCGGTGAAGGCTCACTTGGGTGGATTGGTCAGGGTTTTGGCCAATGCTTAATGAAATTTCATTAAGATGGGTTTTCCCCAGAGTTTGGGGTTTTTCCTTATTAAAAATATGTGTTTATGTTTATGATTTGTTTTTGGTTATGATTAATTATTCCTCTCGGTAATTATTTATATCTGCAATGTTTCTTCATCGTGGCTTTCGTGGCCCACTTAATTGGGCATGTGTTTTGCTTATATTACTGTGCTGGACCTCGATTTTATTTTTGAATTTTGTAAACACTGTAATCGTCAAAGATATCAAACGATGGTTCCCCTGCGTGGGCAATGCAACGACCTGAAAAACGTTCAAGAAAGTCCAGATGAGGAAGGCCTTCTTTTTGTTTTTGAAAATTTTGCCAAGTCTGGCAATGGTTTTGACTTCAGTCATGCTGTAATTTTATTCCCACTGTTAATAGATTAACCTTACTTAGAAAAAAAAAAAAAGTTTCCCTGCTTCTATTTTAAACCTGTTTTTTGAAATACAGAGCCATGTTTATATGATTGTTTATAGTCGAAGCGCTGCGGGGTGGTTTATTATATTAATATTTCACAGTCGAATTATGTTCATAAAAATTTGAATGCCCACAATTCATAGCAAAAAAAATTAGAGATTTATCATCTCCTGCTTTAAAGTTTCTATTTTTTTTTTTACTGAACCTAAAGGCTTCAAGTGATTCTACCTCGCTTTGTGTTGCTGGTCTTCCTGACGCTTTGAACTATTTCCATTTTCATTTGCATCTGAGGATCATCACGATATTATAGTGGGCCTTAGCTGTGGCATTGTGACACTTTTTGGAATGCTATTGCATTATGACGCTCGAAAGCGTTTGGTCTGGCGACATCTTTTGGTATGACGTCAAATTGTGATGTTTTAAAAACGCGAAAGAGCTTACAAAGATAAAAACATCGGATCATTATTTCATCGTAATTGTGACAAATACAAACGTCGAAAGAGCGATGGTATAAAAACGTCGGAAGAGCGACGTTGAAAATGTCGGACCACATTTTGTCGGAATTGCGATATTTTACAAACGTTGGAAGAGCGACGGTTTGGGAAATGTCGGAAGAGCGACGCTTGTTTGGAAGTGACGGAAAAAGTGTCAGTAGTGCAACACTTTGTCAAGGTGTCGGAATTGTGACGTAATGGTGAAGCACATTTTGCCCATCCTCGAACTGTCGCTCTTGCAATGACTATGTGTCGGAATAGCGACGAAGTGGCCGTCGGAAATTGGGCCAAATTTTCTAGTGCTTGGAGTAGATCGTGGACGCGATCACCATGTCTATGGAGGCTAAGTGGGCACTTATTGCAGCCTAGTGGAAGGCAGGGGTCGACTCTCTGCAGGCCGACCTCCGTGCTCTCCAGATAAAAATGGATCAACCCCCAACCAGCGGAGGCCAGGCACAACCCCTATTAGTCGACAGCAGCCCGACACCATTTGGGGAGGCCAGTCATCTCTGGGGTATCCCTAACAGTGCCTTGGATGGAACACAACCCCTGGAAGCCACAGGCATTCATCTGGACTTGGCTCAGCTGCCCCACACAACCCTAGAAAGCCTCAATCACGCTATCTCCCGGGAGATTAGTCACCACACTCAATCCGCAACTCGACAGCTTAATATAGCCCAACACACCATTGCACAGCAGGCTACTGACTTGATCCAAGCCATATCACAACAGGCGGAGCTTGAGACTATGATCCACCAACTCTGCACGGAAGTTACAGAGGAAATCCCGGCTGAGGATACATCTTGGGATAAGGTCGAAAAATTGGTTGCTGCTCTCAAAGCCTCTCGACTGGAAATACACACCGTCAGGACTCAAATAGAACAACAAATTTTGGATTTACAGGCCAAACTACAACCCGGCACACCCCCAGAAGTCTGTGCCCAGCGTACTGCCCTAATCACAGATGCAACAACTACAATTACGAGGCACATTTCTCAAGGTTCCAAGCTGTTGGAGTCAGCCATACAGCTCTGGACTCGGGTCCAGCACGATCTAGTCCTCTAGAAAATTAATCAGGACTTACGACAAAAAGAAGAAGCTGTTGAACGGATCAACGCTACGCTTCCTACCTTGGTACCTGACCAGCGCTTGGCACGATTAAAAACTAGCAATGATCTCGAGGATGAGATTGAGAAACTCTGGCATAAATAGCACATCATGGCCGAACATCTAAAGCCATGGACTACCTCAGCGCTCCGATTAACACAAGACATTGATGGCGCAACCAAGCGACTTAATAAACTTCTTGAAAGCGTTACCTTGGCTGTTGAAGCTCCGCCTTCCCAGAAGATGGTAGATCTTGCACAGAATGTTGTTGCCCGAAGTCAGGATGTACTCCCTCAGCTCAGAATTTCTCTTGATACCTTGTGTGCGCAGATCGAAGCCGCACCACCACAGTGACTCGGGACGAGTCACAAGATTGTGTTGGGGGACTGTTGGAACAGGGTCTCCTAACAAACTGTGAAACTAGTCCATTTTGAATATTTTTTATTAGATTTATTCTAGCGCAGGGGTTTTGGGGTGGATCAAAGCCCCAAGCGCATTTTAATGGGTAAAGGGGTAAACTAGGGGTCCTAAAACCACGGTTTGCGGACCATAGGAAATACTAGGCTAGATTGTTATAAAAAGAGGAGCATTTTGTATTGTAAAGGACAAGAATGATAAGCTATTTATGTGAATTGTGGTTTAAGCTATCTGCTTGGGTTTTTGGGGAAAGGACTCCTGCTAGCTGTGCGCGGACCCTACTGTTGTGTGTGCAGGTTGGGAAGGGAATTGTAAGGGAGAATTGATGAATGAATGAATAAGAAGGATTGATAGAGAACTAAATCTGTGAGTAATCTTGTGCGAATTGTTGGTAATTGTTGTACTGTGCATTTTATGTATTTAAGCTACGAATATCTGTGTAAGTGTGTTTTTAGATCTGGATCTATTATGTTTTGTTTATATAATGCTATGTTATTGTCATAAAAGCATATAACTATAGATCTAGCACACGTGGATGCGAACAGAGACCTAATTAACCCTGCACAGAACAAGGTAATCTGGGGTTACAGGACCTAGCGTTGCTTTGCTTTCCTTACCCATCCTTTCTCAGGGTGCGGAAACCTGGTTCCAGCAACCACCCATACTACCTCGGGTGAGCACAGGTCACTGCCGAAAGGGCCAGTAGTATAGGGGTTTGTTGGAAAACCTTGCACACCGAACCTGGGTCAGGACCCCTCAAGCCAACATGTCCCAATAAAAAGGAACCCATTTCTTAAGAAGGTGAGAAAATACTTTGCTCATCTCAACATAATTAGGGACAAACCTCCAGCAGAAAGTTAGCCTTCCCTTGGATTCGTTGAAGCTAAAGGAGGGGAGAAGGATCAGGAAAATCGAATATCACCTGAAATTTCAAGGGATTGATACAAATTCCTTTTTTTGAAACAACAAAACCAAGAAGTCGGCCATAACTAATATAGAACACACATTTTTTAGGATTAAGTCAAATATTATAATGTCTACATCATAAAAACATGCAGGCTAATATGCATCGGGTGATCAACCTGATGTTTATAATGAGTAGGTAGATCATCCAAATAAGGCTATACAATATGTTTGATGTCATCGAAGGCGCAATTAATCACCCTCTGAAACGTAGCTCCAACATTCTTTAAGCCGAAATGGATTTTCCAGTATGCAAATGTACCCCATGGAAAAATGAATGTAGTTTTAGGTTGATCCACTAGAAGAATGTTGATTTGATTATAGCAAGAAAAATCATCCATAAATGAATTTATCTCACAACCGGCACAATCATCAACAATCTCTTCAATGAACAGGGTCAGGAAATTATTCATCGGATAAGCGCAATTTGTATCCCGTTAATCAACGCGTACATGGATTTTTCCATGTTTCTTCATGATAAGAACAATATTTGACGCCCAATCAGTCAAAAGAACTCGATAGATGAAACCATCACGTAGACGGTTTTCAACTTCAGAATTAATTGCAATAAGATTCTTGGGATGGACCAAACAGAAGCATTTCCGGACTAGTTTAGCATCAGGATAATTTTTAATTTAATGCACCACTATATTTGGATCGATACCTAGCATTTTCTCATCAGACCATGCAAATACATCTCGAAACTCCTGGAATAAGCCTTTATAGGTCTTAAACTCATCTAGATAAAAATACGCACTAATGTGTATATTCTCAAAAATACCTGGTTTAACTGAGATATCAAGAAGTATCGTCTCTTCAATATTTGGCAGGTTCTTTTTAGAATTGACTTTGTGAATGGAAACTAAATTCATAGAAATGTCAATGATATTGGGTCGATACATGTCACTAAGATTATATTCAATGAAACCTGGGAAGGAGGAACGATGGTGATGATCATCCCATGGTGCATTGTCTAGCATCATGATCTCCATGATGCTCTCGTTAGTAGGGAATGTGCAAGAGAAAGAATCAAAAAACATGTCATAATATAATAAATGATCAACCCAATTTATCGAAGACGAAATATCAGAATGAGTCACACAAGATGAATAAATGGCTTCATAATCAAGCTCGATAGGGCTAAGCAACATTCAATCACCAAAACTATTGATGTTAATTTAAAATGGTACAATCCAAGGATCAATTGGAATGGTAGAATATGATATCATATTGATATAGGAAACCAAAGGAGAGTTGTCAAGAAGTGAAGGAGGAGGAAGTGAAAAAGTTCCTATGAGAGAAGAATCCTTAAGCAGTCCAACCCACACATGTTGGTAAGGGTGTGAAGCCTACAAGATGTGTACATCACTTGAATTTGAAAAAGAGTGTGTATGATTTGACTTACAAGCATGATCCCGACTTTGTTGGGGAAAGGTGATCATTCATAAATAAGTTGAAATGATGGCAGCCATGGTGTAAACCCACGTGTGACCAAATATAATATTATAGTCTAGTGGTTCGTCAATAACTTTGACTTATATCGATACAACTTTACCTCCTAATTCTACTTTCAAGAAATTCAAAATACCTTAAGATTTAAACGTTCGTCCACCAAATCCTTTAAGGTGGTCAGTGACTAAATCAATTGAGGAGAACCAATTTCCTTCCAGAAAGATAAAGACATAAGATAGGTTAAGGCTCCCTCATCTACAATAGAATGATGGATGTTATTATCGCGGATGACAACCTGGATCACAAAATTCAATTGATCAGGAAGTCGAGGTGAATATTTCTCGTGATTAAAAATGACTAGGTTAGAATCTGAAGGATCAATACATTTGATAGCAGAAAGCGAAGCCTTATTCTGGGTGGGACAATTTTATAACACCTCGAGCGTGGACATGGCGGAGGGGGACTGGGCCAATTCCTCAACTACATATTAATTCTGAGCAGCTCTCGTTCAAGGGTTGAAAGTAAATTTATGAATAATTCCCTTTGGAGGCTTAATTGCTAATTTTGTAGGAATCGTAGGTGAAGTAAGATCTGATGGAGATGATGTTGAATTGGTAGTTTGATCAGTAGCCTGATCGTTTGGAGGATTCACATTACCATAGTCTTTACTTCGGGTTGCCACCATAATATAATATTTATACTTTGCGGAGGAAAGCAATAAAACCGAGTTAGAGGAAGTAGGCTCTCAAGCAACCATGTGAGTCTCCTGATTTGGAAACAGATAAGTTAGCACAACGGGTGAAGTAGAAGATTTAATAAATTGGTTTACTTCATCCTGGTGAGGAAAATCACGAGTGAAGTGCTCCTCGTTACATATCATACATGGATAATGAGGTTTCTTTTTTTTGTAAGAAGACTGACCATTTTGTTTATCCTGCGAAGGATAATCTTTCTTCCTCTTTCCTTTACCTTTCTTCTTACTTCTTGGTTATTGTTGAGATTTTCCTTTATTGAACTGAACGACATTAATCTTGGAAGTAGAAGTTGCGTGAGGATTGGATGGATGGTTTTGTGAAGTCGTAAGAGCAACACCAAATGGTTTACTCTCGGAATGTGAACTGGAAGAACCAATCACGCCATCAGCAACATGTGATTCTTAACCAGGAGTCTAAAGAACATTGTTTGAGGGTATCATAGAGTTTGGTATTTTATCATAAAGCATGACCGATTGGGTATAAATTAGGTCCAAATACTGGGCACCAGCAATCACTTTCTCTTTAGTCACAACTCCACCCTTAGATACATCTTCTATGATTGATGGAAATAAAGATTTAATGAACCATTATGCTAACAATAGATCAATAACATAGGTTTTAGCAAATAGGCGATGATGTCGCCACTCATGAATATCATCGCAAATGTGAGTAGCATTATTTTGTTTAAAATTGGTCAAAATTTCCATTCCAGTCTCATATTGTATGGGCAACTGGAAATGTGTTGGTAAGGTAGTGGATAAGGAACTGAAATTGTCAAATGAAGCTCTAGGTAATTCAATATACCATTTAGTTGCGGAACTTGTAAGCATACATTGGAAAATATGTAACCAAATGGAATCATCATTAAGGGATTTCGAAGAACACGACAAATGATAAGTCATCACATGCATGGACGGGTCTTCTCCAGGATTCCCATTGAAATTCGGGATATCATAAGGCAATTTGGTATGAATTATTAGCTACCAAGGAGAATGTGTGATGGGGTCATTCGTGAGCCGAGTCAAATCTAGCAATTCAAGAGTTGTCGTAAATGGAAAATTCCTATTAAAATCCGGAGGAGGATACCCCAGATAGGATGTAATAGCTTGGGAAACATGGATGTGCGCTCCATGATAAGGAGGGTTATAATAAATAGGAACTTGGATAATAGGATAGGGAGGATTCTAATAACCATTATATGCATGTCCTTGTTGTCCAAATCCAATATAACCTTACAAATGCTAGAGTGGATAGGCTTGGATTTTTTGGCCTTGATAAGGCACTTAAGGGATACCTTGAAAAGGTTTATATTGTTTCTTGGTGGGATTTTTCATCATTCTAACATAAATTGGAGTAAATGGGGTTTAAACCATGCCATATGTAGTCTATCCTACTGGTATTTTAGGAATTCCTTGTCCAAGAAGTTAAGACTGTAAAGTACCTTGTAGAGGCTGAGTAAGTGAGACCTGGGAGGTACCAGATACCGTTGGAATAGATTGAGTTATAGTGGCAGCCTGTAAAGGTTGGCTTACATTGATTTTACTTTGTTGAGGCATAGATTGATAGGTAGGAATTTTGGATGCATGTGGTATAGGTTGAGAATATACAGATGGACCCATAACCAAACTAGGTTGGATGGTAAAAGTAAGTTTCCAAAAATAGCAGTAAAACCATGATAATGAGGATTCAAATAAGGTTGAGCACTAATATGTGGTATACCAACGATAGGTTTCCCCTATGCCAAAGGACGATGGGATGATGGAGGCAACTGCCCACCTGGTGGAGGGTACCCAACTGTTATGCGAGGTTTATGACTGCATACAAAAGTATATCCCCTAATTCTAGTGGTCTAACCTAGAACAACATAGATACAAGGAACCCAATGTTTTCCTTAAAAGTAAATAGACGAAGAGATGAAGCCTACCTGGAATTTTTCGCATGCTTCGCTCCTTCTTTAGCTTGAATGCTCCAATCCTAGCATCAATTTCCATAATTAGAATCTACACAATCAGACAACACAAGCCAAGAAAATACAGGATCTATGCAGCATCATCTAAGCACTTTATTCAATAGATTAACACGATATTGAAATACATGAAATAACAACATAATATATAGGAAAATAGATAACTCTTTTCATTAATATAAATGGAGTGATTTAAAACCAAAATTAGGTGTCGATCTTGTAGAAGAGCTACTCCAAGTTTACTTGTCCTTTCCTTATCACAAAGTGCACCTCAAATCACCCTAAATGCATGAAATGATGCCTCTCATAGCAGCAACATAAGGTTAGAATCACTCTCCAAAAACTAACCTCTTGCATATGGAAGGTTGTAAATATATAGAGGAGTGGGGTAAGTTGGAAGTTCTTATCCTTTTACCAATCTAGGGATTGAGATCCTCTACTGATTGGAGGATGAGATCTAAGGATAAGGGATGGAAACTCCAAGGTAGTGATAGGATAGGATTTGAATGTTTTATCTGAGGTAAATGTTTATAACAAATCCTAGAAGCTTCTAGAAATGGAGGCTTCGAGATTCTCTTTCTTTTTCCCGAATTTCTAGAACCAACGCAAGTGAAAAGGGGAGAAACATGTAGGTGAAAAATGTAGGCCACAGTGGAGCAACTTGTAGGTGAACACAATCCAACAAGAGGCCAGGGAGAATTGGTCCTAAAAATGACTCAGATGATGCAGTTTCAGGTAGAAACTCTAGGGAAAGAAAGAGGCATGCTTAGGGCTTTATACAATGATGATGACAAGGGGGGGGGAAGGATGTTGATTGATCCCATTAGGATGCCTATTGATCAGATGTGAAAAAATGGCCTATAATATATTCCCCCCCTAAAGTGCAAAGTTTGAAATGATGATTGGTGACTGAAGTTCTTTACCTTGTGACAAGTCAGGATCAAGAACAACCGACGAGATTCATCTATTACAATACATTTATACCATGACATATTTTTTTGAGGGAGGCATGTCCATACCCAGAACATAAGCTAACATCACATGGACAATGATCAAAAGACATGTCCACAGATGACAACTGGTGGGCCCATGACTGGATGATTTTTTGTATGATCATGGCCATCATACATTGTAATCTTTTTATAAATCCTAAAATCACAGCCCATATGGATAAAACTAGATTTGTGGTATTCTATCTCGTTCACATGACCAACCAACTTACGAGCCTGACCACATGAATCAATGAGATGAGGTAGAACATGATAGACACCATATGACTATCGGTCAATGACGTAAGTCATTAGCAGACGTGAGATAAACCACCGATGATGATGGTTCTCAAGGTATTATAGTACAATATGTATAGTGTGTGTAAATGAGTTTATGTCGAACACCACATAGAGGCTTTCGATTGAAGGCCAATGATGTAAAATTGTCACTGAGAGCAAGGAAAATTTCCATTGATGTATGCAAGCACCAAGGTACTAAAGGGTTATTTCTAAGTCAACATCTTGGATAATGTGCAGATGTTAATAGGAAGTGACCTGTCGCAGGAGGGCCTTGATGTATCCCCCATCAACGACATGAAATGGGTACCATGATTGAGAAAGAATGATTCTAATACATAAATGGATAAGGAAAGGAAAACATGGAATTTATTCTTAAGGGAATTGTAACAGATATCAGTTGAATAAATTCTCTTGAACACAACGACGACACTGAATCTAGTTGGTAGCATTGACCCAAAACCGAAATGGAGGCTCTGAAAAGTTATCATGAACCGAAAGACAAGCATATTTCCCAACCCAATAGCCACAGATATGAAGTAGAATATTTTTGTGTTAAAGTACGACTCACTGTCATTTTCAAATGGAGTACCCTGTTTTCCCAATTTCCCCAACCATACTGGTAAATACCTCTTTATTTTTTAACAAGCTTAAGGAGGATAACATATGCTTTATATGTAAGTTCACCCTTCAGATGAATCCCTATAATTATATTTAAGGAACCCTGAGAAGGAGTGGTTCATCCTTGTCATGTTTGACAATACCATTGTTGTTTGATGTTTAACGGGTCTAGCGAAGGTAAAACTTGACATATTTTTCATGTTTAGAGAGTTTGAAAAAGAGGAGAAAAAAAACTCTAGATGTCCCTTTTCATAGATAGTCTCTCAAGTCCAAAAAGGTAGAAAACAATACTCAAGAGAAACTCTTATCCATGTTCAATTAAGGTATTCCGTTTTCATAAATAGTCTATCTTAGTCCGGAAAAGGGTTAAACTTATAATGAATAGACGTATTTTCATTTACTTTAACGAGTTCGAAAATACAAGTGCTTGGAAATATTTTCATATTTTTGGATTCTAAAAAGAGATGAAAGAGGACTCCTCCTAGAGGAACGACTGGTATAAAGGGTAGCTACTGATTCCAGTCATCATGGAACTTCTCAAAACACGTAGAGCCTAAGAGGTTCGCTAATAAGACCACTCATCGTAGTTGTTCCTTAGGAAAGGGGAAAACAACCAAGTGAAAGTGTATGATCGACCAAGCGGATGGTGACGATGGAATGAGATAACCAAGGCTCATATAAAATAAATAGGTTGATAAAGATGGCAATCACGAGATGTAAAATGGGAATCATTTCATTTTTACACAAGCTTGAAACATGGGAAACTATGCTTGAGGGTGGTTTCATTTTTGCACAAGCTTGAAACATGAGAAAAACTTATGCTTGGAATTGGTTTCATTTTTAGACAAGCTTGAAACATAGGAAAAAATATGCTTGAGATAATTTTGCATGCCCCTAGGATAATGTTTTGGGAAATGTTACCCTAAAGGTCTTGTGTTGATGAACGTTCACAGATCAGGGGCATATCATTACAAGAATGACTCACTAAACCAACTTCTATGCAAATAACTAGAATCTACAGGTTGCAAACCTTACCCGGATATCCCTCGGTTGAAGTAGATCAGGTGGGGTGCAAACCCCCTGCAACACTTTGTGCTCCTTAATCTATAAATCAGCAAAGGACGAACACAAAATCCTAGTTTTACAACATATATATGTTCTATATGTTAGTGGAAATCAGGCATAACATCATAAAAACAATATTAAATGTTCAATTGATGATCATTACACATGTATAAAATATTATTGACATGTAAACATCAATAACAAGATGGCTCTTCTATTATTAATAACATGTACAATAAACAAACGTGGAGAAATCACCTAAAATCTGCCACAGCCTTCGAGCATACCGTCCTCTGGATCCATCCAGCCCTAGCCTCTCAATATTTCTTCCAAGAATAATGCACAATGGATGTCACATAGGGTAGTGAGCATCTCAAGGAAACAAGGGTTTCCTGCAAATATCTGGGAAGTGCAGGAGGCACGGGAATATATCAGACTTGGATAGGGCTCCAACAGCGTATAATATCTATATTTCTCTCTCTCTTCCTTTATTAGGCCATTCCCTTGAGGGGCTTTTATACTCCCTCAAATTAGTTTTTATAGTTGGGAACAGTTAGGCCACGGGTTGGGGTGGTTAAGTTACTGGAAAAACCATAAACCCCGCCTCTAAAATAGGGAAAATATATATTTTTTAATTTTTAAAATGACATACGCGATTCCCTACGTATGGACTTGCGTATATACACAGAAAATTACGGGCAGAGTCGCGTATGGGTTTTAAGATACTATTTTTTGAGAAATATGTCCAAGTATAAAGTGAAGGGTTTCCCAAGACCAATGCATAAATGATGCAGGAGCATAGGTTCAGGAAAATTCTTTGTATTTTAATAGACATAGGGGTCTTATGTTTTTAAAGAAAATTGGGTGCCTATGTATTAAATTGATGTAATTTTAAAAATATTTTTAGTGAGATATTTAGAATATTGGATTTATTAAATATTGAGAGGAATTTTGTAAATTTTCTTGAAAGAGAATATGAGAGAATTAGGATAGTTGAAAGATTGAGAAATAAATTGTAAATCCTAAATTAGAAATGGTTTCATGACTTTATGGGATTAGAGAGGATCCTTAGGGATAAAGAATATATTTTAGGACCTAGAGGATTTTGAGGAATTTTTTGAGAAGATAGAGAGTCTGAAACAAGAATTGGTTTTAGAACCAATTGCATAAATTGTAAGTCTCAAAAGATAGTGAGAGGGGGTTTTTTAGATATACAGGGATTTGTTGTTGTAAGCATATGGGAAAATTGGAAGAAAGGCCACTGATTATAATATTAGGCCAGAGAGAATAAATCTTTTATAATTATTTGGTTACATATATATGGAGAAATTCAATTCCGAATTGGGGAAATATGCATTGATTGATGAGTTATGAATTGTAAGTGAAATTGGAAAATCAAATCAGAGGATAGCACTGAGAATGTAACCAGGCTCATACTAGTTCTGTATAATTGAATTCGAAATTAACTAAACTTGTGTTTATTAGAAATAATTCTGTCATTGTGTATTGAGCTACAGGAGTTAGGAAAGTCGTGAGACTGTGCACTCTAAAAGAACAATGTCCAAATTACACTGTGTAAAGATGAGAAGGATCGAATGAATTCAGAGAATATATAATCATAAAATGTCGAGAAGACTGTATTTCATGTTTATAGCTTGGATCTTGTATGAATTTGTATCTGTTGAGCTCAGTCATCGATCATTGAATGGATCGATGACACAATGACATTTCAAATTGATGTGGATGAAATACTTCAGAAATGCCAAAAAGAAATTGCATTGCTGGAATATTTTTTGGAAAACTCATAGTATAATAGAGAGATTGCAGAAGATAGAGTTCACTACAGTGGGCAAGAACAGAGAAACATCATGGAAGTAGATGATGTGGAAGAGAGACTTGTTGACAGCCTTGAGATTCCTTTAGAGAATTATTTAGGAAGAATGAATCATCATACTGATGTGTTGATAGAAGAGGAAATTTCAGAGCATAAAACTGAAATGTTTCCAGAGGAAAGAGAGGCACTAAGGCCTTATGTTTTTCATTTTAATTTTTTTTTTTTTAATGCAGGTTTTGTTACAGATGCTGGAGAAACATTGGCACAGATGAACAACCAAATAAAGAAAGAGGAAGAAATTTTTGTGGAAGTATTTAATCCATGGAACAAAGATATTAGATTTCTAGAAATAATGTTGGAGAATCAGGATTCAAAACAAGAAGAGAAATCTCAATTTCAATATTGGGAAATTCAGAATGTGAAGATACAAGAGATAGAGGATAGCAACAAAAAACTAAAGAAAAGAGAAGGAGATAGAAATAAATGGCAAACTATGTATCAATCCAAGAAATTTCTAAAGAGATATGACAAAGTAATTTTCATAAGTGACAATCAGGAAGAAGACTACAGTTGCAGTAATTAAGAGGGTAAGGATGAAAGGGCGGCAGTAAGAATAAAATTTCAACAATCAAGAGATGAAAGTAATCAGTAGTCAGAAGATCTATTGAACAAATAAATTGAACTAATAAGAAGGATAATGATGAAAGTATCTCAGAGGAAGATAGCAGAAAGAAATCAAAGAAGTAGCAGCAAGAGGAAGACAGTAGCAGACTGTAAAAGCATAGCTAGTGAAGCACAGCAACATAAAGTGTGGAGACCTGGAGAAAAGAAACAAACAACAGAAGCAATAGATGACAAGTTACAGAACAAGGTATGGGATCCAAGAGGACAAAGATCAGAAACACATGATCAGGAGATCATGATTATTTTTAACCTTAGGAGTCTGATGCAGGAGCATAGGCTCAGGAAAATTATTTGTATTTTAATAGACATAGGGGTCTTGTGTTTTCAAAGAAAATCAGTTTCCTATTGTTAAACACACACATGGTGTATGAAGAAACTAAACACACACATAGAAAGATAATCATGAGATACTCATATTATTCACCATAGATGTACATTTATAATACAATGGTGTGACTCTTGGATTCATCTTCCAAGGTCACTTGGACTCCTTTGTTACTCTTCGCCTTCCACACCTACCCATAGAGGATTAGGTGTTCAAAATTCCCCCCCTTAATCCGAAGGGGTATGTGTGAGTCCAAGAAGAGAGTTGTAATACAAATATGAAAATTATGCATGGCAGCACTTAGGTTGAATCAGCTCTCTGACATGTTTGCATAAAGAGGTGGTTTAAGGATGACCACCAACACTGGAACGCAACGCTTATTGTAGTTCCCAGAACTCTTCCAAATCTGGCAAGAAGCTAATGGCTTCTGCTAGAGGAAGTGTCCCTCATATTTGAAGAGGGAGACCTTCAACCTAAAATAAGGGAATTCTACAACCTGTGATGGTTTAAGGATGACCACCAACACTGGAATGCTTGATGCAATTCCTGGAACTCTTCCAAAGCTGGCAAGAAGCTGAAGTCTTCTGCTAGAGGAAGTGTTTTGAAAGAGGAAGAATATCAACCTCACATGGATGGTTTAAGGTTGTCCATCAACCAAAGGCATGCTCATGGGAATCCATGTCTCTGGCTATACCTCTGAATCTAGAACGAAAGGTTGTGGCTCAGGCTCGCTTGAACTGTTGTGTCTCTGGCTACAACTTCGAATATGGAATGAGAGATTGTAGCTCATGCTTGCTTGATGGGGCATCGAAGCTTGTAGATGACCACCCTTTTCCCCCCTGTTAGGTACAAGGTGAGATGATGGAAAAAAATCAACTGCAAGATTTTTCAATATTTGAAAACAAGTTCTGACATGTGACTTAAACATCTTCTTGGTTGTTGATGCCCATTGCCAAGAAGTGATCCATCCAAGATGAATCTTTGTTCTTGCAAGAGGTTTATTTCTGAAGAATCTATGTGAAGAATGGGTGTGTTGACCACAGTGCTTGCATGGGTGAAGATCGAAACAGTGATCTTTCATATGGCCAACGCAATCACAGTGTTGGAATTTTACAATTTGTTTTTGTTGTTGTGGAAGTGGAGCAGGATCTGGAACAACTGAATGTGAACTAGCATAAAGGAATCCAGCACTCTGAAATTTGATGGGCTTAGAGTAGTCTGGAAAATGAAAGAACACATCCTTGTCATATCTAAGACTAGTTCTGTGCTTGTTGTGGACAAGCTCTTCCCAAGGTCTAATGATGGGCTTGGGAAGTGCAGACTCAATTGCTACATCTACATCTACATGTAAATCTGCTCTTGTACAAGGAACTGAATATGAATCATCTGCAACTTTATATTCTTGCTGCTGATGAGAGTCCTCCTCAATTTTCTGAACAAAAACAAGTTCAAAATGATGACTCTTTAGCTGAAGTTCATCTTGCTGAAGTTGAGACTCCAACTGCAAAAACTCAATCTTGTCTTGTGCATCTTGCAAGCAAGTTTGAATATTAAAAAGAGCGTTCTTGCTCATTTTTACCATATCATGAACATTGGAATGAATGAGGTTATTCAAAAACTCTAATGCATCATTGATTTTAGCCATTTTCTCAACAACTCAAAGTTAAATAGATGAAGGGTGTCGGGTTCAACCAATACTACACTCGTTTACAATGTAAACAAATTGCGAATATTTTTCAGTTTGGTTTCAGTCAGTCCTCTTCAAAATGTCTGCTACAATTTTAGGATTTTTTTTTTTTGAATTGAAAATGGTTGAATTAATTACCAATGAATTGAAAATGGTTGAATAAATTACCAATCGATTGGGAGAAATTGCAAAAGCTTGATTGGAATTTCAAATACTAACTCTTTCCACTGAATTGCAAAGACACACTTCACTTCATTTTGTCAGAATTGCAATGTCCCCGTTGGTTTACATCTTTAGAAACCCCACAATAATTTTGACTTTTTCAACAAATTAACTTCAATCTTCAACAAATCGAATTCTACAACAAGTTCGGACTTCTAAAATATGATGCTCTGTTGCTCCCAAACTGACTTTGACCTCGAATAGCAAATCTCGTGCTCTCAACAATCCAAGCTCCTAACAAGATTGATCTCTGAAATAGCAAGGCAAGTCTGCTCAAAGATGTAAGCACTTTGATAACAAATGAACTCGGCCCCTTTAATGATAATAATTTAGCCTCTAAAATGTTGGAACTTGATCTTCACGATGGGTGAATCTAGGCACTCTTCAAAAATGCATTTGGCTTTCCACAAGGAGATGGGTTTCAGCCTCCACAAATAGTAATTTCATACTCTGGAGCACTAATTTTTCCTCCACAAAGATTGATTTTGCCCCAAAGAGAAACTTAGCCCTCTCAAAAAAATACCCACGCTCAGTATTAAGAAAAGGAACTCAACCCAGAACAAAGTTATAATACAGGACTTGGTGTTTGTGAGTGCTCTCGGCCACGTAGACAAAAAATAAGGCTTCGATTATGGCTCCAGCTTTGCCTATTGTCGCCGATATGCCGTGGCGGAGTGAGCGTGAAGTGCTAGTGTGGGAAGCTATTGCATACCTTAGTAAGGTAAAAGCTGGAGATTTGAGAGTCGGGAGTCGTGTATACTATGTTAGGCGTAGCTGAAGCACGAGCTAAAATCCTACATTGGAAGGGAAGATATTTACTGAGGAACAAGGTTCCTTCCTTTTTGGTTCATGCTTCATCCTTGGCGCTTCTTCTCTGACTTATTGCACACTTGGAGCGCAAAAGGGGTAATAGGGAAAAGAAGAAGGCTGAGGAGACAATCGGTATGGATGATTTTTGGCCCTGTTCTTTATATTGGAGGAGGCCCAAGCAGAGAATGCCACTAAAGCGACTGATGTCTTGGACTGCTTTCCTCTAGCAGGAGAACGAAAAGGCAAGGAGTCACCTGTGCGGGAGGTATCGAGGTATCTGCGTTGTGAGGGGAGGAGCCATCGAATATGGAGGTATGACTAGAGTATGGAGGTACAATACCAAGGGACCGAAGTCGTAGTCGGTGTGACGACTGTGTAAAACGGTGTTCGAGGGCACCAACACCGCGATGTGTAACACTGAGAGTGTTGGCTTGAGGGTTCTTGACCCAGGGGCTTGAGGGGTACTAACCTTGGTTCGGTGTGCAAGGTTTTCCAACAAACCCCTATACTACTAGCCCTTTCGGCAGTGACCTACTTTCGCAGGTCACAGTCTCACCCGAAGTAGTATGGGTGGGTGCTGGAACTAGGTTTCCACACCCTGAGAAAGGAAGGGTAAGGCAAGCAGGGATGCATTCTATTCAGATTCCCTTGCTTCTTCACAGAGTTAACTAGGTATCTATTTTCATCCACGTGCACTAGATCTACAATTATATGATTTTCATAATATCAACACAGCATTATATAACTAGAGTGGAAAAAATCTAGATCCAATCATTCAATACACAGACTTTCACAACGAGAGGATAGAAAATACATAACACAGTAATTACCAGCAATTCATTCAACAGTACTCATAGATTCAGATCCAATAATCCTTCGTATTCATTTATTCATCAACCTTTCCTTACAATTCCCTTCCCAACCTGCGCACACAGCAGCAGGGCCTGCACACAATTGGACTAGGATCTCCGCGCACACAGCCAGCAGGAATATATTCCCCCAAAAACCCAAAAAAATAGCTTACACAACAGATCACATCAATAGCTCATCAAATCCTATCTCTTACAATCTGAAATGCCTCTCTATTTATAAAAATATAGCTTCAACATTCCTATGGTCCGCAACCCATGGTTTTCGGACCCCTAGTTTACCCTTTGACCCATTACAATGCGTTCGAGGCTTTGAACTGCCCAAAAACCCCTGTGCTATACTAAATATAATCAAAATTAACCAAAATGGACCAGTTTCGTAGCTTGTTAAGAGACCCCGTTCCAACAGTCCCCCAACACAATCTTGTGACTCGTCCCGAGTCACTTTGGTGGCGCGCCTTCAATCTGCGCGTGCAAGGTAGCCAGGGTGCGAAGGAGTGGTGGAAGCACTTCCTTTCTTTGGGTCGCAGTGTGTTGCACAATGTTGATCATCATTAGAGAATTAGGCCCATCGATATCCGCAGCAACTCGTTCTAAAAACCAGTGGATGCATGCAATGGCGAATTGCGCATCATGTGCAAGCTTAAGTGCAGCATCAAACCATGGCTTCAAATTTTTTCATACAACCTTCTTGGAGTGACAAAGGTCCTCAATCCTGTATATGGCGGCCAGGCACTACGCGGGGACAGGTGGAGGTGTGGAGGCCTGAACTTGATCTAGAACATCTTCTGCATTCTGCAATTCCCATTGGGCATGCCGAAGCGTGGGGTGGTGTTGTACTATTGTCCATAGTTGCGTAGCCGCTTCAAGCAATTGGGCTCCCTGCGCCAGCTGTTCCTGAATGATGCATGTTGCATTAGTGACCACAGAAATTCGTTGGGCTCGTTCTTCCGGGGGCATGACATATTGTTGTCGCCTTTCTCAGTCACGGTGGTGAACTTCTTGCATCACTCTGGAAGACAGTCTTCGTAACTCTATAGTAGACAGCTACGCTAAGTCTACTTGAATGTCCCCAGTAATTGGTTTAGAAGTGTGAACTATGGCAGTGCGGGGGAGTAAACAGATGTTTCTTCTAGCGGGCGGGGTCTGGAAATGGCAGAGACGTCGCAGCAGGTCCCGGTACCGCAGTGTTCCTGCTGAGCTTGGTTCGCAGATAATCCTTTTGGGTGGAAGCCTGCGCGCACTCCTATTACTACACTCAGCGTCCCCAGGTCCTCTTAACAGTTCCTTTAGCGAGTTGGGGTCCATAACAGAAAGACGAGCGTTACATAAAGTATGAATGAGTATAAAAAACCAGAATGTAGATAGCCAATACTTCTTGAAGGGTGCATAAATAGCCCGACCCAACGTCTTCTAGCCATCCATGCCCCCACTGAAGCTTCTTAATGGCGAGGTAGTTCGCGTGTGGCACGTACCCTCGATCTTATGGACCGTGCTTATCATAAATGGTTATATTGATGATCTTCCGCCCATTTTTCGTGTTTATAAGTGTCTTTTCTCATTAACTCGGGATGTGCTGACAGTCCTCCTTCGTGCCCAAGGTCATGTCCCTGAAATTTCAGCATATAGATGATGTTTGGGGTTCGTTTTCGTATCTTGAAGAGGGGTTGAAACTAGGTGACCCTGCAAGGCGATCGAGAGTCTTTTCGAGGTTTTTATGTTGTTCGTGGGTGGAACGTCCTTGTGTAAGAAGGCTACATCATACGTAAGTATGTTATTTATTGCTTGAGATGTTTGCAAATTCTCCCAAGTACACATGATTGTAGCTAGGTTCGTAATATTATGTGTTTTGAGGTCAGTGGTACCCTTGTAAGTCTGTTGGGACAATGGCCGACCGCACCCCTATATCAGCAGGCATCCACGTAGGTCAACTGTCCTTGGGACCCACCCAGCCACTAGGATGTCTATCCGCATCATCACCCTACTCCAATACTTCCTCTGAATCAATAATATCGGTCTCTGCGTAGGTGCTTCGTATCGGGTTAGTGGTAGTGCTTCTGTCCTGCATTCCGGGGGAGTCTTAGGCTTCGCAGGCTGCTGATTATTACCTGCGTCCTCTTGGAAAGGCAAGGTTATTTTTTTGGTAGAAATACGGTGGAAATTCATGATGGTCTAAAGGCTGTGAAGCACCGACACCTCATGCAACTGGCTTTGCCAATTCTCCAGCTCCTCATCAGAGTCAGAAAATCATTCACTGTCCTTTTCCCAACAGAGCATTCCTTCATCCATGGGGTTAACCCGATCTTCATCCTGTGCAATTATATTTTAGATGTGATCCAATTATTCCTTTGCATAGGTTGGCTCGGTATACTGCGCACCTTCTGTGGGATCCAGGGGTACTATGACACGTGTACCTTCGTTTTCAAACACCATTCTGCGTTTCTTCATATTGATGATCCCCCCCATATCTATCACCTAATCTAGTCGAAGGAGCGCAGGGTAGGGGTCCGCGTCATCAACTATTTCTATTACTTCGAAATCAGTTAGGGCCTTTACTCTTGCAATGTCCACCATGACTTTTGGTAACCTACCCAGAGGGATGATATTTTCTGATTCTCCATTCGTAGCTGGATAGTAGACCATTCCAACTTAGGTTCTCCCATTCATTTCCATGTTTGTTTTGGTAAGAAGTTGGCATCCGATCCCAGATCTAAGATAACCTGACCCATTTCATAGTCTCTGATTTGTGCGGTTAATCGCATCTCTCTCTCGGTGCGTTTCCTATCCAATTTGTGTATGTCCTTGGTCTCAGGGATAAAGGTGAGACGAGCTGCACAGGTATTCAGTAATGCTAGGATATTCCCTACTTCCTGTGGATTCCTTAGCAACTTTAGACATGCCTTTAAAAAGGTCTCAATTCCTTCTTCAACCGGAGGTTGTGCATGGGTTGTTGATGGTGCCTGTTCGTTGCAAGATACTTCTTTTCGAGAGTCAAATCCTCCTTTGCTTCCCTGGGTATCCAACCCACTACATGTCATGACCTTTACACTTAGATCCACCTCTCGTACCTCAGTTTTAACCCTCTGTACGTTCTGCGTAGGGGTAGGATACTTTTCCTGCATTTTGGCTATTAAAATTGGGTAGTCTTCTACCTCATGATCCAGTTTTCTGCAATATTTACACGACGGCTTGGTGGGATTAAGCCATTCTCTGGAAAAGTGTCCTATTTCCCCACAGTTATAACAGATTAGCTGACCTCGTCCTCGGCCTGCGCTTCCTCCCTGACCTCCTCTGCCTCAGGCTAGTGATCCTCCAAAGTGCACAGCCAATCTTGGCGATGCAGGGTCCGATTGCACCCGATATAGGTTCCCACGATCCATCATTAATTCATACGTTCGGCAGTTCTACTCGTCATTTCCTATTGATCGGCAGAATCAGCACCATTGTTGTTTTATTTCTGGTACATACGCACCCATCCAAGGGCAATGGTTCGTATCATGTAGGCCTGGTACTCGACAGTCATCACACCATAGCACAGATCCACTTGATCCTGGACGTAGCAGGACATATTCTCTACTTTCCCCTCGATGTATCAGACTAGGCCCTCCGGCTTGCATATAATCGGTTAGTAGAGGGCACTGATCCTTTGTATGGGCAGACACCCGGCAACATATACACCAAATATCTATGCAGATGTCTTTTCCTCGCTCTTTTCGCAGGTTCTGTATCTCCATGTGCATAGCCCCAAGTTGTTCCTAGATTTGTTGTACCCCTGCTGAGGTATCCTCTCGTTGAGCAGCTTCTAACTTCATAGCAACTTCTACAACTTTCTCTTGTGATTCAAAGGTCTGATGACTCATTGGCGTACGTAGGTGAGGTAACAACATGGCGATGAACCCCTCTGTATTTTGTCTATCATCATACTCGAACCCTCCTTCCCTAATTTCCTTCTTTAACCGTTGATCTGCCTCCCATATTGATTCAGATGCACCTTGTTTGAAGTCCTTTACTTCTGCGACTAGCTGGGAATAATATTTTGGCTTTCGGAATTGTTGCTTCAGAGCATCCTTAATATCCTGGATGGATGCGGTTCCATTATGGGCAACGTATCGCATATACCAGTCCAGAGCTCTGTCTTCAAATGCTAAAGACAGTTGTGCCCTCTTTATCGTGTCACTCGCCACATTCTGCACAGTCCAGACAGAGTCCCCAATGAACCAAAATCGGTCCATGTCCTCATCTCCTACCCCCTTGAAGGTTGGTAGTTTTAAATGCGCAGCGATATCACTATCTAGGGACGTCGTTATAGGCGAATTATTACCTTTACGTGCCCTAGGTGGTGATGTATCCAGTTCCTACACTGGACTGTAGGTGGCCCTTCCTCCGTCAAGGTTGGTCTGATAGTATTTACCACTGCGTGTCGCGCTCCCATCTGGATCTGAGGTCATTCAGTCGGTATGACTACACAAAATTCTCTTCTCACATAGTAACTTCTTTATCAGCAATGGTAACATCCTCAGAAACTTGCCTTGGAATCCCTTGAAGAATCGTCGCTCGACCTAAAAGTATGATACAAACTGATCAATGGCAAATTCTATCACAAATCCTCCCAACACACTATCCACCTAGTGATATACCGTGCGAATAATAGTATTATCAGTTTTTTCCAATTGTTCAAGCAGCTCCGGGGTCCACCGAGTGACTCGCTCGTCCTTCCAGCACTTCTGGAATTCCACAAGCCTGGCCAGCCACTCCTGAAGTTCAACGCAAAAGTTACAAAGAATATTTCGTAGCTTTCAGTAAGAATGTACCTATTTTTCCACCTCTCTACTGTTAGTTTTTTACTTTGGTTTTATTTTATGGAAAACTCCTGGATCTGCCTTTTGAACCAATCCTCGATCTCTTTTCTTTCAGGTTTCTAATATTCTCTTTTCATTACCTGATTCCTCTCCCAGACTTCTTCAGGTCTCAGCAACGAAACCACTTATTGGCTTGAGGGGTCCTGACCCAGCTTCGATGTGCAAGGTTTGCCAACAAACCCCTATACTACTAGCCCTTTCGGCAGTGACCTGCTTTCGCAGGTCACAGTCTCACCCGAAGTAGTATGGGTGGGTGCTAGAACCAGGTTTCCACACCCTGAAAAAGGAAGGGTAAGGCAAGCAAGGATGCATTCTGTTCAGATTCCCTTGCTTCTTCACAGAGTTAACTAGGTATCTATTTGCATCCACGTGCACTAGATCTACAATTCTATGCTTTTCATAATATCAACACAGCATTATATAACCAAAGCGGAACAAATCTAGATCTAATCATTCAATACATAGACTTTCACAGCGAGAGGATAGAAAATACATAACACAGTAATTACCAGCAATTCATTCAATAGTACTCACAGATTCAGATCCAATAATCCTTCGTATTCATTCATTCATCAACCTTTCCTTACAATTCCCTTCCCAACCTACGCACACAGCAGCAGGGTCCGCACACAGCTAGACTAGGATCTCCACACATACAGCCAGAAGAATTTTGTTCCCCCAAAAACCCAAACAGATAGCTTACACAATAGATCGCATCAATAGCTCATCAAATCCTATCTCTTACAATCTGAAATGCCTCTCTATTTATAACAATCTAGCTTCAACATTCCTATGGTCCGCAACCCATGGTTTTCGGACCCCTAGTTTACCCTTTGACCCATTACAATGCGTTCAGGGCTTTGACCCGCCCCAAAACCCCTGCGCTACACTAAATATCATCAAAATTAACCAAAATGGACCAGTTTCGTAGCTTGTTAGGAGACCCCGTTCCAACAGAGGGGAGGTGTTATGCCTCTGGTTCAAATCCGAGATGTTCGGTCCTCCAACCTGTGAGATATGGCACAATGGTGTAATGGGTGGTATTTTGCAGGAGGAGAGAGTCACGATATGGTGGTATGGTGGTGGGCACGAAGGGAAATAGGAGCCATGAAGATGGATATTAAGGCAGACATACCTTGTCAATGTTCAAAACCCAAGCATAAATCAAAGTCCACAACTGAGAATGAGTGCACAGTAACAGTGTGGCACACATCAATGCGCTACAGTATGGCACACAGTAATTCCATATGTGTTACAAGTCACAAAATTATGCTTTACTAGTCACACACAATACCGATGCCATTCTATCAATCCTCATAAACAATTTTTTTTTATTATTACATATAACACCAGCATTCACAAACATATCGCTCAGTCTCCATGCTCACTGCACAGGTGTTCCATCCTCCATGCACACTGTCGAAAAGTGGGGCAGTCTCTAACAAAATAATACAATGCCTTCACATAATTTCATTCAACAAAAATTCTCACAGTGGATATTCCACGCAGCTTTAAGGATTATTAATGCACAGAATCTTGCAAAGAATGGAGGGAAAAAATATGGCAGAAAACTTACAGGAGTAACAACACAAAAACTAATTTGGGAGCTGGCTCTGATATGGCAGAAATGTCTGGTAGTATGGAGCGTTATATGCCAAGAGAGATTCCAAGCATTCACATTCACAGGCCAGCAGTATTCAGAAGCTTAATGGGACCTCTAAACCCGGTGCTCTGATACCATGTTAAACACACACATGGTGTATGAAGAAACTAAACACACACATAGAAAGATAAGCATGAGATACTCATATTATGCACCATAGATGTACATTTATAATACAATGGTGTGACTCTTGGATTCATCTTCCAAGGTCACTTAGACTCCTTTGTGACTCTTCACCTTCCACACCTACCCATAGAGGATTAGGTGTTCAACACCTATGTATTAAATTGATGTAATTTTAAAAATATTTTTAGTGAGATATTTAGAATATTGGATTTATTAAATATTGAGAGGAATTTTGTAAATGTTCTCGAAAGAGAATATGAGAGAATTAGGATAGTTGAAAGATTGAGAAATAAATTGTAAATCCTAAATTATAAATGGTTTCATAAGTTTATGGGATTAGAGAGGATCCTTAGGGATAAAGAAGATATTTTAGGACTTAGAGGATTTTGAGGAATTTGTTGAGATGATAGAGGATTTGAAACTAGAATTGGTTTCAGAACCAATTGCATAAATTGTAAGTCTCAAAAGATAGTGAGAGGGGGTTTTTTAGATATACAGGGATTTTTTGTTGTAAGCCTACAGGCAAATTGGAAGAAAGGCCGCTGATTAGAATATCAGGCCAGAGAGAATAAATCTTTTATAATTATTTGGTTATAGATATATTGAGAAATTTGATTCTGAATTAGGGAAATATTGTAATGTTCCAATTTTTTCAATAAGGTAATTGGAACATTAAAAAAAAATTATTTTTAGTAAAGTGAATAAAATGGGTGAGGGAACCCATGTATCAACCTAATAAACACTCCTAAGGTGCAAAAATTCACTTAAGTGGCTTAAGTTAGCAGCCCTAAGTGTGAAAAGGGCCAAAAGCAAGTGAGCTAGACCATGGTTGACCCAAGTCAACAACGTACCCAAGAGGGGAAGCTTGCACAAGAAGATTGCGTAGTTGGATGGAGGGAAATTTTAAATGAGAAAAACCCTAATGTGAGTGGGGTCCATGGCAAGGAATCATGCCTTGCATAAAATATGAAGGAGAGCCATTGTTGGGGATCATCTTTGGAGAGAGAATTTTGAAGTTGAAGCTTTCTGTAGTTGCTCAACTAAGAAAGCTTGTGCTGCTTAGCACAAGAGGGATTCTTGCTTAGGAATTCCCTTCTCTTCCATGGGAGGCCATGGAGAGATTTTTCTTCATCTTCTTCACATCTTGGCTTGAGGCCAAAGCATTCATTTGCAGTTACTGTGTTATTCTTGCAGCAAGAAACGTTGGAGTTGTTGGTGTTGCAGTGAGGGACCTTCATCACTCATTTCCGGAGCTAGTCTAGTGGAGGAAGAACTCATTATTTCTCTAGGAGATCAGCAAAGGAAACCAGAGCTGATATTGCATATTTTGGCATTGGGCCATATGTTTCTTCTCATGCCTAGCGCAGTCTCCTTCCCTTACAGCGTCATCTTCATAGGTGGCATGTACAAAGGGTTCATTTTGTGCACTAGAGAGTGCAATCTTCAGTAAGGGGATCAGCACCTTCACTTTGGAGATCATTGGAGGAGGTATCATTGTTTATTGCAGCATCTACTTCCTTCTCCTATGTTGTATTATATTTGAGTTGCAGCTGCTACACTGCAACTCCAACATTTTTCTGTTTTGTGTATTTCAGCCAATCCCTTGGAGGATTGTTGTAATAATGTTTTCTAGGGTTGAGATCTTGCTCCCCCATATTTTTTTGAGCACATATTGTTATATCATCTCATGTATATCATTTTGCAGTCATTTTCCCTCATAGACTACGCAGTGATAGAGTTGTTGGGTTATGTAGTAGTGTATTCTCTTGTTTTATGTACATTTCCCCTTGAGGCTGATTTAAGCTCACCTTGAGAGGCATTTTCCTCAAGGAATTTGTATTACATTTGATGCTACAGATTTTGTATCAGATTTTCACTCTTCTTACATTACATGAGGCATTATTTCACTGATGTTACATATTGAAGTTTTAATACTGCTGAAGGTTCTCTCATTAAGTATTATTTCGGTATACTTGATGTTGGGAGATCTAAATAACCCCCTTAGGGTTATTTCTTTGAGCTTATATTCTGTAGGGAGTTTGTATCAGATATATTCTAAGGCATCCCAGTGCTAGATTGCCTTATTTTCACATGGGCTTCCTTATACAGCGTCCTCTTGGACACTGTTGCAAAAATTCCTTGAAGGGAAATATTAGCTTTTCACAAGTTCTATTGGTAGAGTCTGCTAGTGGGCCAGGTAGCCTCTGGATCTCATCCTTCCTTGTGAAGGGAACATATCCAGTAAATTACCCTACAGTCAATCTCTGAAATAGTTCAGTGTTGATTGTTAATACTCCTGGAATTGGAATATTGGAATATCTTAAGATATTCCCACGTGGAGCAGCAAGTTCCATATTTGGAACATTACAGTGGTATCAGAGCTCCGAATTTGGCTCAACCTGTGAAGTTATAATTTCAAAGGAATAAGAGGTCAAAATGATGCAGAGGATGATATTGATCTCATAAGTTTTTGGGTCCAGTAAGAACCTCTCCAAGGAGGTTGAGGAAATAGAAGAAGGAGAAGAGGAAGGACCATGCACTTCCTATTCTCACAGATAAATAGAGCAGAAGCATGGAGAGGCACATAAAAGTGTTTTCTTTATCATGAAGGATCAGCCTTCATCTCCAGCAGTTGAGGTAGCCAACACATTTGGGGAAGAGACTCTTGCATGCACACAAGACCCTTCCAAAATTTACCAAGGTATGCATGATTTTTCATTTCCTATTGGGTCAATACATTCCATGAGGGATTTCATACCATGGCAAGCTAATTGTCTAGAGCAGGATACTTTCACTGCGTTGTGCCATTTTGAGGAAAGAAACCCTCATCATCCTCATGCACTATTGATGAGACATGTATCACATGTGAGGGAGGGATTTAGAAATTTTGTCATGAAGGAGATAGCATTTCAATGTCCCATGAAATGAAAAAGGAGAAATATATTTTGGGACAATGGTATCTCTTTTGGAAGAGGTACCAAGTGGCAGGATACTTACACCAAAGAGCAGAGCCTTATGGATGAAGTGTGCCCAGTGGAAATGTGGTGGATCCATAACCCACAGGTCCCAAGATCATTTCACTATTATTGCACTAGATGAACAAAGAGGAGAGCATGGGTGCGTCATGATGGGATGGAATTTCTCTTACCACTCATTATGTTCCCATTTCATATTGGGTATGGTGGAAGTATGGAGGAGCAGAAAATACTTTTGATGTTCAAGTTTTATGTTGTTGCAGGAGCAAGAGGAGGCACTAGCATAGTGCAAGGGGATTGATCTTTGACATTTGATGCCCATGCAGCACCTTCTTCATGGGAGGGGCTCTACATTTGCAGCAACATGATGGGAGGATTCTTTGGCAAGATTCATGTCAAAGAAGGGAGCTTTGAGATGATAGTGGCCCTACTTTGAAAGACCAACAACGCTGTCACTTGAAGGCTTGGATTAATTGTTGGAGTGTTCTCAAAGACACTTCACAAGTGATGTACTTTGGAGGCATGTAGGTGATGAGCATGAAGGAGTAAGGGAGGAGAGCACTCCTTACTACATTTTGACTTTCTTGGCTTGGTTTCACAAGCACAAGAAGAGGGATCTACATGCAGTATTTATGGGTTCTTCTTTCATGCATTTTCATGCATATTCTTCATTGATGGAGGAGTCCACTTGGGAGGGCATCTTAATGGTTGCATATCAGCATATGGAAAGATGCATAGCCCAAAATATTATGAGATGGTTGGCACAACCACTCCCCTACTATGTTGCAGTAAGGGGAACTTTTCACTTGAGCCATTTCAGCTCAAAGGCCAAAGTACATGATGAGGGAGGTAAGTATTTGTTACATGCTTTGCACTCTCTTATCTTTATGAGCAGCATATCAAGTCAAGAGGGATTCTTCCTTCTTTCACATTGTGTTTTGTTGTACTTATGGTTCATTGCAGAAAAAATGATGGCTATTTTAGCAGTGGATTGTTGGGGAAAGCCACATGGGTTTTGGTGTGCACCTTTGGCACCAAAGTATGTTTTCATGATCACTTCTTGCAGGATGAATGTGGCAGAAAACAAGTGGCTGAAAATACACCTGTTGCATCATATATTGAGGCACGGTAATGATGCCCCGCGCTGGTTCCATACATGGAACTATATTTCACCTCCTTGCTCTCATAATTTTATGCTTCCATATTTTACTAGTAGAACGCTATTCAGAGGAAGCACTATTTTGAAAGGGGGGAATGAATTGAAGATGCCCATTGGGAGTATGATTCTCCCTACCTTGCATGTTGTATGTTTCAGGAGAAAAAATGGGCAGCCCATGATTGCCAAGCTTCATCGCTTTCCTTCATGTGGGAGGAGCTATTTGGAGAGTTTGAATTTTTTCTGGAGGAGGCACTTCATGGTTTTTATATTTGATGGGGTGGCTTGGGTCTCTTTTGAAGACCATTTATTTTCAGCCATATATCAGCATCAGCCCCATGAGGAGGGAGAGACTCATTGGGTGGATGTGCCCTTGGGGAGAGAAGACCTCCATTATTTTTGCATCAAATGCTCCAAAGGGAGTATGGGAGATGATATGGTCACCATGTCAGCTATGTGTTTTTCCATGAGGTGAACCATATGATTGTTTGGATTCCATATGATGATGAATTCCAACTCATCACATATGAGATGATTTGGGCCAGCTTGATTTGCAGCATTGGAGGAGAGATCCTTGAGGATATAGACTTCATCTTGCCTCTTGAAGGCAACAATATTGCAGCCCAAGTTCAGCTTTTACTCCACATTCATCATAAGTGGAGAAGAGGACAGCATGGGGTAGGCTATGAAGCATACCAAGTTCAGAAATTCAGCCCACCTATTTCTCATGAGCACAAGGTGGAGGAGTACTTTCAGGAGTTGCCTAGTTGGAGGGTGAATCATTTTGCTTGGTTGTTTTCTTGGGGATGGAGGATCTACATGAGGATATTTCAGACTCCATGCCTTGAGTGGAGGACTTTTTTTCAGTTCATCCTTGCTCTTGCTTGAGAACTAGCAAGTTTTGGGAGGGGAGGATTGTAATGTTCCAATTTTTTCAATAAGGTAATTAGAACATTAGAATTGTTTTATTTTTAATAAAGTGAATAAAATGGGTGAGGGAACCCATGTAGCAACCTAATAAACACTCCTAAAGTGAAAACAGTCACTTAAGTGGCTTAATTTAGCAGCCCCAAGTGTGAAAAGGGCCAAAATCAAGTGAGCCAGACCATGGTTGACCCAAGTCAACAACGTACCCAAGAGGGGAAGCTTGCACAAGAAGATTGCGTAGTTGGATGGAGGGAAATTTGAAATGAGAGAAACCCTAATGTGAGTGGGGTCCATGGCAAGGAAGCATGCCTTGCATAAAATATGAAGGAGAGCCATTGTTGGGGATCATCTTTGGAGAGAGAATTTCGAAGTTGAAGCTTTTTGCAGTTGCTCAACTAAGAAAGCTTGTGCTGCTTAGCACAAGAGAGATTCCTTCTTAGGAATTCCCTTCTCTTCCATGGGAGGCCATGGACAGATTTTTCTTCATCTTCCTCACATCTTGGCTTGAGGCCAAAGCATTCATTTTCAGCTACTGTGTTATTCTTGCAGACAAAAATGTTGGAGTTGCTGGTGTTGTAGTGAGGGACCTTCATCACTCATTTCCGGAGCTATTTTATTGGAGGAAGAACTCATTCTTTCTGTAGGAGATCAGCAAAGGAAATTTCGGAGCTGATATTTCATATTTTTGCATTGGGCCATAGGTTTCTTCTCATGCCCAACGCAGTCTCCTTCCATTACAGCGTTATCTTCAGAGGTGGCATGCACAAAGGGTTCATTTTGTGCATTAGAGAGTGCAATATTCAGTAAGGGGATCAACCCCTTCACTTTGGAGATCATTGGAGGAGGTATCATTAGTTATTGCAGCATCTACTTCCTTCTCCTATGTTGTATTGCAGCTGCTACACTGCAACTCCAACATTTTTCTGTTTTTTGTATTTCATCCAATCCCTTGGAGGATTGTTGTAATAATGTTTTCTAGGGTTGAGATATTTTTCCCCCATCTTTGTTTGAGCACATATTGTTATATCATCTCATATATATCATTTTTCAGTCATTTTCCCTCATAGACTGTGCATTGATAGAGTTGTTGGGTTATGTAGCAGTGTATTCTCTTGTTTTATGTACATTTCCCCTTGAGGCTGATTTAAGCTCACCTTGAGAGGCATTTTCCTCAAGGAATTTGTATTATATTTTTAGCTACAGATTATGTATCAAATTTTCACTCTTCTTTACTGTTGGGGTTCCTATGTTTTGGCAGATTTGGCAATACCAAAATATAAGACAACATCAAACCACTTTGGGGCCCTAGGATCTAGCCGTCCTGGACCTGGAGAGGGATATCTCCAACGAAAAAAAGAACGGTATATCTTTGAAGCTCAAGATGAGGTATTAGGCTAGGTATGAAGCACAAGGGGGGGGGGGTTTAAAATGATTTGGTTGGTTGGTTGCTGGGTTGGTCATGATATCATGGATTGAGAAAGTAATGGGAGAAAGGAACAAAACAGCAGGAAGTTTCAACAAAGAGGATAGGTCAAGAAAATGCCATCCATTGGGCTATGGAGTCATGAAAGGGGATTACTTGCAACAACTAGCCAAGGCTTCCAAAGGGAAAGTCATCTAATACTAAAGGATCTTTTAGATTAGATGGTGGGATGGAACATTAAGGAAGGAAAGTGAAATAAGGAAATCAACCCACTCTTTGTCTATAGATCAGGCCAGAGGTCATTTAACTCCAAGAATTGCTTGGACATCCTCAGAGGCAGATTTCGATGGAGGTACAAAGGGGTAGCTTAAAGATTGGACCAAAGGTCATCTAACTCCAGGTCAGCTTTAGCATGCTCCAAGGGAAAAATAGAGAATGAGTGAAACAAAGAGATCTTAGAAAGGCCGGTTGGTCATACAAGGATCCTAGTGGACAGGGCTAACTCTAATCCCCAATGTTCCCAAATCTTCCAGCTTAAACCCAACAAGAACATCTAAGAAAATATTCATTTAATTCATACATCATCTAGCAGGCAATGACATCCACTACACTGGTTAAAGTAACTGAAATCAATCCTTAGATAGCACATTTTAGCAAAAAACATTGAAGGCAAGGAGAGCAGAGACATAGGGTACCTAACAAGGGTAAATCCTATGTCATATTTCTTATGCAAGCCCAGAAGAACAATGAACAGCATGAAAACTAAAAAAAACAGTGTTAGGAAAACATCACCAATAGTAATAGACCAGGATCATGTGAAATGTGCTTTGATTGATTGATGAAAAACCAGTCACATACACTAAGCTCAATGGTTGTTACCATCCAAACTTCTCCTCCCAGCCTACTACATACAACTACTCTGCTAATCCCTCCCAAAACTGTTCTAATAGTCAGAATGAATCCCTCTAACAACAATGGCAGGAGTCGAACAAAAACCTTTTCAATACGTTCTTGGGAATTCTTAAAGGAGAAGAGAAATAACAGGGATCGATACAAATTAAATGTGGTCATTAAGACAGAGTGGTGGAAGAGCTCGAGCCCACTCTGCTTAATAGCACCTGCATTGCTGTAAGTACTCTGTAGACCGGTTTGGAGATCTCTGTCAGGTCAACTTTGACCTCTGGTGTTTCGTGAAGTACCTCTCTGGCTGTTAGGCCCTCTGTTCTGCCATTCTGGAATTGGTGACTTGGATTGAAGGAACTGCCGACCTCTCCATACCTCCATAACTGTTGTCTAACAATCTTAAAGAAGCTTATGTCCGTAAAATATATTTAAGGGCTCGAGGAGGCATGGAGACTTTTGTAGGAGGTGTCCTTTTGGAGAAACGGCGCTCTTCATGACATTAAACACAGATACAGCTCTGTTTCGTTTGCTCTGGTCTTCGACTGTGTCCTTTCCTCTGAATGTGAGGTTAAACATTAATTACATCAATAATAGGCATTAACCCCATTTGAATCTCTTCTGCTGGTCCGTTGGCAAACGCTAAAAATGGCCATCTCTGTGTTGTCTGCATAATAAAATAAACATGTTACATACCCGGGCAGTGGTGGCGGAGGAATTCTCTATAGGCTCGAAGGAACGGTGGCATAACGATGGAATAGTGAAAGAGCGGCAGAAGAAATGATAACTAGTGTAAGACCCAAAGATTAACGCTTTGGCGAATTACAAAGGAAATCACGGAAAAACAATGAGGCGGAGCCACGGATGTGGGACCCGGTCGTGACAGAGGGCGATTAGCTCTGAGCCATTAGATCTTAGATCCAACGGACGGTCGGGATTAAGTCGGAGAATCGAAATCGGGAAGGGGCAGGGGTGACACATTTACATAAGTTCCGATTGCGATTGGGAAAGGGGATATGATTAGTGCCAGGCCGTCCGATCTGGTGGGAAGATCAATGGTGGAGGTGTGGTCGAGGGATCGCAATCGAAGGGGACACAAAGGGGCGGCACCATATAACTTTCGATTGTGATTGGGAGGAGAGCGCGATAGCCATTGGATCAGCGGGGAGATGGACGGCTAGGACGAGATCGGAAAGTTGCAATCGGGAGGAGTGGAAGGGATGGCGCAATGGAAGTTGAGATGCGATTGAAATGGGAAAGTGATGACCGTTGGATCAATGGGGGAAATGAACGGTGGAGAATGTAATCGGGGAATCACAATCACATAGGGTGGATGGTGGCAGCGACTAGAAGTTTCGATTGCGATTGGGCAGGGAGTGCGATCGGCGCTCGACCGTCGGATCGTGGTTTAAACGGACGGTCGGGATTGGATTGGGAGAGGAGTTGTGATCGGGTCAATCGGGGATCAGAACGATCGGAGGGGAGTTTCGATCGGGTCAATCGGAGAGATGGTGCGATAAAGCGCTAGTCGTCTGATCTAAACGGCAGATCAACGGTGTAAAATGCGGCGGAGGACTTATAGAACAAACCAATCGCATCGAGGTTTTTTCGATGTTGCAAAGGAAATCGCCCGCCCGACACTCCGATTTTGATTGGCTCCCAAGGCTTTAAGCGCTTGGTCTTGGGCTACAGGTATATGGGGAAGTGGTTGAAAGGCGCTGGCGGGAAAGGGGCTAAGCCCTATTATAAAGTAGGAAAGTGGGTTTTTGCCTATTTTTAACATTTTCCAAGGCTAAAGAAAGGTAACGACAGGGAGGAAAAGGGGAAATTTGACCCAACAAGGGGTGTGGGTAGAATTTGAAGGGGGTTTTGGGAGTATTTAGGGGGTAAGTGGGGAATTTAGAAGGGGAAGGACAGAGGATGAAAACAAAGGCTTAGAGGGAATGAAATAAGAGGGAAAAGGAGGCCTTTGGGAATTTCTTCACAAACAGAGAGGCTTTATAACGTAAATTAGCAGAGGGGATTTCATCAAAGGAAAAAGGCACAAGGAGGCTTCAAGGATGATGTGTTTTCAGGGGAAATGCATTCCTTGAAGGCTCAACAACATTTTAGCCCCCTGTTTGCTTGTCAAAAAATTTATAGGAGGCTAACACTTACATTACATGAGGCATTATTTCACTGCTGTTACATATTGAAGTTTTAATACTGCTGAAGGTTCTCTCATTAAGCATTATTTCGGTATACTTGTTGGTGGGAGATCTGAATACCCCCCATAGGGTTATTTATTTGAGCTTATATTTTGCAGGGATTTTTTATCAAATATATTCTAAGGCATCCCAGCACTGTATTGCCTTATTTTCACATGGGCTTCCTTATACAGCGTCCACTTGGACACTGTTAAAGAAATTCCTTGAAGGGAAATATTAGCTTTTGACAATTTCTATTGGCAGAGTCTGCTAGTGGGCCAGGTAGCCTTTGGATCTCATCCTTCCTTGTGAAGGTGACATATCCATTCAATTCCCCTACAGTCAATCTCTGAAATAGTTCAGTGTTGATTTTTAATACTCCTGGAATTGGAATATTTGAATATCTTAGGATATTCCCACATGGAGCAGCAAGTTCCAGATTTGGAACATTATAAATATGCATTGATTGATGAGTTATGAATTGTAAGTGAAATTGGCAAATCAAATCAGAGGATAGCACTAAGAATGTAACCAGGCTCATACTAGTTATGTTTAATTGAATTCGAAATTAACTAAACCTGTGTTTATTAGCAAGAATTCTGTCATTGTGTATTGAGCTACAGGAGTTAGGAAAGTCGTGAGACTGTGCACTCTAAAAAAACAATGTCCAAATTACACTGTGTAAAGACGAGAAGGATTGAATTAATTCATAGAATATATAATCATAAAATGCCGAGAAGACTGTATTTCATGTTTATAGCTTGGATCTTGTATGAATTTTTATCTGTTGAGCTCAGTCATCGATCACTGAATGGATCGATGACACAATGACATTTCAAATTGATATTCTGATTACACTGTGTAAGTCAAAAATTGGACCTGGAACCATATGCATCATTTGTGCATTCAAGTGATAAATAGAACTTAATAGAAGAAGCAACGATATCATTTAGAAGGATGGTGTTCTTGGTGAAATTTCTTAGTAGAAACTCGGAAATATAGAATGGATCGATGACGGATCATTAATAAAATGTGATCATTCAATAGAACATTGGAAAAAGTGTTATAAAGATCTCTTGTTATTGTCATCAAATTGGCACAGTCATAATTAAAACCCCATACTCTGGCATGGAACAACAGAGGCAAGTGAAGAGGTTGGAGGACAAACACAGAGAAATTGATTTTGAAATGGAAGTTTCCATTTGTAGACCAGAACAGGGTGAAATTCTGGGTGGAGATGAAGACTGGAGATCTGTGGAAGATCTTATGAATTCTTGTGAGAATTCAATACAACAATAAGTTTACCTTGTGGAACAAGGAATTATTAATGATTTCCTGAACTGTTGGGCAAGTTCAGATCAGCAGGAGGATGTAAAGCCTTGTATTTTTAAATCTAATAATTTTGATGTGATTACAAGTTTTGAAGATGATGAACAATATTTTGAAGTTGTCAAAAGTATGGAAGAAGATAAATACTCTGAAGCAGAGAGTAATGATGAAGAATGTCTCTTGAATGAGGAAAGCAATGATACATTTATATTTGAAGCCGTTACAACACGGGAAGAATTTCTTGTGGAAGAAAGAGATGAGATTCAGACTGAAGAACTCATATGTGAAGCAACAATTGATACTGTTGAATCATGTAATTTTCAAACTGACAATGTGTGTAAAAATTCAAGGATAGTAAGTGATGATGAAATACTTCAGAAATTTCAAAAATAAATTACATTGCTGGAATATTTGATGGAAAAATCAGAGTATGACAGAGAGATTGCAGAAGACAGAGTTCACTACAGTGGACAAGAACAGAGAGACATCATGGAAGTAGATTATGTGGAAGAGAGACTTGTTGACAGTCTTGAGATTCCTTTAGAGAATTCTTTAGGAAGAATGAACCAGCATACTGATGTGTTGATAGAAGAAGAAATTTCAGAGCATGAAATTTAAATGTTTCCAGAGGAAAGAGAGGCACTAAGGCCTTATGTTTTTCATTTTAATAATTTTTTTGTGAATGTAGGTTTTGTTACAGATGCTGGAGAAACGTTGGCACAGATGAACATCCAAATAAAGAAAGAGGAAGAAATTTTTGTGGAAGTATTTAATCCATGGAACAAAGAGATTAGATTGCTGGAAATAATGTTGGAGAATCAGGGTTCAATAGAGGAAGATAAATCTCAATTTCAATATTGGGAAATTTAGAATGTGAAGATACAAGAGATAGAGGATAGCAGAACCAAACTAAAGCAAAGAGAAGGAGATAGCAGTAAATGGTAGAATATGTATTAGTCCAAGAAATTGCTAAAGAGAGACAACAAAGAAATTGTCATAAGTGACAATCAGGAAGAAGACTACAGTTGCAGTAAACAAGAGGGTAACGATGAAAGGGCGGCAGTAAGAATAAAAGTTCAACAATCAAGAGATGAAAGTAATCAGCAATCAAAAGATCTATTGAACAGAGAAATTGAACTGATAAGAAGGATAATGATGAAAGTATCTCAGAGGAAGATAGTAGCAAGAAATCAAAGAAGCAACAGCAAGGGAAGATAGTAGCAGACTGTAAGAGCATAGCTAGTGCAGCAAAGCAACATAAAGTGTGGAGACCTGGAGAAAAGCAACAAACAACAGCAGCAATAGTTGACAAGTTACAGAATAAGTTATGGGATCCAGGAGGACAAATATCAGAAACACATGATTAGGAGATCATGATTATTTTTAACCTTGGGAGTCTGATGCAGAAGCATAGGCTCAGGAAAATTCTTTGTATTTTAATAGGCGTAGCGGTTTTGTGTTTTCAAAGAAAATCGGTTTCCTATGTATTAAATTGATGTAATTTTAAAAATATTTTTAGTGAGATATTTAGAATATTGGATTTATTAAATATTGAAGGAATTTTGTAAATGTTCTCGAAAGAGAATATGAGAGAATTAGGATATTTGAAATATTGAGAAATAAATTGTAAACCCTAAATTAGAAATGGTTTCATGAGTTTATGGGATTAGAGAGGATCCTTAGGGATAAAGAAGATATTTTAGGACTTAGAGGATTTTGAGGAATTTTGTTGAGAAGATAGAGGATCTGAAACCAGAATTGGTTTCAGAACCAATTGTATAAATTTTAAGTCTCAAAAGATAGTGAGAGGGGTTTTTTTAAGATATACAGGGATTTTTTGTTGTAAGCCTGCGGGAAAATTGGAAGTGTTGGAAATATTGTCATTGATGGCAAAGGAGAAGACATGAGCAACACCTAGACTATCATTCAAAGGAGAAAAGAAGCAGAAGTAGCAGATCTGCAGACAGGAGTAGAATAGGAAAACCAGAGTTTTGTTTGTCAAGCCTATGGCCAATTGTAAAACAGGGCCATTGACATGAATATCTGGCCACGACTAAGAGGGCTTTTGTAATTGATTTCATTTGGATTCAGTTTTGAGAAAATAGGGTTTGTTCCTGTAAGCCTACGGGCAGTTGCAGAAGGGCCATTTGACTTTGAAGATCTGGCCAAAGACCAGGAAGTTTGTAAGTGATTTCATTTATATATATATAAGAATTTATTTCTGAACCAGATGTATTGATTTAACTCTGCGTGAAGAGTGTTTTGGGATTCAATAAGTAGCATGTGATAAATTATGTAATAGGGATTGACATAATGCTCTACACCTAATGAGAAAGTCACAATTCCTGGCTGTAGCTTGTTTGGACCGTTGAAACGCAGACTTTGCATTGAAGACTCCATTTGGGTGTGTATATACCAAGTTCTTAGGATCATTGTGTTGTGTGAAGTCAAATTCTATTCACCGATAGTGGCTGAGTGTTTACCGTGTTGGGCTAAGTATATTGGTGGGAAAAGAAACGTGATACGTACTGATGACCAAATATATATATCTGAGGCTGTGTTGGATATAGAAAGAAGCCAGAATAAATAACAGAGCATTGAGTTGTCCAATGGAGGATTTATAGCTTGCACAGGCCCTCGTAGCAGATTAGAAGAACCGTAGAAGAAGTTGAATGAGGAATGATGACGATTGAACAATGAAAGGACCGAGTGCGGTCACGGTGAACCGATTCCCATTTTGCAGAAAGTGAAGATGGAATGGAGCAGTGGAACTGTGCGTAAATAACTCATGAAGAGGCAATGCGAGGGGAAGACTGTATGAGTCTCGATGGCACAGTTTTAGAAAAGAGATGCCGTGAAAAAGGAAAATTCAAAGAGTAGAAGTGGAACCATGAGTTAAGAATATGGTGGGACCATACGATGAATAGTAGAAGTGGCTTTGAAAAATAAAACAGTGGTTTTCGCATTATTATTAAATGGTAAGCAGAATTCCAAAAAAAATTGCGATAATGCTCTTCGAGTGACATGTTGCAAGTGGCAGTATTTAAATACCAGCTATTTTGCAAAATATTTTCGGGTTAAAGCCCAGTGATGAAAAAAATGTGATTTCCGTCCGGTTTCTAGCCATCAGAGACTGACGGCATTTGCATCGTTTAATTGCACGGATGTTAATGAGCATAAATGTATGGTGTTGTTATCATATATGGTTTGAATGTGCCGTGGGACCCAATATTAAATGTGCGATGGTTTATTTTTTAAACCAAGGTACGACACCATGTGGACCCGAGGTTATTATTTGAAGTTCGGGGTTTAATATATGTTATGAGGTTCAGGTATATGGTAAGTTGTGAACCGAAATCACATGGGTTAATCAAATTTAAAGTTAGTGAGAGTGCAACGGAATGCGATAACCATCGGATTATCGTCTATGGAATGTGATAAGCTATCATCCATCCAATGAAATGGATGTATGGGTTGGTTGAATATGTTGTGGGACCCAAACGAATTTATATATTTGTTGATGTCTTAATATGAAGTCAAAGGGTTATTTTAATTGTTATGGTATTTAGGACCATCACCGTGGAAGACATAATATGTGTTAAAATATTACGTTTGATGTGAACCGCGAGTATATATTGGATAATTAATTTTCTATAGACCATTATGTAATGGGGTTAATGATAAATTCCAAATGGTGGTAGGAGGTCCCACGAGTTGCGGCGAAGTTTGAATATCTGGGCTCAATTGAAATATTTGAACATTTGTTCGAATGTGCATGAGATGGGTCAAAGCAATAGTTTTGTAAATTGAAGTATTATCCGAATGTTAATTCGAATATCATGAAATAGGTTTTTTTAAGATATGGTCTCATAACCATAGATTTGATTGGAAAATATCAGCTTCCACATATAGTTGTGAATTCTGGTTAGTTGGTTCTATGACCAGTAAATGAAGAGAAGTGCTTCCGCATCAATGTTGTGAAATTGCCCAGATTTAAAATTATTTGGGCTAAAACTTGAAATGCAGGTTTATATGAAAAAGTGAGTGAAGAAAGAAGATCAGATTCTAAGATCTAATATGCAAAGGTACACAGAGTTGCAGTGAGTAGGAGAGTATGCAGAATTGTTACACTATAGCAGCAGAAAAGACAAACATACAGTGAGCCAAGAACTGAAAGGGTTGAATGAGATATATCTGTTGCAAATGTAAATGTAAATGTTTTAATTAATTTTATATTGTTTGTGATGCAAAGGAAAGTCTTCGTGGGCAAAGAAATACCCCATTTTCATATTGAAATGTATACATATTGTTATATTTTTCCGAATGTGTTACGTAAGAAAACGAGAAGGTGGAAGGCAAAGAGTCATACCTATTCACTTCGAATTCCCTGTGGAATACAAACAGTCATAAGGTAATCTCTATAAATGATGTCACATATATATGCATAAAGAGGATAGAGAATGGAGAAATGAGGTGAGATAGAATGAAGAAATGAGGTAGAGACGGTAAGAAGAAGGAGGAGTAGATAGAGAAGCTGTGAAGATTTAGAGATGATATAAGGCAGATATGAAGGCTGGTGGACAACAGTGAAGAAGGAATAGAACAGAGCTGATATCCAGGTAAATCAGCATGTGTTTCTTATGAAAGAGTCAGGAAGTTGGTGCTTCCATATCAAGTTGTAGCTTGATAGATTTCAGTTGTAGCTGGCTGAGGTAGGAGCCTCCTGTAGGTTGTAGCCTGCAGAAAATAGATGGGAGTTAGAGCTTCCTTGCAAGTTGTAGCTTGCAAAACTGAGCTTGTAGCCTCCTGTAGGTTGGAGCCTACAGAAAATCAGTGGTGAGAGGGATTTGGAGCTTGCCTTTGCATCACAACAGTAATAATATGTGGTTTTCTTTCTTATGGGTTTCCACTTATATCTGGTGTCTATGTACATGATTATTGTGTGTTGATACTCTGTATTTAATCTTCTTAATACCTGCTGCTCACTAATTAAGATTGTGGTTTCACTGTACATTAAGTTAATCATGAAATGAAGATGTAAATAAGTGTAAATGAAAGTTTTACAAGACCATGAATTCATTAAACTGATTCAACCCCCCCTCTCAGTTTAACAAAGGATTCAACAATTGGTATCAGAGCAGGTTCCTTCTGTATCATTTTAACAACTGGAAGGAGATCCTAGGTCCCCAGGATGGCTAGTCTAGAAGGATGCTCAACAAATAAATCCCCTTTGTTCACCGGTACAAATTACGCCTTCTGGAAAATAAGAATGAGGACGTACATAATGTCTCTAGGAATAGAAGTTTGGGCTATTGTGGAATTGGGATATGCCCCAAAGGAGTCTGGCTCGGAAAAAGATGCCAAACTAGAATTTGTAGCTAATGCAAAAGCCATGAATGCTCTCTTAAGTGGACTGTGTGAGGCATAATTTATCAAAGTAATGCACAACAAGACTGCCAAAGAAATATGGGATACATTATAAAAAATCCATGAGGGAGACAAAAAGGTGAATATAGCCAAACTACAAGTCTATAGAGCTCAGTTTGAAAATATAAAAATGAATGATGATGAAGACATTTCCATCTTCTTCTTGAGGGTTGCAAAAATTGCGAATAACATGAAAGCCCTAGGAGAAACCATTAAAGAATGTGTAATTGTTCAAAAGATTCTAAGATCTTTACCACCCAGCTTTAACCCCAAGGTTTCTGCCATAGAAGAAATAGTTGATTGGGAAACTCTGAACATGAACCAATTACTTGGAAACCTAACAGCCTATGAGATGAGACTACCATAGAGGAAGTCAAATGTGAGGAAGGCAGCCTTTAAGACAAAAAATAACAAAGAAGAAAAAGAAGATATATGCTCTTGCTCTGATGAAGAAGAGGCCAAATTTGTCAGAAAATTGGATAGAGGCTCAGGCAAGTATAAAGGTAAAATTCCATTTAAATGCTTTAACTATGGAAGAGTTGGACACTACGCATCTAAGTGTCCTCATAAGAAGACAAAGAATTAGACTCAAGAGAGAGATAAAACCATATCAAAGAACTGGCAGAAAGGGAATAGATACAGGAGAAAATCATTTTATGCTCAGCGAGATAGTAGTGCATCTGAAAACTCAGATGAAACCTCAAATGAATAAGGAACCTCTGAATTTGTGTTGATGGCCAAGGAAGAGCTTGAAGGATTCCTTCTAGAAGATGAGGAAGAAGGTGAAGTTGATCTTGAGGGGGAGCTAAGAAGTGCCCTGGAAGAAATAGACAGACTTAAACTAAAGTGCAGAAAACATAAAGACATTCTCCTCAAATATGTAAGAGAAGAAAAAAATTCAGAAGACCTCATTCAGTTGAAAGTAGAGCTTGAAGAAGCCAAGAAGGTAGAAGACACTCTACTTAAGAAAATTGAGGATAAAATTCAGAAGCAAGAGAAATTGGAAGAAGAAGTAGTATGCTTGAGAAGGAAATTAGAAAACTCCCAAAGGAAATTGTCAATAAACTCTTCTCAAATGACAAGCTCTGAATAGTTGAATAAAATTATAAATGCTCAAAGATCTCCCTTGATAAATACTGGGATAGGCTACGAAGGAGAAACAAGTAATTCCAAGGAAGAATATTACAGAAATATCATTTTTGTAAAAGTTGTTAAGGACAATGAAGCAGCCCAGAATGTTCCTACAGAAGTAGAAGCCTGCAATGAAGTAAACAGAAACAAGAAGGAACCTCAAATGACAAAGAACGAAATAAATAAATAGTCAACTGAAAAAGGCTCATATACTCCTGAATATATAAAATTTGGAAGCTATCAAAGGAGATTCTTCCCCCCTATGAAAATGGTCACTTGTTATGCCTACCACAAACTAGGACATATTGCTGCATACTGTCATAAACCTCAAGCAAACAAATGGAGAACACAACCCTTCATCAAGTACGCTAATTGTTTTTATGGGTATTGTTTTTACTGTAAGGAGTTCGGACATAAAGCCAAGGAGTGCAGAACGAATGGAAAAAGGCTGATGTATGGAAACTCAAGAAGATGGATGAACAATGGAGAATTCACTCATGTACATAATTCATTCAAAAACATAATCAAATGCTTTGATTGCCATCAAATCGGGCCCAATTGTCACAAATGTCCTCTCAGAGAATGTGGTCCATCCTCTCAGGAAAGGTACCAAGCAAAAGGATGCATGCAGTGGAAAAAGAAGTTGAATAAGTGTGACCTAGCTCTAATAGCTCAAGATCAGAAAAACCAATGGTATTTGGATAGTGGATGCTCAAAGCACATGACTGGATTTCGAAGCAAGTTTGTTACCTTTGATGAAAAGAAATCTGGGAATGTAACATTCGGCAATGATAAAGCAGGGAAAATCAAAGGAAAAGGCTTAGTCAGTCTGGATAATGGAAGAGGAAAGGCCCAAGATGTACTATTTGTGGATGGGCTGAAAGCAAATCTGCTAAGTGTCAGACAAATGTGTGATAAAGGTTGTGAAGTCATTTTTAGAGCCCAAGATTGTGAAGTAAGATCAAGCACCACCAGAAAGTCCTTGATCAAAGGTGTTAGAACAGAAATCAATGTCTATATAGTGAAAGAAGAGGACGAAGAATGTCACCTAAGCAAACTTGATGAATCATGGTTATGGCATAGAATATTGGGACACCTAAAATTGACCACATCATAAGTCTAAGAAAGAAGACTGCAGTCAGAGATATGCCAGTCATAAAGAAGCCTTCAAATACCATATGTAAATCCTTCCAACTAGGCAAGCAAACCCGCACATCTTTCAAGACCAAAGAGAAACTATCTACAAGTAGACCTCTTCATCTTGTTCACATGGATCTGTGTGGACCTTCAAGAACTAAAGCACCAAGTGGACAATCTTATTTCATGCTGATAATAGATGATTTTTCCATAATGACGTGGGTAGCATTTCTCAAATATAAATCTGAATCACTTGATAAATTCAAGATATTCAAGGCATTGGCAGAAAATCAAACAGGATGCAAGCTAAAATGCATCAGATCAGACAGAGGAGGTGAATTCATAGACTATGATTTTGCAGACCTGTGCAATGAGCATGGGATAAAACAACAGTTCACAATTGCACGTACACCTCAACAGAATGGAGTGGCAGAGAGACAAAACAGGTTAGTACAATAGATTTCCAGAGCAATGATGCAAGAAAGTAACATTTCCCAAACCTTCTGGGCAGAAGCAGTACACACAGTTGTTCACATTCTTAACAAAGCTCATTTAAGACCAAACTGTGACAAGACTCCTTACGAATTATGGCATGGTAAACCAGCATCAATCAAGCACTTTAGAGTCTTTGGAAGCAATTGTTTCATACAAACTAATGATGAAAAACTGGGGAAGTTTGATGCAAGAGTTGATGAAGGAATATTTTTAGGATATGCATCCAAGATTAAGGGTTACAGGTGCTACAACAAAACACTACACAAAATTGTGGAAAGCATTGATGTAAGATTTGATGAAGATCTACCAAACAGAACAAGAAGTACAAGATGCAGCAATCCTCCAGAAGATCATGAAGAAGAGAACCAAGATAATGATGAACTGAGCAAGACAATAGAAGATATTGAATTAAACTCAAAAGGTCCCTCAAGACACACTCAAAAGAATCATCCAGAAGATCAAATCATTGGGGAAAAGAGTGTGGGAGTCCAGACAAGAAGACAGCTTGCTGAACAGACAGAAGAAGTATACCTAGTCATGCTATCTCAAATAGAGCCAAAGAAGTTCGAAGAAGCCAGCAAAGACAAAAATTGGATAAATGCTATGAATGAAGAACTGGACCAAATTGAGAAGAACAATACCTAGGAATTAATTCCAAGACCCACTGGGAAAAATGTCATTGGCACAAAATGGATATTCAAGAATAAGATGAATGAACAAGGGCAGGTAATCAGAAATAAAGCCAGACTTGTATGCAAGGGATATTCACAAATTGAAGTCTTGATTATGATGAAACCTTTGCCCCTGTAGCCAGAATGGAAGCAATCAGAATTTTTTTGGCCTTTGCATGTTATCATGATTTCAAGGTATATCAAATGGACGTGAAGTTTGCCTTCCTGAATTGAGATCTAGAGGAAGAAGTCTACATAGAACAACCTGAAGGATTATCCTTAACATATAAACAAGACTGTGTGCAGATTAAAGAAAACCTTATATGGGCTAAAACAAGCTCCTCGTGCATGGTATTCAAGGCTGGACAAATGCTTGCAAAAATAAGGTTTTAAGAAAGGAGGAGTAGACAGCAATTTGTACATAAAGGCTAATTAAAATGAACTCCTAATTGTCGTATTATATGTAGATGACATCATGTTTGGTAGCAACAAAGAGAAGTTAACAAAATAATTTGCTGAAGAAATGAAATCGGAATTTGAGATGTCTATGATTGGAGAGCTCACCTTCTATTTAGGACTTCAAATTCAACAAAAGAACACAGGAACATTCATCTCACAAGAAAAATACCTAAGAGAGATGTTGAAAAGGTTCCAAATGGAAGACTCCAAACCTGTGTCAACTCCCATGATCATTGGATGCAAACTATGTGCAAATGATGGATCTGCAGATATAGACCAAAGACTTTACAGATCCATGGTAGGAATTTTTCTATACCTAACTGCCTCTAGACCAGACATTGTGTTGGAAGTAGGACTTGTGGTAAGATATCAAGCAGCACCAAAACAAAATCACTTACTAGCAATCAAGAGAATATTCAGATATCTACAAGGAACTGCACATTACGGGCTATGGTATCCAAAAAGCAAAAGCTTCAATTTGACAGCATATACAGATGCAGAATGGGCCAGCTGCATGGATGACAGAAAAAGCACAAGTGGAGGTGCATTTTATTTGGGAAAAATTCTGGTGGCATGGCTAAGCAAGAAGCAAACTTCCATCTCTTTATCTACAACAGAAGCGGAATACATAGCCGCAGCAGCATGTTACACACAAGTAATGTGGATGAAACAAAATCTCCAAGACATGAAGGTAAGCATGGATGATCCCATTTCAATCAAATGTGACAATACAAGTGCAATAAGTATATCAAAAAATCATGTATTTCATTCAAAAACAAAGCACGTCCTAATTAAGTACCATTTCCTCAGAGAACAAGTAGCACAGAAAGTAGTGAAGTTGGAATGTGTACCAACAAAGGAACAAACAGCAGACATATTCACAAAACCTCTTGCTAAAGAGCCATTCGAATATCTAAGAGACAAACTAGGGGTAGTGTCTACAGATGTTACTCTCTGACATGAAAAGAAAGCATCATTCCAGGGGGAGATTAGAAAAGAAAGCATCGTTCCAGGGGGAGATCAGTCAACAAATATTGTCACAAAAGATCCAGAGCAAGTGAGCAGTGTATGGAACAGGTCCTCAATATCATAGTATTATGGACAAGATTTGGAAACCACACTAGGAAAAGTGCAACCCTTTGCCATTGATGTCAAAGGGTGAGGAAAAGAAAGCAAAAGAAGAGTATTAAAGTATTTCCATCAATGCCAAAGGGGGAGACTGTTGGAAATATTGTCATTGATGGCAAAGGAGAAGACATGAGCAACACCTGGACTATCATTCAAAGGAGAAAAGAAGCATAAGTAGCAGATCTGCAGACAGGAGTAGAATAGGACAACCAGATTTTTGTTTGTCAAGCCTATAGCCAATTGTAAAATAGGGCCATTGACATGAATATGTGGCCAGGACTAAGAGGGATTTTGTAATTGATTTCATTTGGATTCAGTTCTAAGAAAACAGGGTTTGTTCCTATAAGCCTACGGGCAGTTGCGGAAGGGCCATTTGACTTTGAAGATCTGGCCAAAGACCAGGAATTTTTTAAGTGATTTCATTTATATATATAAAAGAATTTATTTCTGAACCAGATGTATTGATTTAACTCTGCGTGAAGAGTGTTTTGGGATTCAATAAGTAGCACATGATATATTTTGTAATAGGGATTGATATAATGCTCTACACCTAATGAGAAAGTCGCAGTTCCTGGCTATAGCTTGTTTGGGTCGTTGAAATGCAAGCTTTGCATTGAAGACTCCATTTGGGTGTGTATATACCAAGTTCTTATGATCACTGTGTTGTGTGAAGTCAAATTCTATTCACCGATAGTGGCTGAGTGTTTACTGTGTTGGGTTGAGTATATTGGTGGGAAAAGAAACGTGATACGTACTAATGACCAAATATATATATCGGAGGCTGCATCGGATATAGAAAGAAGCCGGAATAAACAACAGAGCATTGAGTTGTCCAATGGAGGATTTATAGCTTGCTCAGGCCCTCGTAGCAGATTAGAAGAACCGTAGATGAAGTTGAATGAGGAATGATGACGATCGAACGATGAAAGGACCGAGTGAGGTCACAGTGAACCGATTCCCATTTTGCAGAAAGTGAATATGGAATGGAGCAGTGGAACTGTGCATAAATAACTCATGAAGAGGCAATGCGAGGGGAAGACTGTATGAGTCTCGATGGCGCAGTTTTAGAAAAGAGATACCGTGGAAAAGGCGAAGTCAAAGAGTAAAAGTGGAACCGTGAGTTAAGAATATGGTGGGACCATACGATGAACAGTAGAAGCGGCTTTGAAAAACAAAATAGTGGTTTTCGCATTATTATTAAATGGTAAGCGGAATTCCAAAAAAAAAATGCGATAATGCTCTTTGAGTGACACGTTGCAAGTGGCGGTATTTAAATACCAGCTATTTCGCAAAATATTTTCAGGTTAAAGCCCAGTGATGAAAAAAATGTGATTTCCGTTCGATTTCTAGCCATTGGAGATCGACGGCATTCACATCATTTAATTGCACGGATGTTAACGAGCATAAAGGTGTGGTGTTGTTATCATATATGGTTTGAATGTGCTGTGGGACCCAATATTAAATGTGCAATGGTTTATGTTTTAAACCAAAGTACGACACCATGTGGGCCCGAGGTTATTATTTGAAGTTCGGGGTTTAATATATGTTATGAGGTTTAGTTATATGGTAGGTTGTGAAGCGAAATCACATGGGTTAATCAAAGTTAAAGTTGGTGAGAGTGCAACGGAATGCGATGACCGTCGGATTATCGTCTATGGAATGTGATAAGCTATCAGTCATCCGATGAAATGGATGGATGGGTTGTTCGAATATGTTGTGGGACTCTGGTGTCTTAATATGAAGTCAAAGGGTTATTGTAATTGTTATGGTATTTGGGACCATCACCGTGGAAGACATAATATGTGTTAAAATATTATGTTTGATGTGAACCGCGAGTATATATTGGATAATTAATTTGTTGAAGAACATTATGTAATGGGGTTAATGATAAATTCCAAATGGTGGTAGGAGGTCCCATGAGTTGCGGCGAAGTTTGAATATCTGGGCTCAATTGAAATATTCGAACATTGATTCGAATGTGCATGAGATGGGTCAAAGCAATAGTTTTGTAAATTGAAGTATTATCCGAATGTTAATTCGAATATCATGAAATGGGTTTTAAGATATGGTCTCATAACCATAGATTTGATTGGAAAATATCAGGTTCCACATATAGTTGTGAATTCTGGTTGGTTGGTTCTACGACCAGTAAATGAAGAGAAGTGCTTCCGCATCAATGTTGTGAAATTACCTAGATTTAAAATTATTTGGGCTAAAACTTGAAATGAAGTTTTATATGAAAAAGTGAGTGAAGAAATAAGATCAGATTCTAAGATCTGATATGCAAAGGTACACAGAGTTACAGCAAAGAGAGGTATGCATAACTGTTACACTACAGCAGCAGAAAAGACAAACATACAGTGAGTCGAGAATTGAAAGGGTTGAATGAGATATGTCTGTTGCAAATGTAAATGTAAATGTTTTAATTAATTTTATATTGTTTGTGATGCAAAGGAAAGTCTCCGTAGGCAAAGAAATATCCCACTTTAATATTGAAATGTATACATATTGTTATATTTTTCCGAATGTGCTAGGCAAGAAAACGAGAAGGTGGAAGACAAAGAGTCATACCTATTCACTTCGAATTCCCTGTGGAATAAAAACAGTGATAAGGTAATCTCTATAAATGATGTCACATAGATATGCATAAAGAGGCTAGAGAAAGGAAAAATGAGGCAGAGAGAATGAATAAATTAGCGAGAGGGTAAGAAGAAGGAGGAGCGATAGAGAAGTCATGGAAGATTCGTAGATGATATAAGGCGTATATGAAGGCCGGTGGACAAGATCAAGAAGAATATAATGTGAGTCATATCCAAGTAAATCAAGATGTGTTTCTTATGAAAGGAGTAGGAATTTAGTGCTTCCATATCAATTTGTAGCTTGATAGATGTCGTTGTAGCCGGCTAAGGTAGAAGCCTCTGTAGGTTGTATCCCGCATAAAATAGATGGAGTTGGAGCTTCCTTGCAAGTCGTAGCTTGCAGAATTGAGGTAGGAGCCTCCCCGCAGGTTGGTGCCTACAGAAAAACAGTGGTGAGAGGGAGTTGGAGCTTGCCTTTGCATCACAACAATAATAAGATGTGGTTTTCTCCCTTATGGGTTTCCACTTATATCTGGTGTCTATGTACATGATGATTGTGTGTTGATACTCTGTATTTAATCTGCTTAATACCTGCTGCTCACTAATTAAGATTGTGGTTTCACTGTACATTAAGTTAATCATGAAATTAAGACATAAACAAGTGTAAATGAAAGTTTTACAAGACCATGAATTCATTAAATTGATTCAACCCCCCCCCCCCCCCCTCTCAGTTTAACAAAGGATTCAACAGGAAGAAAGGGCACCGATTAGGATATCAGGCTAGAGAGAAGAAATATTTTTTAATTATTTGGTTATAGATATACGGAGAAATTTGATTCTGAATTGGGGAAATATGCATTGATTGATGAGTTATGAATTGTAAGTGAAATTGGAAAATCAAATTAGAGGATAGCAATGAGAATGTAACCAGGCTCATACTAGTTCTGTATAATTGAATTCGAAATTAACTAAACCTGTGTTTATTAGCAAGAATTTTGTCATTGTTTATTGAGCTACAGGAGTTAGGAAAGTCATAAGACTGTGCACTCTAAAATAACAATGTCCGAATTACACTGTGTAAAGACGAGAAGGATTGAATGAAGTCAGAGGATATATAATCATAAAATGATAAGAAGACTGTATTTCATGTTTATAGCTTGGATCTTGTATGAATTTGTATATGTTGAGCTCATTCATCGATCATTGAATGGATCAATGACACAATGACATTTCAAATTGATATTCTTAGTACACTTTGTAAGTCCGAAACCGGACCTGGAACCATATGCATCAATTGTGCATTCAAGTGAGAATTATAAATTAATAGAAGAAGCAATGATATCATTTAGAAGGATGGTGTTCTTGGTGAAATTGGTCAACAGAAACTCAAATGTATAGAATTGATTGATGACTGATCATTAATAAAATGTGATCATTCAATAGAACAACGACATAAGTGTTATAGAGAGCTCTGGTTATTGTCATCAATTGGCACAGTCATAATTAAAACCCCATACTCTGGCATGGAACTGGAAGAGAAGGAACAGTAGAAATAAAATTTAGGCGTTTGGAGCCATGAGTTAATGGCACTACGGAACAATGAAATGGTTTTGAAAATCAGAAATTGGTTTTCGCATGGAACAAATTTGGTAAGCAGTAATTATAAAAGGGATGCGATAGCATTAAGAGGTTGACACGTTGCAAGTTAAAACCATCTATTCCGCATGGCCTTAAAGGCATTAATCCTCATGATATTTGAAATGCAATGAACTAATAGACGTCGGATTGGACAAGAGTCAATGGCGGAGATTTGAAGCTAAGAAAAACATGGTCAAAGGCAGAATGGTAAGTTCATAAAGGTTATGTTTAACTTATATTATAAAAAATATTATAATAGAAATAAAGCGGAGAAAAGGGATTCAACCAAAGTGTGTAATGTTAAGCGTGGGTCGTATATATTTATGATTGGCATTTTGGGTTTTTATCCAAAGTCAATTTCGTATATTCGAAATTTTAATAAATGGGTATTTTATATTCTTGGTAACCATAATTATTACCAAAGGAAATAGCTTCCGCATGTAAAGTTGCCTCCATTGTTTTATCATGGTTCAAATACATGTAAATTGAATTTTTATTATGAAGAAGGTGGGCTTTTGCAGCTAAGGCGGCGTCAATAAATCATCAAGTATAATCTAGTGACAAATGATGTTGTAACAGATGCACCCTAATATATGAGGTCAAAAGGGGTACATGATGGCCAAAATGTATTATGTGCATAGAAAGAACCTTGCGAGGACTAGAGAGGACTTCACCAGATTTCAGCCTGCCAAAAAACCAGTGAGAGAGATCATAAAGATAGCTCATGTCCGAGGCGGGCATACCCATGCTCAGTGAAAGAAAAGCATGTCCGCATATGAATTATAGAGCGAACCCAATATGTATACAAGTATAGCTAAAATGTAAAGTACATAGTGAATCATCTGATCACTGCCTGGAAGTACAAATCAAAATCAAGTCCAAGAATCACATATAGAAGATTGATCAATGATGTTGCAACAGATATCTAATCACAAAAGTCACAACTGAATCTCCAAGTACCAAATCATAAGTGGTGGAAAAAACAGCAACACACAACTCGGGAGCCAACATATAAGATGTCACTTTGATGAAACTGCAACATATAAGGGTGGATGGTGTCACTGCCAGAAAATTGAAGGAACTGTCTAAGTGAACCAAAACATGCTGATGCAAACCCGAGGTCTTCACCGATCACCATGGCACAATTCTACACAATGGGAATAAATGAGCTTAAGTCGAATGTGAGAAATCATTTGATTACCGGTCATTGATGTATAATGTTAACAAACGTGAGATAGCCCACTAATAATGATAATGAGTGTCAAGGTGCCCCAGTACAATCTAGCAAGTGTGAATGAATGTGTTGAAGTTGAACACTTGAAAGAATCTATCAATCAGGAGGAAATGGTGTATCCTCACTATCGATAGCGAAGATTCTGCCACTGATGACTGCAAACCCTAAGGTACTGACAAAAAGACTCTAGACCTTATTCCTAGAGAAATGAGTCAGAGTTGATGGGAAAAGATCTGCTGGAAGGAAGGCATTAAGGCATCCCACATCATTCCAGCGTGATTGTAACCCGTAGGCCAAGATTTGGAAGGAATCGGATGAAGTAGAGTGAAGTAACCAACCTGAAGTAAGTTTCTGGCACGTACAAGATGAAGCTAGCGCACAGTAAAAACCCTCTGAACCAACCAATAATGAAAGTTGACAAAGAGGCGAGATATCCACCGATAGGGTCAAATGGAAATCAAGGTATTGCACGAATCCCAGGTGTGATAATGTAAGCTGACATTGAAAACAAGGGAAACCACTCAGTCAAAGACACATGATGATGATAAAATGTTGAGTACAAGGTCACCTATAAATGATGTAAATAGGGCCAAGGTGCATCTCTAGGTTTACTCTCAGATCAATATGTCGTAGTCGATAAGAGACAAACCCATTGGCAAGAAGTCAGTGGAGACCTTCTCAAACCAGCACAAGAAAAGGACCAAATATCTGAAGTGATAGAACAAGATATTGACAGGACCAGGAAGGCCGACTAAAAAATGATTCAAGAGACACCGCAGAAAGGCTGACTCAAGTTAACTTCCCTTGAACAAAAGCACAACTCATGTTTGACTATGGCAGCAAATAATAACTTTGTATAAGTTTTTCATGTAGGAGGCATAAACAAGCCCTCCATATGATTGGAAGAGATAACCAACTAGGGGAGTATTGACTCATGAAACAAGGTTATGGCTTCTTCTAAGTAAAAAACTAAAACCATCCCAAAATGGAGAAAAGACATAGCTTTTTTGTGCTTTTTTCAAGGGCAAAAAAACTGACACTGTAGCTGCCATCAAATATGGAAGAAACATCATGTTCCCACTCTTTTTAAAAATATTTAATTTTTTTCTTTCTCATATTCAAAGCCTAAAAAATAATAAAAAATCCTATAATACAATGGATAGAATGAGTGTCGTGACATATATGCTCTAGTTCTTGGGGTAGGAACAATCCTATGCTCAATGCAAGGTGGCAAAAACTGGTAAGTGACACTTAGAGGAATGTTCCATCCATGGGTAAAGGTGTCAAGTTGTAGAAGCTAAGTGATTGCATGGTTAACTTGTACAAAAATACCTGGTCAAAAGATGGCTTAAACATGAGTCCATATGAAGCTGGCTAAAGGCCAAGATAAACAAGTAGTCAATATGAAATGCAGTAATACAACTCAACAACATAAGGGAGCCTCTAGCGTAATGGCCAGAAAAATGATAGCGAAGAAGAAGAATAATGAAGCTTCAATGCATCAGACATGGCGGGACTAAAGAGGACTCCTCAGCCTACAAGAATTGCAGCATGGGCGAAAAATGCTAGCGAGGAACTAACTAGGAAGCCCATGTAAAGGAAGGCTCTACCACCAAGTCATGATTAAAAAATTGGCGAGTGAAATTGGTTAAGTACTCATGACATGATGGGATCGAACCTATGGCAAGTGATCAGAATGGAGGCTAGTATGCAAAATGCAACGGAAAGTGGATTCCCTAACCTATATGCCAGTTCGAAATCAAATACCTGCCATGACAGGTCAGCGGTCATGGATCCGAAGCAAAACTAGAAAAATCTCGAATTCAGCAACATGTACCTGAAAAAATACCTTGCCCAACACTTACAAGCCAAACAGTTATATAGCCTTAATCAAATTCGAAAAATAAGCATAAGGAAAATTTGCAAAAAAAATTCAAATTATGGGCATAAATACACCATTTGACTCACATTTGGATCATTTTCACATTGCAGCAGTGGAGAAGGAGCTTTTGGGCCAAAAATTCCTTTTCTAAAAACCGGAGTAATCAGGCGTCAAATTGCACCAACTTATTCAAGTAAGCTCTAAACTCATCCTTTTCATCAATTTCGTTCATGTTTAAGGTACAAATTTTGAAATTTGATCGTAGAAAAGAGATTTTTTGATGAAACCCTCTGTGCATATGCGGCTTTGTGTGGACTAACCTGCATATCATACGCGATTGTGTACAAGCGAGGTCGCGTATGCACAGAGCAAAAATTTAAAACTTGAATCTAATCAAATATTTAATGATTTTTCTCAAGATCTCCATCAACTAGAGAGAGCATGAACATAGTGCAATTGACAATGAAGTGATGGAAGATCAAACTTCGTTAGATATTCTCCGAAATTGTGGATTTCTCAAGTTTTTCAAAATGCCCAATATGAAAAGAAATGTACGGTTGCTTCAAATGTTGGTTGATCATTGGGATTCGGAAGAAGACTGCTTCATAATTGATCAGATTCCACTACGCATAGAAGTGGAAGATATATACTTCATTACTAGACTCTCTCGGAGAGGAGACCCAGTAGACTTATACGGAAAGCTTGTTGGAGGGCTTACCTTAGAGGATTATGTCTAAGTCTACTGCGTAGAGGATGCAAAAAAGGTAGGAACTTAGATTCCTATCAGATATTTGAAGGATTTATACATGAAAATCCTTCTCTTTACCATTGGCAGAGTAGTAGGATCTGCCTCTCTGCATCAGGCTTCACGAACACAAATGAGCATAGCAGTAGAATGCCTGATTCATCTCTTTGATTGGTGCACAGCCTTGCTGAGCAATATGAAGAAACATTTGACTTCAATCCGGAAATCAAAGACCAAACATTTTGGGTATGGTACAATCTTGCTAAAATTATTCTTCGAGAGGGTCCCAAGGCTTCGACCCAAAGTCATCTCAACTATCAGCAGCCTGAGAGATCCAAGAATAGCCCGATGGGAAGATCTAATGAAGAGATTAGGGGGAAGTGAAGTTCCCTGGACCACTTGGGACGATGAATACTTCCAATGGTGGGAGGAACAATTCATCACAGTGGAAGATTATCCCTATGTTGGGATGGACTTTCGTGCTGATTCAGATCTAGTCCTGCCACCCGGTGCAGCATGGAGTGCAATCAGTAAGATTGAATTTTTTATTTTTCGATTATGTGATTTTTTTATGATTTTTTCAAAATATGAATATGAAAAAATGTTTTTGAGTGGACTAAATGACTTACAAAATTATGATGATCATGATGCAGACATGGGACCAATCAGGCCTGAGGGGTACCCAAGGCACAAGCGCTGCAAAGGTGAGGCAGATGCTGAAGACCCTGGCAGAACACTCCATGTAGTACAGAGCAACTTGGAGAGCTTGACTCGCTAGGTTCCTATGGCTGCTATAGAGGACCTACCAGAGGCTATCCACAGACAGGTGATAGGAGTACCACGAGACTGGGTGTGGTTATTCCGATGTGTAGCGACTGCCATTGTGTTCTATAGGAACACAAATGTTGGTCAGGGACCTCAGGAGTAGATTTATAGATATGATCGGATGACTGTAATATTTTTTGATAGACATGATCAAGAATAAGCCCTAATTTTGTAGGACATGATGGTCAAAATTTTGTATATTTTTGAACACTCTGACTATATATATATAAACAACGATTTATATGATGTGATGACTCAAATGTATTAGAATGGATGACGTATTTGATATATTGTCTAAAGTATTGAATGATTAATATGCCAATCAATTGCTTGATTAGACAATAAGTCTACCATCCAATTGTCAGCTCGAGGAATATGAATGAATGTTATAAACTGAAATGATCTTTGTAACAAACGTACCCTCAAAAAAATCGATGTAAAAATGGGTCTCAGACCCGATATGTGTTGTTCAACTGCGAAACCACCAGCTGTGAATCCAAGAAAACTACTAATGAATCAACACCCAATGATATTGCCTCCAAGAGTAGATTAATCAATGCAGTGTATTCTTCTACGTTGTTCGAAGCAGTACCAATGCAGACACCTCTTAACACTAACAACTGACCGAGTGGATAATGGAGTACCCAAGTGCGGAAGCTAAGTTCCGGGTATGTCTACTAGCACCATCGGCGAAACCAAAGTGACTCATGTCATCCAATAACACTTGCCAAAGTAGATCAAATTCATCAAAATCACACCACAAAACTAAAAACCTAAATATGTTAAAAAACAAAAATATATACAACAAATCAAGATGCTAGACAAAAGCCTAGGCATAATACTTTTTCAAATAGATCCCATTTTTGGGCTCCGCCAACTCATTTCTATCAAAATCAATCAAAGCATAAGCTCCTTTCTTCAGGACCTTTTTAACGATCAAGGGGCTGTTGGCTCGAGGGGTCCTGACCCAGGTTCAAAGCTCAAGGTCTGCCAACAAACCCTATACTATTGGCCCTTTCGGCAATGACCTACTTGTGCAGGTCAAAGTCTCACCCAAAGTAGTATGGGTGGGTGCTGGAACCAAGTAGGATAGGTAAGGCAAGCAGAGCTGCGTTTGGACCTGTGATACCCAGATCACCTTGTTTTGCGCAGGGCCAAGTGGGTCTCTATCCGCATCCACGTGCACTAGATCTATAATTATATGCTTTTATAACAGTAGCACAGCATTGCATAAACAGAACATAATAGATCTAGATACAGAAAACACACTTACACAGATCTTCACACCTTAAAGATAGAAAAATGTACAATGCAGTAATTACCAATGATTCACACAAAGAGTACTCACAGATTCAGTTCTCTATCAACCTTCCTTATTCATCAATTCATCAATTCCTTCTTACAATTCCCTTCCCATCTTGTGCACACAGCAGCAGGGTTCGCACACAGCTGGAATTGGATCTCCGTGCACACAGCTAGCAGGAGTCCTTTCCCCAAAAACCCAAACAGATAACTTAAACCACAATTCGCATCAATAGCTCTTCATTTCTCTACCTTACAATATAAAATGTTCCTCTATTTATAATAATCTAGCCTAGACTTTCCTATGGTCTGCAAACTGTGGTTTTCGAACCCCTGGTTTACCCTTTTACCCATTACAATGCTTTTGGGGCTTTAACCCACCCCAAAACCCCTGCACTAGACTAAATTTAATCAAAAGTATTCAAAATGGACCAGTTTTGCAGCTTGTAGGAGACGTTGTTCCAACAGTCCCCCAACACAATTTTGTGACTTGTTCTGAGTCACTGCGGTGGTCGCCATATAGTCATTTAGCCCTGTATGGCTTGAGTCGACTACCATTGAAAAATCCAGGTAAGATGTCACAGCACAGGGTAGCTAGCTGGAATTCTTCGCCATTCGTGATCTCCTTAACTGTGTAGGGACCAAGCCAGTGCTGCCAGAATTTCCCTGGGTTTTTCGCAAATTGGCTATCATATAATAGGACGAGATCGCCTATGACGAATGTCTTTTGGCGAATATGTCGATCATGCCAGGCTTTATCACGGGCCTTTTGAACCTGTTGATGAAAATTAGCAATAAACCGATCTTCCTCCAAAGCCAAAAGCTGCACAAGACGCTCCTCTATGATATCGGGTTCTGCCATATTTGTAAATGTTGTGATGCGTAGGCTAGGAACAATGTATTCTATGGGCATAATGGCCTCCTTGCCATAGACCATTCGAAAGGGGGTCCTGCTTGTCAGTTTCTTGCAGGTTGTCTGGTAGGCCCACAGAACATAGGGTATGTGAACATCCCAGTCACTATGATCGGCATTGCAAACCTTGGTTAATGTCTGTTCAAAAATTTTGTTAAACGATTCAACTACCCCATTTTCCTAGGGATGGTATGGTGTACTCTTCGCATGGTGGATCCGAAATTCCTCATTCAGGGCTTGAATCATTTGGTTGATGAAGTTTGTACCTCTGTCACTCATGAGGATCTTTGGGCAGCCCTGGTCAGAATCTGCTCAAAGATGAAGTGCGCAACCATATCCGCAGTACAATCCTTCATCGCTTGTGCCTCAGCCCATCGAGTGACGTAGTCAATGGCAGTAATAATGTAGCGCGCACTTGTTTTCTTGCCTGGCGGATTAATGGGACCTATAAAATCTATGGCCCATTTATCAAAAGCCTATAAAGCCACTTGAGGTTGTAATGGCATCTCATCTCAACGCTAGGGCCGTCCTGTTCGCTGGCATGTGTCACATGATTTACAATAGGTGTAAGAATCCTAATGCAGGGTAGGCCACCATAACCCAGCCCTTGAAATATTTTGTGTCGTTGCTCGTTCGACATAATGGCCTCCTGCAACACCTTCATGTGCTTCTGCTAAAATGGTAGGCCGTTCATGTTCCAGGACATATCTGCGTAGTATTTCATCTGCGCCTAGCTTGTATAACTGACCGGCGATCATAGTAAAGTCTGTTTCCTGAGTAACCAACTCCTTCTTCTGCTGCACCGAATATTCTGCAGAGGCCACGCCTATAGTGAGGAACTCAATGATATCAGCAAAGTGTGCGTCAACCACCTTAATGGTGAACAGTTGCGCATCTGGTAAGCCCTCCTCCAAGTTAGTAGGTTCTTCTCCTGTTTCGATGCGAGATAGATGATCCGGGCCTGCATTCAACCTTTCGGGCTTGACAATGATCTCAAAATCATATTCCTGGAATAGCAACATCCAGCGGCAAATCTCCCCCCCCCCAACACAGGCTTGTTGACCAGGTATTTCAAAGCCGAGTGATCCGTGAACATTTCAAAGTGTCCACCCAGTAGATAGTGTCGATATTTATGTAATGCGTATACCATAGCCAACCCTTCGCGCTCCATGGTAGAGTAGTTTTGTTTTGCGCCCGAGAGTTTCTGACTCACAAAGGCAACCGGGTCATCAATATCTCCTTCTCCAGGTTGAGTTAGGACAGTGCCCAAGGCGATGCCTGACGCATCCACATGTACATGAAATTCCTTCGACCAATCAGGAAATATTAGTATGGGTGCAGATATCATCTTCTCCTTGAGCAATTCAAAGCTCTTCTGACATTCATCATTCCAAAAAAAGCGACATCTTTTTTTAGTAGTTTTTCCATGGGTGTTGTGATCAAAGCGTACCCCTGAATGAATTTCCTGTAATAGCCTGTGTGTCCAAGAATAGAACGCAGTTGTTTTTCCGTTGTTGGGACTGCAAGATTTATAATTACGGCTACCTTCGCAGGATCAACCATCAATCCTTGCCAGCAGACTATGTGTCCGAGCAATATTTTGAATGGTACACAGAAGATGCACTTCTTGATGTTCAAGGAAATCTAATGCCTCCGACATGCATCCAACATTAATCGTAGGTTATAGACATACTCCTTTACCATGCCAAAAATCGTCCAGTCATCAAAATAAACCTCTAGGAACTTATGAATAAACTCCTTGAATATAGCAACTACAACCCTGGAGAAAATAGCAGGTGCATTCTTGAGACCAAAGGGCATGACCGTATACTGAAAGGACCCCCATTCAGTCGTGAATGTAGTCTTACTGCGATCTTCAGGTGCAATTCAGATCTGGTGGTACCCTGAGAACCCATCGGTGAAGGAATAGGCCTCCTGTCCACCCACATTATCAAGAATTTCGCCGAAGAAGGGCGTAGGGAAGGGGTCATGGACGTAGGCATTGCTTAACTTGTGTAGATCCATGCAGATGCGTAATTCCCTCTTTGTCTTCTTCTCCTGGATGACCATTGGACTTACCCAATTCGATTGTTCAACTGGTTCAATGATACCTATGGCAAGCATTTTTTCCAACTCTTCTTTGACATTTTTCTTATATTTATGATTCAGTCGGTAAGGTCGTTGCTTAACGGGGCGTGTCTCAGGTTTCAGAGTGATGTGCATAATGCCGAGGTCCCCAGTGATTCCTTTGAGCTCAGAAAACTTTGTCGGAAATAAGTCCTGATACTTCGTAAGTAACTCTGCAATTTTGCCTACAGTTCCTTCATCCTAATAGTCCCCAATTTTAGCTAGCTTAGGGTGTTCTTCAGTCCCAATATTAACTTCGTGCAGCTTGAGAGGCTACGTTACATCAATATTCTGTAGCGAGGGTCCAATAACGATGCGTTCCCCTTTAGATTCCAAGACAGAAATTTTTCGAGGATTATCTTCTGCTTTGTCAATTGCCAAGCTCCAACAGTTGGCTATGTCTTGCATCTGCGCTTCCCATGTCAGGACCACTTGTGCGGCGTCGTGGTGGGAATTCTTAAATACAAACGCATCAATTTCCTGTAGAGATTCGTCGAGCGTCTCTGTCCCCCCAATCAGTCCGAACGTTCCTATAAAGTCCTCTTTTAGTATTTCCCAGCGGCGGGTGCGCTGGTGTAACTCCGCATCTAAGTACCAAGCAACAAGGATAGGGCCCAATTCATGAACAAATATATGGACCCATTCTTCTGTAGTTCTGTCAGACCACTTGGTCATCCAGGCCCGCAGATGTGCGCGGGGATCCCCGGGTCCGAGGAATATCTTGGTGCGTATGTCAGCTAGAGGGGTGAACCACAAAATCATCCTATCCTGACACGTTTCCCATTCCGAGAATGATTTCTTGTGGGTATCCCACCAACGTGCAGGTGTCCCACACATAGCCAGATTAAGGGCCCAGAGCCATCATTCTCTTGGCACCATAACTTCCAATGTTCTTAGGAATTCCTGGACGCTACCAGACTCATCAAAGTGGGATAGATATCTTACCTCCAAAGAAATTCAGTAGAGAGTCCTCGTGATCCGAGGGCATTATAGCGCCAAAACCTCGTGTAACCGGTTTTTCCAAATCTCCAGTTCCCCATCAAGTTCAAAAAATAATTCACTGTCTTCCTCCCCACATAGTAGTCCGTCTACTATGGGATTAACCCTGTCTTCGTCCTGCGTAGTCAATCTGTAAATGTGATCTATTTCCTCCTCCTCATATGCTGGTTCTGTATACCGCATATCTTCGGTGGGATCTAGTGGTACTATTACATGCGTACCGTTATTTTAAAACACCATGCTACGCTTTTTGAGATTGATGACACCCCCTACGTCTATAGCCAATTCTAGTCCTAAGATTGTAGGGTAAGGATCCGCATCTTCCACAATTTCTATGACTTCAAAGTCAGCTAGGACTTTTACTCCGGCGATATCTACCATGACTTTTGGCAACCTTCCCAGTGGGATGATATTCTGTTGATTCACCATGCGCAGCTGGATGGTGGACCATTCCAATTTAGGTTCTCCCATTCATTTCCATGTTTGCTTTGGTAATGCGTTCGCATCTGACCCAAGATCGAGAATAACTTGATCCATCTCATAGTCGCCAATCTTCGCAGTCAACCGCATCTCTCTTCTAGTGTGTTTCTTATAGCTGTATAGTTTGTGTATGTCCTTAGTCCCAGGAGTTGTATCGGAACAGGTTGTGCAGTTATGTAGTAAGACTTGAAGGTTTTCTATAGCTTGTGGGTTACGTAGTAGCTTCATACATGCCGTCAGAAAGGGCTCAACCCCTTCCTTTATCTTCAGGTGCGTCGACAGCTGCGTAGGAGCAGCTAGTGTCTCTTGTCCTTCGATGTTTAATCCATACAGAGAGGTCATAGGGTCCCTGGCAAGTGCTTCCTTGGCTCCTTAGGTGACCATCCCGCTGCATGTCATGAATTTCACATTTGGGTCTACATTCCTTAGCTCGGTCTTAACTCTCTACACATTCTGCGTAGTGGTGGGCTATTTTTCCTACATTTTTGCTATCAAGATAAGGAAGTCTTCAATCTCACGGTCCAGCTGCCGGAAATATTTACAGGATTTCCTGGTAGGATTCGGGCAGTCCCTTGCGAAGTGCCCTACCTCTCCACAATTATAGCAGATCAGGTGCCCCCGGCCCCATCCTACGCTTCCTCCTTGACCTCCCCTGCCCCTTACTGGGGAGCCATTAAAGTTTTCAGGAGATCGTGGTGATGTAGTGTCTGAGTGTACCCAATAGAGGTTTCCTCGATCTAAAATCAGGGCATACGTGCGACATTTCTGCTCATTGTGTCCTATCGACCGGCAGAACCTACACCATTGTTGCTTCGGGTCGCCCATACTTATCTGAGGGCACTAGGTCGTATCATGTAGTCCGGCTAGCCGGTAATCATCGCACCATAGTGCAGATCCGTTGGAGCCAGGGCGTAGCGGACTACGTCTGCCTACCTGCATGTAATCTGTTAATAGAGGACACTGGTCCTTTGTATGGCCAGACACCCGACATCGTATGCACCATAGGTCTGCGCTAGCTCCTCTTCCTCGTTTCATCCGTAAGCTCTGAATTTCCATGTGCATGGCTCCGAGATGCTCTTGGATTTGCTGTACTCCTCCCAAAATGTCGTCCTTTGGCACAGCTTTGAGTTTCATGGAAACTTCCAAGGCTTTTTCCTGCGACTCAAAGGTCGGGTGGCCCATTGGTATACGTAATTGAGGTAACAACATAGAGATGAACCATTTCATGTGTTGTTTGTCGTCATACTTGAACCCTTCTTCCCTGATTACTTTCTTCAATCGTTGATCGGCCTCCCACACCGACTCAGACGCACCTTGCTTAAAGTCTTTTACTTCTGCTACCAACTGGGAGTAAGATTTTAGCTTCCAGAACTGTTGTTTTAGGGCGTCCTTAATATCTTGAAGAGATGCGCTCCCGTTTTGAGATATGTACCACATATACCAGTCCAGAGCTCTTTCTTCGAAATCCAGGGACAACTGTGCCCTCTTCACAATATCACTTACCACCCCCTACGCAGTCGATACCGAGTCAACGACAAACCAAAAACGATCCATGTCCTCATCGGTCGTGCCTTTAAAGGCAGGTAATTTGAAGTGTACTGCCATGTCTCCTTCTAGCGAGTTTCCAGATGAGGGCTTGTTCTCCTGTGATTCTAACATTAGGGTCACTGGTGGACCTTGCGTAGTCTCTCTTCTCCATGGGCTATAGGAAGAGTGATCCTCTTCTTGATTAGTTCGATAGTACTTACCGCTCCGTGTTGTACTTTCATCCAGAGTAGCGCTCATTCACTTCTGTGCTTGTCAGTACCTGATCACTTCCTCAAAATGCTCCAAGTCCCGAAAACGGAACCATTTGTTGGCTCGAGGGGTCCTAACCTAGGTTTAGAGCTCAAGGTTTTCCAACAAACCCCTATACTACTGGCCCTTTCAGTAATGACCTACTTGCACAGGTCAAAGTCTCACCCAAAGTAGTATGGGTAGGTGTTGGAACCAGGTTTCCACACCCTGAGAAGGGATAGGTAAGGCAATCAAAGCTGTGTTTGGCCCTGTGATACCTAGATCACCTTGTTATGCGCAGGGCCAAGTGGGTCTCTATTCGCATCCACGTGCACTAGATCTATAATTATATGCTTTTATGACAGTAGCACAACATTTCATAAATAGAACAGAACAGATCTAGATATAGAAAACAAAATTACATAGATCTTCGCAGCTTAAATACAGAAAAATTCGCAATGCATTAATTACCAATGATTCACACAAAGAGTACTCACAGATTCAGTTCTCTATCAACCTTCCTTATTCATCAATTCCTTCTTACAATTCCCTTCCCAGCCTGTGCACACAGCAGCAGGGTCCACACGTAGTTGGACTTGGATCTCCGAACACACAACCAGTAGGAGTCATTTCCCCAAAAACCCAAACAGATAACTTAAACCACAATTCGCATCAATAGCTCTTCATTTCTCTACCTTACAATATAAAATGTTCCTATATTTATAATAATCTAGCCTAAACTTTCCTATGGTCCGAAAATCGTGGTTTTTGGACCCATGGTTTACCCTTTTACCCATTACAATGCTTTCAGGGCTTTGACCCACCCCAAAACCCCTGCACTAGACTAAATTTAATCAAAAGTATTCAAAATGGACCAGTTTCGCAGCTTGTAGGAGACCCTATTCCAACAGGGGCCATACCACATGGATTTAAACTTACCTGCCCCCAAGGCATCCTTCTCTTGGACATAAACCAAGACAAGGTCACCTTCAGAGAAGACCCTAGGTTTTACTACCTTATCGTTTTGAACCTTTACCCATTTCTTATGTGCCTCATTCATCGTAGATGCATCTCAACGCTGCTCATCAAGATGTTCCAGATGAAGGAGGTGTTCTTCGAGGCTAGAAGTGTCAAGAAGAAGCTCAACATCTAACTTAAGAGAGGGAATTTTGCACTCAATAGGAAATATAGATTCCAACCCATAAGCTAGTTGAAACAGAGTAAAACCGGTTGCAGTTTTGACTAACATCCGATATGCCCAAAGCGTAGGATACAACATAATATGCCAATTGGATCTGGCTTTATCAATCATCCATTGAAGAATTGTCTTCAAGGATTTGTTCACAGCTTCAAATTTCCCGTTGGCTTGAGGATAATAAGGAGACGAATGCTCCTGCCAGAAACATAATTTCAGAGCCAATTCATCCATCATGTTGTTCTAAAATTGACTTCCATGATCAGTGACAATCTCTTTGGGAATACCAAAGCGAGAAATGACTTGATTGAAGAGGAAAAGAGTTGTTGTCTCACCGTCCCAAAATTAGGCATAGATTCAACCCACTTTGTGAAGTAGACTACTTCTATGATAATGTACTTGTGACCTTTAGCCGAAGGCGGGTTACAAGTAGTAAAATCAATACTCCACTTTGTAAAGGGTCCGACAGTAATGACAGGAAAGAGCAGAGCTAGATGAGAGCGCATCTTTCAAGTATAAACTTGACACGGATGACACCTTTGGACTGATTCCATATAATCTTTGAAAATTGAAGGCCAAAAGTATCTTGCACGCAAGATTTTTTGGGTTGTAGCAAGCCCAGATAAATGACCACCACAAGCTCCACTGTGGAAATCATTCAGCACAACCTTAGCTTCTTCGAGAGTTAAGCAGTGCCTAAGGATCGAATCGACCCTGCGATGATATAAAGTGTCACCAATAATCAAATATATTTTTTCTAAGTGACGTAACTTCCGATGCTCATCTTTTGAAAAATTTGAGGGAAACTTTGCAGTCTAGAGATAAAATATGAGATCCCCATACCAAGGATCCTGTGAAGAAATGAAAAAAATATGTTCATCAGGAAATGATTCGTCATAAACAATCTCTTCTCCACAGGGCAACTCATAAATCAATTCTGGAAAAACTAATGATTTCTTGGACTTGGCAGACATAAATTCAAGATCAAATTCCTGTAAAATTACATTCCATCGATTGTATTTTCCCCCAATCACTAGCCTACTGAGAACAAACTGAAATGGATTGACTGCTGCCAAACACAAGTTTTGTGTAGAAGAATGTAATGTCTGAGCCGTTGAATGTCTGAGCTGTTGAACAGTATGCACAGCTGCTAAAGCAAGCTTTTCTATCATAGAATACCAGAGTTCAGGTCCTACCAAGCCTCAACTAAGATAGTATATAACATGCTCAGAAAGAGCATCATCCTCCTGAACCAGAACCATACCAATGGTAGATTATGTTGCCGGGAGATACAAGAGGAAATCCCTGCTATAATCAGGTGGACTCAATAAAGGAGAAGAGGTTAATGCTTTTTTCAAAGCATCAAATGAGTGTTGAGAAAATTCATCCCAAAAAAATGGAACTCCTTTCTTTAATAATGTCATAAACCCTTTCGTAATCTCAGCATAATTTACGATGAATCTCCGCAGAAAATTATCTTTTCCTTGCAGACTTTTAAGTTGACGAATTGAAGACGAGGGAGGCAACTGAAGTATTGCCTCAACCTTGAAGGGATCTACCTGAATCCCTTTCGTAGACACTATGAATCCCAACAACCGACCAGATGTGACAGCGAAAACGCACTTGTTTGAGTTCAACCAAATTTTATAATGTTGACATCGTTCAAAAACTTGACAGAGGTGAGAAGGATGATCAATTCTCTTGCGAGAATGAGCAGCTAAATCATCCAAATATTCCTCGATAATATGTTTGATGTCGTGGAAGGTGTAAGACATGGCCCGTTGAAAAGTAGCTCTAGCATTTTTTAGGCTAAAAGGCATTTTCTTGTAAGCAAAGGTACCCCAGGGACAAATAAATGCAGTCTTATGCTGATCTTCAAGACGGATAGTAATTTGATTATATTCAGAGAAACCGTCCATGAAGGAAAAAATATCATTCCTCGCACACTCATCGATAATATGATCTATAAATGGTGTGGGGTAGTTATCTTTAGGACATGCTTTATTTAGGTCTCTGAAGTCGATGCAAACTCGAATTTTTCCTTGTTTCTTGTCCACAGGAACTGGATTTGAAACCCACTCAGTCAAAGGAACTGGGTAAATCAACCCTGCCTTTAGTAGCTTCTCCACCTCAACTTTGATAGCTGCGGCCTTCCTAGGGTTGACCGAAAAAATCTTTTTCCTGATAGGCTTAGCATTTTCGTATACCTTGATCTCATGTTAGACGATAGATGGATCTATACCAGGCATTTCCTCATAATACCAGCCAAACACATCTCTAAACTCTCGAAAGATATCGGTGTAAATTTGAATCTCTTTAGGGGAACATTCAGCTCCAATAAAGACATTCTCTATAATGCTGGGATATCTGGAGATGTTCACCAGGATAGTAGGAGAAATCACAGCCATGTTCCCTTTAGCAAAAACCTGAGCTAGTGCTAGAGGGTTCAAGACTGGGTGAACAGGACTAGAAGACTAAGGGCTAGGAAAACTTGATTCAACTTCGCGCAAGTCTGGGAGAAAGGAAGACTGATGATGCAAATCATCCCACGGTCTCTCTACACCAGTCATTGCTTCAAGGATGGCCTCTTCAGATGGAAGAGTGGTATCAAGGCAATCCTGAGCCAAATATGAACAAAGAGTCCAAGTCGAAGCCACATCTCCATCCAATTCCTCCAATGAAAGAGAAAATGGAATGGAATCTGCAGAGTCAACAATAGAGCTATAAGAAATCTCATCTGCAAACATAGGAAATTCCATTCCACCCACTTGACCTTCTTCTAACGTGGAGGTAGGACAAGGTAAGGTCCAGGGGTCTGAAAAATAATGAGTTTTGAAGAACTCTCTCCGAATAGGAGCCCTGGAGGATGACATATCATTGATATGAACCGAAGGAGGTGGAAGATCAAAAGTACCCATCAAGGAAGTATACATTCCAACCCCCAAATTCTCAATAGGTGGCTTGCTATCCTTCACCAAAGGAATGGTTGAGTCAGAAGATGCATTCGCATCTACAGGAGAATAATCCAATTGGTCAACTGTGACAATTCTCCCTTCTTGAGGGAAAAAAACAATACAAAATAATGAGGATGCTATGGCATCCATCTCATAGATCCAGTTTCACCCCAACAAAAGGTTATAGTCTAATCTTGCATCAAATATCTCAACTTCGATATTAACAGTCTTTCCCCTAACACAGATGGGAAAAGCTGGAACAATACCATGTGGCCTATGAGAATGACCGTCAAACGCAGTCAGAATAGTGGTTGAAGGAACAGCTGTGGGAGATCCAATACCCTTCCAGCATGCAAGAGACATTACACACGTGGAATCACCCTCATCTACGATTATTCGAAAGATATTGAATTTCTAATAAGTCAATCTGATATGGAAGGCCATATGATGAGGAAGTTTCTTTTTGAAATTCGACATATCAAATTTGATCATAAGAGAATTATTTGGATCAACAGTCCTAATAACAGTGAGCAAAGCACTTCACTAAGCCGAAAAATACTGGAGCACCTCTCACGCGGACATCGCACAAGGACTTTGAGCCAGATCTTCTACAATCGAGTAGTTCTGGGCAGCCTTGGCATTAGGATTGATTGTCAAACATTTTGAAGACCCTTTCGGCATCTGAGGTATAGGCTCAATATTAGGCCTAGTAATATGAAGTGGCTCAGTACTATCAAGAGCACCCTTGGCTTTCGAAGACTCAGCTTCGCCATAGTCACGAGATCTCATAGCAATATCTACATGAGCACTCATCATATATATGTTTGATGTATTTTCCCCTTCCTGGCTGCCCCCAGAGGAAGCCCCAGTATTTTGATTCGCACCAGAAACTAATTACTGCCCTTGGGGAAAAAGGTTTGTTAGGACAGCTTGGTTTCTAGAAGAACCCTGTTGAGCTAACAAGCACTGCGCTTCTTGAATTTTAGGGAAAAGATGCGTAAGATGATCTCCAATGCATAATTTGCATGGAAATTTCACCTTCTTTTTATTATCCTTTTTACCCTCTCCAACATGATCGTTGGATTTGTTTGCATTCCCCTTCCCATCCTTTTCCTTTTTCTTGCTATTCCGTCCCTTCTTCTTCCCACCAGATTGTTGATTTCCTTTGTGATTGGAAGTTTGGATAGCATTAATTTCCAAGGACTGGGAAGGAGTTGACACGGAAGGCACATCCTCACCAGAAGAAGCAGATTGTATAGACAACTGCTGCAATTGACATAGCAGGTTAGTCGCATTGTTATCAATCGAACCAAAAGTCCATCACCATGAGGACCGGGTTTATTTTTTGCTAAGTCTAATTTGGAGTGAGGAGCATCTGGAAAAATTTTATTAAGGACTCCAGACTAAGAATAAATTAGTTCTAATTGCTGAGCCCTAAAAATAGCCTTCTCTTTAGAAAATACCCCTGAAAGGGATACATCCTTAGAAATTTATGGCTGTAAAGATTTCAAAAACCACTCGAGAAGGAATTCATTCAGGATTTGGGCTTTAATGAGCCTCTTCCTTCTTCACCATTCCTGAATATGGTCAAAAATGTGAGTTGCCTTGTCCTACTAAAAATTGGCTAGGAGGTCAGTCTCGGTGTCATAACGGACAGGTGACTGAAAATGATTTAAGAACATGGTAGCCAACTCTCCAAAAGTAGAAAAAATGCACCCAGTTAACTCAATATACCATTTAGTAGCATTTCCAGTTAAGTTTCTTTGAAATAATCTTAACCTAATCGATTCATCGATCAGGGAGTTCGAGGAACACCATAAATGGAAAGTGGTGATATGGTCTACCGGATCTTCACCAGTTTTCCCTTCAAACTTTGGAATGTCTAAGGGGAGCTTGGTGGGGACCAGAGGCCAACCCGGACTATACCGAATAGGATCATTATTCAATTTCGATATATCTAGCAAGTTTAACATTTCTAGAAATTGTAAGCGAGGAGGAGCCTGGGAATTCCATCCTCCATATGAAGGATTCCCCACATTCTGAAAAGAATAACCTAGATTTGTTGAGGCATCAGGTTCCCAGATGTTCGTAGAGAATGCTCGGCCATAAGAAAATCCTTGCGACCCAACATTCGGAGAAGGAACCCCCCCCCCCCCCCCAACATAGAATTACTATACACAGGACCATTCCCTCCAACCGAGGTAGTGAATGAAGAAGAAATCTCTTGGTAAGGGTTCCAAGCATTTGCAAACGGAGAAAAATCCTGAGAATTTCTCAATGAAGGGAAAGGAACATTCCCTTGCTGACCAGTGAGATATTGATTCCCTGCTCCTAATGCTGTAAAAACAGGGTTCCATCCTATAAAGACATTAGAACTTTGACCTCTCAAAAAAGGATTGAAACCTTGAGTCTGAGAGGTAAAAGGTAAAGATCCTAAGGAAGGGTTTGAATGAGGGATGTGCCCACTTCCAAAGGGGAACCCTTGAAATTAAGCTGATCCACTAGCCATGGAAGGAATGGGTGTGGAGACAGCTGAAGCAGCGGAAAAGGAGAAAGAAGGAATTCCACTAGTGGGCATTCCATAAGAAAAGGGACCAGATTGAGAAGCATGTGCTTGGGTGTTTCCAGAGCCAAACACAGTAGCACTAGAATTTATCGTCGATATAGCAATAGTGCCCCCTCCTTCAACTGAAAGAGGTACGAACATAGGTGTTCACCACCCAACCCCCCGGGGGGGGGCCTACGAATTAGATATGAGGATAACTAGAAGGAAGAGGAGATGGAAGAGACTCAGCAGGCCTAGGGACTTCCTCTATTTCTACTTCTTATGTTGGAAATAAAACTCTAGAGATGAGTGGAGCACTCCGCTCTATATTGACACCGACACCAGAACCACCCACAGAAACTTCAAGCCCCGATGGAGGATCTCTCTCCGCTGCGTTTGAAACCATAGGGTGAAAATCACCCTCCAAATTACTCTTATGCCTTCTTGAAGAAGGCTCGGCACTCATGGGAGACAACCCAAGAAGCCTCCTCGATCGACAAGGCGATCGGTCAGCCACTTTAAGAGGTTAAATTTAGACTCAAAAATATATATGTATATATATGTGAAGCTAAGAAATCTAGGAGAAAAGAGCACACTCTAAAAAGTTCCTAAGATATAGTTAGGCAAGCAGCTCTCAATTATTTCCACTCCGGGTGATGAGGACCGTACACCAAAATACAAGACAACGAAATAATAGGACCTTCTGAAAATAGTCTGGGGTAATTACACCCCAGGCCTACTAGCGAAGGTAATAGAAATAGTTACGCTGACCTCCTAACAATAGCCTTTGTCGATGCAAGTCCCCAAGCTTCACAAGGGCACCCTCTAGAAGTACTAATGGAAGTAATGCAATGTCTGTCTCACGTACCATGGGTATTCCCCCCCGCAGTCACTTTTGTGGTCCCTAGGATAGGAAACTAAGCGCACCAATCTGTATCAACAGCCGAGCAGAATGGTCTTAGGTCAAGATTCAGCAAATAGGAGAGGGGGTATCTCTCTTCTCTACCTCGACTATCCCTCGCGCTTGACTCTCTGGAGGAGATCTTTCTCGTTCCACTTAATGGTGTTGTTTTCCACTCGTTAATAAAATTTCTATGTTTAACAATTTGAGTGGCCTTGGAGAGTTAACTCTCCACTCACCTAATCCAAGGCCCTAAAACCTAGCTAGTTGGTGTATGATTAATGACAATAATACAAAAAATTCTAGTTGCTTTTAATATATCGCTTGTTTTAAATCGGCTGTTACTTAAGTCAAGGGTACACGGAAGTGAAACTGACGGTGTTTTATGATGCAAAATAAATCAATGAAAACCTAGTTACATGAAAATGCAACAATTTCCTTTCAATGAAAAGTGATCTCTACATGGGTTCTACAAAACTAATAATAAAAAAAAACTTTGTTTTTTCTTTTCAAACACTCACACTTCACATGATTCAGAAAGTTACGAAAAATACTAAAATGCTCAAATGAACTTAATGCAAACTACCAATGATATGCAAATCCTAAGATGCTAATTCTGAAGAAGCAAAAAAGAGTCCCTAGCAAGACAATGGTTCGATCACTTTTTGACAGAAAACAAGGCCAGTTCCAAACATAGCACCTATGCATAAGAATTCCAAAAATGCACTTGATACAAAAGGGTGAAAGCAAAAGAAGACTTCTTTCACAATCAAGCCAAGAACCAAAGACTAGAAACTAATAAAAAAGCTTCAAAAGATGTAATGAAACCGTAAAAACAAACTCAAAGAAAAAGCTACGAAAAACACAAAATGTTTTTGGGATTTTTACTTATAATGGAAGAAAAGAGATTTCAAGAAGACAAACAAAAACTACCCAAGGACCGAGATCAAGAAAAATGAGTCTCAAAAAGGGCTTCAAAAGTGCTTAAGCCAACTGTGCTACTTTCGTAGCAGGACTTAAATGAGCAAAAAGAACCAAAACTCAATCAATTGATTTAGCACAGTAGCAAAATCTTGCAATGAATAGTCACTCAAAAAACCAAAAAGAGATTCTTCAAGATTCGCAACAAGACAAGTCCAAGAAATCAAGAAAACCAAAATAAACCAAGGAGGAAAAAACCATAAGCGAAGCAATTCATAGGGCCAAGAAGAGAAAACAAGTAGAGGCTCACTGTTCCGATAGGTCATAATAGTCAAGAACTAAAGGAAAATTTCTCGGTGCTTCAGCCGCAATTGCAAACACACAGAACAAGGCAATTCACCAAATGGATAGGTTTCACAAAAACAAGAGAGAAATGGATATGAAATCACCATAAACACATTCCAAAGACCTTAAAGACACCATAGGAATGGTTCAACACAGACAGAAAAGACTACAGAGGCTGAAAACTCAAATTTTCAAAATTTTCTAGCCATACGTGGTTTTACAGTGTGCAAATAGCATGTATACACGATTGTAACCAAGGAAACTCGCGTATACACAGGTTCCTTTGGAAAACACAGGAGGTATGCGCGACTGTGCAAAGAAAAAGCTGCATATGAAAATAAAGATAAGGAAAAAATAAAAATTCAAGCCTGATCAAGGGACCATGTCTTCTGTCTGATTGAAAATATACTTACTAGACTGTAAAAAGTGATCAAACCTATCAGGAACCTACAAGCCAGATAAAACAACCCAAACGGGAAATCACAAGAATGTGATCCCCAGCGGAGTCATCTTTTCTGTTTCGGGAAATGTTACCCTAAAGGTGTTGGGTTGATGAACCTTCACAGATCAGGGGCATATCATTACAAGAAGGACTCACTAAACCAACTTCTATGCAAATAACTAGAATCTACAGGTTGTAGACCTTACCCGGATATCCCTCGGTTGAAGTAGATCCTGTGGGGTGCAAACCCCCTACAACACTTTGTGCTCCTTAATCTGTAAATCAACAAAGAACGAACACAAAATCCTAGTTGTACAGCATATATATGTTCTAGATGTTAGTGGAAATCATGCATAACATCATAAAAAAAATATTAAATGTTCAATTGATGATCATTACACATGTATAAAATATTATTGACTCATAAACATCAGGAACAATATGGATCTTTTATTATTAATGACATGTACATTAAACAAACATGGAGAGATCACCTGAAATCTGCCATGTCCTTTGAGCATACCGTCCTCTGGATCCATCCAGCCCTAAACTCTCAAGGTTTCTTCCAAGAATAATGCACAATGTATGTCACATAGGGTGGTGAGCATCTCAAGGAAACAAGGGTTTCCTGCAAATATCTGGGAAGTGCAGGAGGCATGGGAATATATCAGACTTGGATAGGGCTCCAATAGCATATAATATCTATATTTCTCTCTCTCTTCCTTTCTTAGGCCATTCCGTTGAGGGGCTTTTATACTCCCTCAAATTAGTTTTTACAGTTGGGAACAGTTAGGCCACAGGCTGGGGTGGTTAAGTTACTGGAACAACCGTAAACCCCACCTCTAAAATAGGGAAAATATATATTTTTTAATTTTTAAAATGGCATATGCGGTTCTCTATGTATGGACTCGCGTATATACGCGGAAAATTCTGGGTAGAGTCGTGTATGGGTTTTATGAAAAAAAAATTTGAGAAATATGTCCAAGTCTGAAGGGAAGGGTTGCCCAAGGCCAATGCATAAATCATTAAGTATAAGCTGGTGATAAATGATGTTGTAATAGATAATGACTCAATTCGAGGTACATACCCCCCAAGCTTCCTTTCATTCACCTAAGTAGACTACTAGTTACTAACAGGTGGATGGAATGAAGGTTCATTTACGAGATCAAGTGAAGGACTCGACTAGGACTTTACGAGATCTAATAAAAGACTCGAATTGGAAGGGGATTTGTTTAATTTTTTAATGAGCTTGACACAAAAAAATAACTATGCTCAAGTTTATGCGAGCTTGAAATGCAGACAAAACTATTCTCGTATGAACATATTTCAATTTTTAACGAGTTTGACATAGTAAAAGAATTATCCTCATAAGAGCTTGTTTCATTTTTTAACGAGCTTGACACATGAAAATGAACTCTGCTCAGGACCTTGTTTCATTTTTTAATGAGCTTGAAAAAAGAAAAGGAACTATGCTCATTATGTCTTGTTTCATTTTTAAGGAGCTTGACACAAGACAAGGAAATCTACTCTTAGGACCTTGTTTCATTTTTTAACGAGCTTGACTCAAGATAAAGAACTCTACTCTGAGGACATTGTTTCATTTTTTAATGAGATTGAGACAAGAAAATGAACTATTCTCCAACACCTTGTTTCATTTTTTAAGGAGCTTGACACACGAAAAGGAACTGTGCTCTGAAAATATTGTTTCATTTTTTAAAGAGCTTGACACAAGAAAAGGAACTTTGCTCCAAGGACCTGGTTTCATTCTTTAACGAGCTTGAAATAAGAAAAGGAACTATGCTCCAACACCTTGTTTCATTTTTTAAGGAGCTTGGCACAAGAAAAAGAACTATGCTCTGAACCTTCATCATGACCTTCAGGATTCCATGGCTTCCAAGAGGTTCTCATCAGATGGGAGAAAAACACCTGGAAAGTATCAAAGGATCCAATGGAAATATCAAACTCCAATGCCCCCAGTAAATGATGTAGTACATCAACTACCAGATCATCAGTAGATGCAGGCATGGACCACATTGCCACATAATTAATATGTGGCAGGTTTGATACCACTTGCATATAAGGACCATTTAGGGATGTTGGTTGATTCAGATTCAAATTAGGACCGAGTTTGTTTATCTCTTCCAATCATATGGAGGGTTTGGAAGAGACAAGAGCTCCCATGACATAAACATATTCATGCCCAAGTAAATTAAAATCCTAAGGGCCTTGGACTACCATCACATCGATATAAATATTCTTTCCTCCCAAGGTAATAGAAAATTTAGGAAGGATGCCTAATGATTGACTAGTTCCTTTGTTAAAATCCAATAGATTTTGGGCAATGAGCACAAGCTGCAGAGAACCTATATCCTTCCAATAATTTTAGGACATAATACTAACATACGCACCTTCATCTATAATTATGCTAGGTACGGTAATATTATAAGCATGTACTATGATCTGGAAGGGCACGTAAGGAGGAAGATGATATCCTGCCAATCGACTCCAATCAAAAGAGGTGACCAAACTACTTGGAGGGGGTGTCATGAGAATAGGAGAACTACCCCTTTTTGTTATAGGAATGGGATTATTGTCACCATGTACCATGGTAATGGGAGGATTTCCCCCCAGTTCATTGGAACCTGAAGAAACAAGAAGAACCAGAGTAGTATGAGACTCACTCTCTACGTGAAAGGTATGATCAAATGAAGGTGGAATCGAGTCAACTATTTTCTCGACCAATGTTTGTTCAGGAACATACTCATGGGATTCACGTTCAGAGAGAGTCATGTTGACTAGAGATGAATTATGTTCAATCACTTCATCAACTAGTGGAGGATCAAGGGAAAGCTTTCGATAACCAGCCGTAAGATGAGGCTGAGAAGTTGTAAGTTTTTCCAACACTTTTGAGGCTTTATCCATATAAGGAAAAAGGTGAATAGGATGATTCCCTTCACATAACTTACAGGGAAATTTAACTTTACACTTTTTCCCATGAACCTTTCTATCACTAGGTGATGGTTTATCCTTAGCATGATCTCCAAAGGCTGATGACAAAGGTTGATGTGAGCCTGTGGACCATACTTCTAATATATTAGGAATACCAAGAAAATATCTCAGAAGGTGGTCACCCTTACATTTACATAACTTGAAAGGGAATTTCACTTTAAGGACCTGACTTGGAGATTTCTCAACATTAGTTGCATGGGTAGCAATGGTTTCTTAGTTTCCCCGTTTCTTATTTTACTTCTTCTACTTCTTATTAGATTCCTGGTTGCTAGAATCAATACTTTCACCGAGCGAGGAGGAAGAAAGGGATGAAGAAACAATAGGTGAAGAAGGGAAAGGGTCAACTTTAGGATCAACTTGAGCTTGATATTGTTCAGGTGGAGGAGAATTTGGTTGAGGATCATCTTGGACATTCGAAACCATAGGGGTCGAAAATAACCAAACTGGAAAACCAATGGTAAATCCAGGAAGGGGAAACATTTCCATATAAGAAGTACTAATATTTCCAAAAGGAGGAAAAGGACCATGATTCCCTTCAGAGGGGTTTCCTTGATTAGTGGAATCGATAACTGTTGCCATTAGTCTCAACCTAAGATCCACTAAGGAGTTTTTCCATAGAGAGGATGGTGTTTCACATTCAATTAATTGATATTATAAATTAACAACAAAAAATAAATCAAAAGGGGGTAATATATGCATAAAGGTTTACCAAGCAACTGTGAACTACAATATACACCTTGGAGAACCAAGGAATTAACGTATGTGCAGGAAAAATCACCGAATGTTGTGTTCGGTGTGTCATGGTCTACAAAGCGGTCGACTCGGTTACCTATGGTGGACTCCCAAAATATACTTGACGGTACGTGGGAGTTCATTCCATAGTAGTGTTGTCTAATGCGTAATTTTGATGATAGTGTTCCCATATACTTATCATAATTGGAGAGCCATCCGATATACCCGAAGGTATGTGGAGAAAAATCTGATACACTTACGTACATGGAACAAGATATCACCCCCAGAATTCAACGCTTGAAAAAATGACAACTCCTATATTTAAAAACGTCGGAACACATCTCTGGCGTAGACGTATATGTGTGTCTTTAAGTTTCTAATGCTCCTTAGATTAATTAAGATGAATTTTAGAGTTGATATTGAATTATGTTTTGATTTCAAGGCTAAAAAATCGATGTCACCGGAACAAACCTATGGTGCAACTAATATGATAAAAATAAATGATTTTCATTTTCCTTTTAACAATGAAAGGCCTAACTAAGTTGGGAGTTCTTATCTTTTTACCAATCTATGGATTGAGGTCCACTCTTAATGGGAGGATGAGATCTAAGGATAAGGGATGAAAATTCCAATGTAGGGATAGGATAGGATCCAAATGTTTTATCTGAGGTAAATGGTTACAACATATCCTAGAAGCTTCTATAAATGGAGGCTTGCGATTTTCTCACTTTTCCCCAAACTTCTATAACCAACACAGGTGCAAAGGGGAGAAACCTATAGGTGATAAATGCATGCCACAGTGGAGAAACTTGTAGGTAAACGTAGTCCAACAAAAGGCCGGGGAGTGTTGGTCCTAAAACTAGCTCATATGATGCAGTTTTAGGAAGAAACTCTGGGGAAAGAGACATGATTAGGTATTTTTGCAATGATGTTGACAAGGGGGGGAAAGGATGTTGATTGATCCCATTAGGAGGTCTACTGGCCATATGTGAAAAAATGGCCTATAACACCAACATAAGGAGAATAGGGTTGTTGAAGGTATCCATTCCCACTAACATAAGGGCCATCATTGTTGTTCAACTGTAGATGTAGGCAGAGGAGAAGGATAAAATTGTATAGTGTTCATTAAAGAAGTGTAAGATGGAATTCCAGAAGTAGATAACACATGAGAGGTCCATGGACTAGATGTTGCACCAGAGAAGGTACCCGACAATGATTGATAACCAAGTGGGACAGATGGTCCAACATATATATGTGTCTTTGGTGATGTCGCAAACATGGATGAGGAAACAACATTAGTTGCCTTAACCAAATTAGTAGGTTGGGAAACCATAGCAGATTTAGTGATGGTTAATAATCCCAAATATTATTATCACGAGAAACTAGGGAAGGTCTTGAAGTAACAAGTGAAGATGGTTGAGGTACCTAGGGTTGAATAATCTCAGGTGCTAAGGTTCCTGATTTAGTAAATTCAAGTTCAATAACCTCAAGAAATAATTTTTCAAGTACTCTGTTTCGATTGTGTCAGATTCACTAGAAAGATAAGATGTAATCTCAGGCTCAGTACTCAAAGGTATGGATGATTCCAGTGGTTAAATTTAAGGAGGAGGACTAGAAGTAGTTCCCAAAGTTCCTGATTCGATATTTTGTGTTTTCTTATGCTTCTGACGATAGCTAGGATTTTCCTATGGTGGAAGAGGAGGCTTATTTTTCATTCTGCATGAATGATAGAGAGTGGGTTTTTTTTCTTCCACGTTCAATTAATAAATTGTAACAATTAACACAAAAAAGGGGTAAAACTGGGCATAAATTTTTAACAAGCAACCATGAACTGCAATATACACCTTGGAGAACCAAGGACTTAACATATGTGCAAGAAATATCCTCGAATACTATGTTCAGTGTATCATGGTATACAAGGCGACCGACTCGGTTACCTATGACGAGGATAGCAACCTATGGTGGACTTCAAAAATATACTTGATGGTACGTGGAAGTGTAGCCTGTAGTAGTGTTTCCTAATGCGTAATCGTTTGATGAGAGTGTTCCCATATACTTATCATGCGTTGAGCACCATCCAATATACCCGAAGGTACATGGAGAACTATCTTAAACACTTACGTACGTGGAACAGGATAACACCCTCGGGATGCAATGTTGTAAAACAAAAACAACTCCTACATTTAATGATGTCTAAACACATCTCTAGCCTAAACCTCTAAATGTTTGCATTAATGTTACAAATTCTCCTTAGGTTGATTCAGTAAATTTTAATTTTTATCTTCAATTAAGCTCCAGTTTTAGGGCTCGCCGAGAGTTTCAACTAAACTCCCTAAAATGAAAGCTAGCATGAAGAAGTGAAATATTTCACTTTCAATGAAAATTTGACTAAAGGAGGGAAGAGACAAAGAGTATACATCATACAAAATGCAGCAAATAGTATGCCAAGTGCAATTCCCTTCTAACGCAATTTTTCCAATGTTGATGCACACACAAAACCCTTTATGGAAATGCAAAGAGATTTTCCTTTTCAATTTCACTTAATTTTAAAATATGATGAAAACTAAGATGCATTTATAATCATTGATAAAAGAAAATTTTTCAAAACGATGACTAGAACAATAATTCATTCAAGCACTCAATGATCAAACAAATCAGTTTGATAATGACCTAATGATAACGATAAAGGAAAATATAAACAAATCCTTATCATAGGGACTAAAAACTGAAATAAAACCAAATGGAGGCTTCTTAGAGACCACAAGGCACTCAAAGACTCAAGGAAGAGTAGCTGGAACAAAGTTGGAAAGAGAGAAAAACATAGAAAAGAAAATATGTGCATGAAACAGGGGTCAACATAGGTGTTGGAAGGGCACCAGCGCTATGAAACACAGGCACAAAGAGGAATGTGGTGCACTGCAACACAATCACAGAGAAGGTTGGTGAGCATTGCAACGCTCTATCTCTAGACCAAAGGGAGCCTTGATCAGGGGATGCAAGGTTCTGACACAAAAATTGCAATTGAAACTCAATGAAAGGGTCTTCCTAGTTCTGTTCTTGACTGAGTAAGATAGTGAATGTATGAATAATAGGTAGAAAAAGCACTAAGGACAAGGAAACCACCAAGGGAAAGCATCGTTCCCTAGTGGAGTCACAAATTTTTTATACGAAATCTATGACTACAAACGGAAGTATCCTTCCTAGACTTGATGGCCTAGTATAAAACAACGTAAATAAAATAAGTTAATGTTTTCATTAAATTAAATGGATAATGGGATGAAGCCTACCTAGAATCCATTGTAAGATTCATTCCTCTCTTGGATTGTATGCTCCAATTCTAGATCTGATCGTTATAATTAGAACTTGCACAATTAAACAACACAAACCAACGATATAAGACATATATGTAGCATTATCCAATCACTTTATTTAATGGATTGACATGGCATCAAAGTACATGAAATCATAACATCACATATAGTAAAAAAATGAACTCTTTGTATTAATAGAAATGGAGAGAGTTACAACCAAATATAGTGGTTGACCTTTTAGAGGAGCTCCTCCAAGTTGACTTGTACTTCCTTGCCACAAAGTGTACCTCTATGTCACCCTAATGCATGGAATAATGACTCTCCCGACAACAACATAAGGGTAGAATCTATCTCCAAAATCCAACCTCTAGCTTGTGGATGGTAGTAAATGTATAGGAAGGGATGGTAGGTTAAGAATTCTTATCCATTTACCAATCGAGGCTTGAGATCCACTCTTGATGGGAGGAGGAGATCAAGGGATAAGTGGTGAAACCTCCAAGCTAAGATAGGATAGGATTCAAGGCTTTTATCCAAGGTAAATAGTTAGAACAACTCTTGCAAGCTTATGGAAGAGGAAGCTTCAGGATTATTTTTATTTTTCTTGGATTTCAAGAATCAGCACACCCCCAGCAAGTGGCACTACAAAAAAACCCTATATTGCTTCAATGGTATTTCCTCTACCCATTTCATGAAATAATCTGTTGCGGTCAAAATATATTTATGTTGCTTGGATGAGTGAGGAACAATCTCACCTATTATATCAAGTCCCCATTTCTCGAAAGGTTGTTTGATATTGACAAACTGCCATGGCATAGATGGTTTTCTTTGTTGGGCCTGAAGCAATTTGATCATTTTTTTCATTTTCTGACGTACATATTTGCATCTTTAAATAAGGTCGGCCAGTAATATCCAGCATGTAGAATCTTATGAGTGCTATTCTCTCCACTAAAATGTACACCTGTTGTACCATCATGAAGTTACTGTAGAATGTTTTCTACTTCATATTTCTCCAAACATCTCAATAAAATAGAATAATATTTTTTTCTAAATAATACATCATTAATAAGATGATATTGATTGACCTTCAATATTAAGGCTATCTTTTTCTTAAAATCAAGCTCAAGTGAATCATAATCATTTTTTAAGTAAAATATTAAATCAACATATTGAGAGTGAGTATCAACAAGAAAAACCTATGAAACTTGTTCAATGTTACTTTTTACTTCGTCAATTGATGCATCATTCATTCCTATGACTAACCTGCAAAATCCTTGGCCTTTTACAATCGTAGCGGCTTTGATCTCTAGATCATATTCTTGTAATTTTGTGACCCAATTAGCCCTTTTTTCCCCTAACTCCTTTTGAATCAGCAATATTCTGACTATTTAGAAAGGAGCAATAAACATAACATGAGTTTTCAGAAGAAAAGGTCTAAAATATTTAACAACTTTTTAAACAGTGAAGGCTTGCTTTTCTGCTCCTGTATAATTTAATTCAGCTACTTAAAAATTTGAACTAAAAAAAAAAGAGCAATTGGAGCTTCAATTTTTTGTTCATTGGATTGGCTTAAAACTACTGCATAAGATAGATCAGAGGCAAAAGTGTATAAAATAAATGAATTAGAAAAATTGGGAGTCGATAGAGAAGGAGCATTAATTATGGATTGTTTAATGGTTTTAAATGCTTCTTTTTCATCATCTCCCCATTTGAACAATGAAATATTCTTGATCGTTTTCTGCAGAGGTAGAACGATGTGTGAAAAATCAGGGATGAATCTTTTCACAAAATCAATTTGACCCAGAAATGATTGCATCAGTATCTTAGTATGTGGTAATGAGATTTCTGAAATTTTTTTAATTATTTATGGATCAATACAAATTCCATGTTTTGAAACAATAAATCCCAGCAGTTTGCCTTCACTAAGAGCAAAAAATGATTTCTTAGGGTTTAAAGAAATTCCATATTTTCCACACTGTTCAAATATTTTTTTTTAAATCATGCAAATGATTATTTCTCTGTTTTGACTATATGGTAATATCGTCTAGATATACCACAACAGTTTTTCTAATTAATCCTTTTAAAGCAATATCGATTGCTCTCTGGAATGTAGCTCTTGCATTCATTAATATCAATGGAATCTTTTGATATGCATATGTCCCCCAATTTGTTCTAAATTTAGTCTTAAATTTGTCTTCTGGATGAAATAAGATCTAATTATAACCTGAAAATCCATCTAAGAAATACATTAGTTCAGATACAACGACTGATTGTAAAACTTGTTCCATTGAAGGGAGAGGAAAATTAACTTTATGACATGCTTTATTCAGATTTTTGAAATTAATACAAATGTGGATGTCACCATTCTTTTCCTAAATGGTACAGGATTAGAAACCCATTTTGAATGTCAGATTGGAAAATTGATTTAGCTTTTCAAAGCTTATTAAATTGGCTTTTAATTTGGATGTATCTTCCTAAGCTTTTGTTGAATCGGTGTAATATTTCCAAATGGGGAATGCAATAATATATGAACAGAAAACTAGAAATAGCAGTGTAAATCAACTTATGAACATTGGATACCAATATGGAGACAAAACATCATGTATTAGATCAGAAAATCATCATAAATAGTGAGGCAAAAATCATGTACATAGAAGGAACAAGTCTCCCCTAAAAAATCACTCCACAAATGAGCTGCTATCTCAATACAAGAATGTCGGAAGACTGCTACAGCGTAGTTTAAAACACACTACTACAGAAAAATAATGTACAAAAGATGTAGGGCTGTTATAAGCCTCAAAATATATTCCAAATACAAATTTAGGCTTAATACAAACTCCTACAAAGAACCCGGAAAGGGTTTTTAGAAATACACTCTATACAAGATGGGATCTAAAGCCCAATGGCTGAAGATTCACTAAAAAATGAAGAAATGAGTGTAAAAGGCTGAAATATAATAGATATGATGTATATACCCTCAAAGGTATCCTCCCATGAAAGGCTGAACCCTTCAATCACAAGAAAACGCTCCAGAGGAGCCACAAGATCCCTCATTGAAGCTGCCCTCCAAAATAACGCAATCCCTAGCTGGAACAGCTCTAGGAATGATGGGAAATAGTTGGCCTAATGCCAAATATCTGAAATAGGCCCAAGAGCTCTCCAAACTGATCTCCCAAGAGAAGGAAACCTTCCTCCTATGAGAAAATAGCTCAGAAAGTGGGTTTCTAACCCCTCCACTGCAACACCCTGCAACACAGCACAATAACTTGCAGAAACTGCGCTGATGAAGAAATTTGTAGCTTGGCCTGAAAACCTCAATGTGGAAATGAATACAATACTCTTCCGAGAGGCTTCTCAAGGAAAGAGGTGGGATTCCGCTCAGGAACACTTGGTGCTAAACAGCATGGAAACCCTACTAAACAACAAGAGAAAGCAAAAGTCTAAGCAGACCAATATCAAAATAATAATCTAAAACATGAGCTCATATGGCTGCCATCCTCTTCCTTAAATAGAATATGAGCTTACTTGCCCTTGGCCCCACTCAATTAGGTCATTTCCTTCATGAGATCCATCTCCCTCCAGAATTGTGTTATTCTTCATTTAATCTCCACTCCTCCATGACAGCGTTGTTGACTTGGTCAAAATTGACTGAATCAACATGATCCAACCCCTGTTCACACTTGGAGGTGCTTTATTTAGCTGCTAAAATGGTCTCCTTTCACACTTTAAGTGTTTTTATTGCTGCTTAGGAGACTTATGGGCTTTCCTACAAATTTACTCACCTACCTAGTGATAAAACAAACTATAATATTCCATTTAGCTGAAGGCTAAAATTTTATAATATTACAGTCCTCCCCTCCAAAATGTTGCTTGTCCTCAAGAAACTGTATAAGGAGAGAAAAATTCCTCCCCTCCTCCTCTTGTGGCCTCCTCATTAATAGTCCCCACCACTGCTCAAAATAATCTGCAATAAATCTGTCTTCCAATGTTTCCTCCCAAGTATGCAAAACCAAATGGCTCACATTATGAAAAGGTGGAAGGTGTAAGTGGAAACATTATTGTTTTCCAATGGCCTCCTCAAGGTAGGATTTATGACAAGCATAGGGGATCTCATTCCCAATTAGAAACTCCCAAAACCATGCTATCATCCAAATGAAATGAGCCATTCTAGGTAGCTCATCAAAAGAATCCTCAACCCCCAGTTCATGCAATGTATTGGGGCTATATGGAGAGATTAAATTCTTCCACCCAAGTTGTTTCTCTCTCCATTTATGGTATGTGTGGGGTTGCTACTGATTTTGGGCCGAAATTTCATGGCCTCCAAGAATGGCCCAAGCTACCCCACCAAACAAATCAGCCATGAAGTGCCTCCTCCAAAAACTCAAGTTCTCCAAATGGCTCCTCCCACATGAAGAAAATAGATGTAGTATGGCAGTCATGGTTTACCCATTGTTTCTCCTAAAACATGCAACATGTAAAGCATGGAGAATAATACCCCCAATGGGAACCTCCAACCCTTGTGCCACTCTCCAAACAATGCTTCCCATAAACATGAGAACATCTCCAACATATGGAAGTAAAAACCAATGAAAACAAGTTGCCATATGACAACCGGAAAGTGGATCATAGTTCCACACATGGAACCAGCGCAGTGCATCCCTTTCCTGCCTCAAATAAAAGAACAACAAGTTCTTTCCCAGCCACTTTTTTTCTTCCACAATCATCCTATAAGATAGGATCATGAAGGTAAAATGTGGTGTCAATGGTGCACACCAAGAATCATGTGGCTTCCCCCACAAACCACCAAAAGGATAGCCAATCTCAATGCTACATTTGGCCTCAAGTACATCATAATATAATGTATAAGAAGGAATGACCCTCCTTAATACAAAATTTTGCTAATATAAAGTAAATAAGTTTAAATCATAATGCAAATGTGTACCTTCTCTACCATGTACTTTGGTCCTTGAGCTGAAATGGCTCAACTGGAAATTCGCCCTCACCCCCAATGAGTAGGGAAGTGGTTGTGACATCCTCTCTATCACCGTCTGGGCTATGCATCTCTCCATATGCTGAAATATATCATGTTGGATTCCCTCCCAAGTGAAATCCTCCATCAAAGAATGAAATGCATCAAAGTGCATGGAAAGAAAGTCCACATGTGTTGCATGTAGTAGCTTCCTCTTGAGCTCAGAAAATCTATTCAAGAAGACCCTGCCACAATAACATATGACCTTTCCAACCACCATGTATCTATCATCTCCCTCCAGGTCATCAAGAATCATGCAAGCACCAAGATCCTTTGAGTACTCTACCAAGAGTTGAGACCTCCAATATGGATCAATCCTCCTAAGAGACAGTGCTGAAGATCTGAAATGTGAAGCTCCCCACATGTTTTTTTCTTCTCCTTTGACATCCCCCATGCCAAACTCATCCTCCAAAGTGTTGCCATGCCCATCATGCAGCTGCTCATGCTCAAATAGAAATGGTGACCTTTGGAATTTGGCCTCCCATGAGAAGCTCCCATCCAAGAAGAATCTCCTGGTATTGGCCAATGTAAGCATGAGTGGCCTCCATCTACTCAAAAGTATGGAGGATTCCTTCCTCAAAGGAAGTACCCTTTGTTTCTCCAAATCCATGGAGCAGCTCTCTTGCACCATGAAGGTGACATCCTCCATCACTACAGCAACTTCTGTTAGCACAATAGGTGTAGTGAGAGTGGGTAATGCTGAAAATGGGAAAATGTATCCCTCCTCCTTGAGTCTACACCAAAATCTCTACGTTGTAATAGACCCCTCCAAAGTATCCACCCCTCTGGGATATAAGAGTGGTGCTATCCAATGTGAAGCATTCCTCATCATCTTCTGATCTGGTGGTCTTCCTGGTGGATTGCCTCCATGTAATGAGACATCAATGCCAACAGTAGACTGCACATATGGATGGACTACTTTGTCCCTGCCCTCACTGCGCAAATCAGTCTGCCTCTTCTTATCATAGGGGTGTGTGCTTCTCATCATGTGATGTTGACATTCCTCCCTACCTTCTCCTTCCATCTGCAATTTTTCATAATCATGTTGTTCATTGATTGTGCCTTGATCTCCAAATATGATATCCTAGGGAATTCCTTGCAAATATACAATAATCCCTCTTGTTGGAGCAATAACTCCATCTACCTCTGCATGAGGTGATAGATATGCTCTAGATGTGACAGCGTTGTTTCCCCCATCCTTCTCTTCTTCTTCACTATGAATGGGAGTCACCTCCTCAATAAGAGGATCCTCTTTTGGAAAATGGATCTTCATGCCCTCTTGTTCAAAAATATGGGACAGAGTTCTTGCCTCTATCAAATTACTATGCAAGATGTGAGCCTCTTCAATAGTTTTCTGAAGTGGATTTGAGTTTATAGGTTCCTCCATCATATGCAAAGGTTTTGTTTGTTTTGGTTTGTTTGATCCCATCAATGATGTTTCAGAATGTTTTCCATCAAACCTTTCCACTAATCTCTTATTGAAATTTACATAATAAGGAATATTTTCATTTCTTACTCAAATATCCACCAACCATAGGCCTTACCTTCAAAATGCAATGCCGCAACTTTTATGGCTTCATCTTCAGAAACTTGGTGCTGCTGCATATAGGTGTGTAACTCCTCCACCCAAGCCCTAACTGAACATGTTGGTGACCCATCAAAAGTAGATAGGAAAAATCTACTCATGTCATGCTGCTTGCTCCTCTCCACTTTGATTTTTCAAAACTCTTGGAAAGTGATATGATCTTTGAACCTCTTAGTTTGAGATTCATATTCCTGCAGATAATCTATAAGAGTCTCCCTCCTAGGCATTTCTTCTTTTTCCATCTCCCTCATAACAGATCTGGGCATATGACTGTGCTATGAATCACATTGTGTAGTTGAATGCTCACAGACATCATGTGAAAATCTAGAGTTGGCTTTAGATCCAAAATATTTTAGAGATTCTCTCTCTCTTCTCATCTTCTTGAGATCTCCTTTAATGCTCTGTATAGATTGAAAAAGAAGCTTTGAGAGCCTCTCTTCCTTACTTCCTCCAAATAATGGAGTCTTCTCTTTGTATTTTATGTACATCGCATCTTCTTATTATTCTCCTGATAACATAATGGCTGAGATCCACAGGCTGAGCCAAGATTATGCTCTGATACCACTGTAATATTCCAAAATGGGGAATGCAGCAATAATGAACACAAAACTGGAAATAGCAGTGTAAATCAACTTATGAACATTGGAGATCAATATGGAGACAAAACATCATGTATCAGATCAGAAAATCATCATAAATAGTGAGGCATAAATCATGTACAATGAAGGAACAAGCCTCCCCTAAATAATCACTCCACAAATGAGCTGCTATCACAATACAAGAATGTCGGAATACAGCTACAGAAAATTTTAAAACACACTGCTACATCAAAAGAATGTACAAAAGATGTATGGTTGTTATAAGCCTCAAAAGATATTCCCAATACAGATCTAGGCTTAATACAAACTCCTACAAAGAACTTGGAAAGGGTTTTTTAGAAATACACTCTATACAAGATGGGATCTAAAGCCCAATGGCTGAAGATTCACTAAAAACTAAAGAACATGAGTGTAGAAGGCTGAAATATAATATATCTGATTTAGATCCCCTCAAATTTCTCCTCCCATGAAAGGTTGAACCCTTCAATCACAAGAAAACACTCCAAAGGAGCCACAAGATCCCTTACTGAAGCTGCCCTCCAAAATAACACAATCCCTAGCTGGAACAGTGCTGGGAATGATGGGAAATAATTTGCCTAATGCCAAATATATGAAATAGGCCCAAGAGCTCTCCAACCTGATATCCCAAGAGAAGGAAACCTTCCTCCTATGACAAAATAGCTCAGAAAGTGGGTTTCTAACCGCTCCACTGCAACACCCTGCAACACAACACAATAACCTGCAGAAACTGCGTTGATGAAGAAAGTTGTAGCTTGGCCTAAAAACCTCAATGTGGAAATGAATACAATACTCTTCCAAGAGGCTTCTCAAGGAAAGAGGTGGGATTCCCGCTCAGGAATACCCAGTGCTAAACAGCACAACAACCTTGCTAAACAGCAAGAGGAAGAAAAAGTCTAAGCAGACCAATATCAAAATAATAATCTAAAACATGAGCTCATATGGCTACCATCCTCTTCCTTAAATAGAATATGAGCTTACTTGCCCTTGGACCCACTCAATTAGGTCATTTCCTTCATGAGATCCATCTCCCTCCAAAATTGTGTTATTCTTCATTTAATCTCCACTCCTCCATGACAGCGTTGTTGACTTGGTCAAAGTTGACTAAATAAACATGATCCAACCCCTATTCACACTTGGAGGTGCTTTATTTAGCTGCTAAAATGGTCTCCTTTCACACTTTAAGTGTTTTTATTACTGCTTAGGAGACTTATGGGCCTTCCTACCCATTTATTCACCTACCTAGTGATAAAAAAAACTATAATATTCCATTTAGTTTAAGGCTAAATTTTTGGAATATTACAATCGGTTTGACTTCTGGTACCACTGGGATAGTGTGTTGGATGATGGAAGCATCATATGTTTTTAGATCTTGATAATTCCATGCAAATATATTTTTATATCTTTTTAACAAATGAATAAATGCATTTCTTTCATCGGATGAAAGGCCAAGTCCTAAGTTAATATTTTGAGTTTTTTCAATGGATCCTAGGTTAACTAATTCAAACTTTGAAGTTTGCAGTTTTTGACCTTTTTAAATCTGTCTTTCAAATCATATAAATCCTCAAGTCTAACTACAGGTTTTGGAAACGAATTATTTTCATTAGAATTTTTCATTTTAGTATTTTGTTCATCTTCTTCAATTACTTGATCAAGATAAGATTCTTTGGATGTTAAAAAATCTAAGATATATCTATCATCGTTGAATACTCGCCAATTTGTAATATTTTCAAGAATGGATGGGTGAAAAATCAGCTCTATAGAAAATTGACCTAGACTAAAATATTCGGGTGGAAATAACCTAGATGTGACATTAGGTAAAAGATCAGTGCTCGCATTTTGAATTCTGGGTATTAGATAAATATTGCATGCTAAAAAAAGTGAAGTAAGATTTTGAATCAGGGATTGATAATGTTTCAGGTGATTTGATATGCAATGAATGTTATTTCTAACTTGTTTTATCATGATCTCTGAATCACCAAAGATTTAAAGTTATTTAACACCAAGATCTATTACCTTATATAATCCTTGTACTAACGCTTCATATTCTACAATATTTTTAGTACATTCAAATTCCAGCATACATGCTAGCATGGTCTTCTCACCATTTGGACCGATCAATATACATCTTGCTCTTGCACCTTCACTAGATTTAGAACAATCAAAATAAAGTGTCCAAAATAAAGATTCAAATTTATTTACAACAATATCAACAATATCAATACATTTAGAAAAAACTATTTGAGAAAAAAATTTCAATTTTAGAACAAACAAAATTTGCCAAAAAAGGTGATTTGTGTGTTGTAAAACTTCCAAAGAAGGATTCCGAAGAGAAATTGCCGAGAATGTTATTTGTGAAAACCACAAGTTCGTTTTCTTCATCTAAATCAGTAACCAAGTGTTTCATATGTTTTTCTCTATCTACTCTAATCTAATTTGTTTTACCGTTAAAAGGAAGCCAAATATGTGACCAATCTATTGTGAAATACCCATGTAACTTCTTAGACCAATCTCTACTTAAAATAAGGGCGTAAAATTCAGAAATCTTAGATATTAAGATATCGATTATCTGACAAACCCTTGGATTTGAAGATAGTCTTATTAAGACTGAGTTTAACTCTCCTAAAACTTTAACCTTGGATCTATCTAATTGCACAATCTGTACAACAGACTTCTCAGGAGTTATGTTCACTTTGATACATTCTGAATATGGAATTATGTTTGAAGAAGCTCCTGAGTCTATTAGAAAATTGTGGACATTCTTGTTAAAAAATTTCAAGGTTAATAAAAAGGAGGAGTATGAGAATTGGATCGATCTCCAATTAGAATTTCATCTGAGGAATCAATTTTATCAGGGGTATCTTCTGGAGTCTTTCCTTTTCCTAATGCGGCTTTTGTTATTGGCAAAGGAGACATAAGAACAACATTTAATTCTTTAAGCAAAAACTTTTGTTGTTGCTTAAGTTTACTTGCCTCATACATGGAGATATTGGCTTTCACTTTCTTCATATATTCTATGTCCTTATACGAAACTACAAGATTTTTGGATGTAGAAGGCGAATTAGAAGGGGATGTGGAAGACTCAGGTGATTTGGGAGAGGACACTGGAAAATTAGGAGAAGACATCTTCAAGGAAGTTTTATCTATATTAACATAAGTAGCTCATTTATGCTTTGAACTTATTTATGGTCAATCATTAGCTTTTTTATTCCTAGTTTCAACTGGTAACGCTTCTTGCTCTTTTTCGTTTCCATAGGGGGTGAGAATAAAATCCCATAAACCATGTGCTTTGACTAATTCTTCTTCTCCTTTTGATTTTTTTGTGGACAAATATTTCTCTTCATCTTCTTCTTGATCTGATTCTACATTGGATATAACATTAGGTGGCTGAGAGGATGAAGGTTGTGTTTTCCTAAAAGATCTAAAAGTCTTTCGAGGTGAATCTGAAACCTGTTTTTTTATTTGGACCATTTTGTTTGACATTGTTTAAAAAAAAAAATTTAGTCCTTCTAAATCGAAAGGGTATTTTGATGGCTTCTTTTTAACTTCTTCTTTGAAATTTACTTTCTTAGATTTTATCTTTTCTAAGGCTAAAATCCTTTTTTTGATAGATATAGCTTCTTTCGTGTTATCAGTCAGAGAATTTTTATTAGCTCTATCTACGAATATGGCAATGTTTGAGGGCAATGCAAAAATATACCATTCTATCTGAACATCTACACCAGGTTGAGAAGCTTGTGGATTCATGTTAAGAAATTTATTGAATCGGGAATTAAAATCTTTGATATTTTCATTTGAATTTGATTTTAAGTTGGAAAAATCATTGATCAATGTCGCAGTTGTGCGATCATCTCCAAACTTCATCAAAAATTTCTCTTGAAACATATTCCAAACAGTAATAGAACCTAATGGTAGAGAAAAGTACCAAGATCCTGTTGATCCTAAAAATATATATGGAAATATTCTACATATGCAATATTCTTATGATAATTATTTAAGATTAATGGCTAACATAAAATTATGTAGGTGTTCTTCTGCCTAGGTTCCTTCATCTGGATTAAACTTCCGTAACCCTCTTTCTGGATACTTAGGTAAAGGATGAAGTGGTGCATGCATGTTGATAGCAGCTGGATTTTTCCATAGTCTATTAGCCATTATGGGAATGTGACTAGAAGAGGTTGGTGTAGTAGAAGAGGCTGATTGTGTGGAGGAAGTAGCCCCTGTGCTAATGTTACTTGTACTAGCACCTGTTGTTTGAGAAGGAGTGATGGGAATGAGTGAAGGGGTTGGTTGCGGAGAAGTGGAAGAAGTCGATTGAAATAAAGGTGTTTGTGGAGGTGATGAAGATAAAATCTCGCTAGTAGAAGACTAAAATTCGGATTTCTAAGTCTTTCTCCTATGAGGATGCAGATGGAACTCAAAAGGAGTAATCCCAAGCTTTTCACTTGATGTAGCTGAAACTGCATTTTAACATAACCCCATGGACCCTGTGGTTTTATGGCCCACATATACAGTCGAAAGAATTTCAACAGCGGATTTCAATACTGAGAACCTTATAAACATACATACACTAGAAATGAACATCGCTCACCTTAAACATGTTATACATACCCAAATCCTTTTCATGCACGCAGAACAGGTTCTCAGGTCCCACATCACGATAGCCAATTAGGGCTCATCGCATCTCGGCACACATAAGTTTCAACTTAAATGGAAACCAACACAATCGCCGATGGGAAGCTGCGACACCAATCTCTACCGTAGATCTTCGTCGAATCCAACGGTCCGCTATACCTCTTCTGCTTATCATAATTGCTTGCCCGCAAACTTAATCCATTACTGATAATGCTAAATAGTAAATCTTGGTGTGTGCCCTCTTGCGCTACGCTGACATGTGTCCGCCCCTCGCCGCATCACACTTTTCATCCCTTACCGCATCGCAAACAAAATAATATACCTGCAATGTGTTTAAACTTTAAACCTATGATTTGCGATATTGCGATATTGTTATCCAACGTTGATATGCAAGGAGATCTAACGGTCCTCACCTTCTCTGCCCTTCTTTGAGTCGCATCCTTCCGAACTTATCTGGCGACATGATCTCGTCTGTTCATCTTTCCCTTTCAGATCTACGCTCTCATCATAATCATTCATCGTTCTCCTTCATGCCTTTGTTCAAAAATATCTAAGATTTAAGAAAACAACATATTTTTTCTCTCTGTGACCAACCATTCCTTCCTGCTACTCTCTTCCATGACTCATCTATTTATGCGGCTGCAAGGTGTACCATCACCTCGCATTTGGACATTGACATTCCCTTGACTGTGCAATTGCTGGTTTAACACACAGAGTCTCAATCCTCCATAATAATCACTACTTTGGATCACATCCTACTGGTCAATCCACTCTGAAAACTGAACAGCAATTCTAATTAAACAACACAGCATGGCACCGTTTACACAATCACACATGATTTATAAGTCACAGCTAGAAGAAATCAGAATAAATATAGAATTACTCAATCATTATTGAATCTAATTAGATTACAATACTATAGCCTTTGTGGCATGAATGCACACAATTAAAATGACTTCTCACTCATCATAATCTCACTCCCTTAACTAGCCAACCTTAGCCAACCTCGAGCTAACCTTGAGCCAACATCTAATCTCGAGCCAATCTCTACAATTCATGAGATATTATTTATTAATCAATTACATTTAAATCTCTTTTAAAACTAAACTAAACTTAGGAAAATAAAAAAATAATTAAGGGAACCCACTCCCATTAGTAAATGTGTGATAAGACTCTTAAGTCTTATGAACTTTGAAGAATGCTCCTGCATCATCACTTTCTGATCGAGGCAAAATACAATACGGTGTAAAAGAAGATGATATGCTTCCTTGGGATAACTCAGAACGTTGAGTCTCTTCTTGAGAAATATAAATCCCTTCTAATTTCTCAATTAAAGTCTGAACTTTAGGTGATTCAATTAAAGAAGGCTTCTCAATTGTCTTAGGGGCAAAGCTAGGAGACTTTACAGTTGTTCTTACTTCTAGTCTAGGAGTAGGAGACTTCGAGTGAGACCCGGAAGTAGGGGGCTATTTTGAGGGAAAATGACTCTTTGGATGACCCTTCTGATCAGACCTTGTTGCCATTCATAGTCGAGGGCCCTCCTTCTAGCGCCAAAAATTTTAAAGGCTGGAATTTGACTGCCTCAACATCGAGGAATATCACCCAGTCGGGAGCTTAAAACAACTCCTTTTCTGTTGAAATTGGTGGGTCCGAGTGGGAATATAGGGACCAATTTCATGTTTAAAGATATTTAATAATAAAAAAAGGAATGAAATCAAATTGATGGAGTGATTTTAAAACAAATGATAAAACTAAAACTTATTCTAACTATTTCATGGGATAAAAACGTATTTTAATGTGATCTAATAGAAATATTTCACAAAGTATAAAATAATATAGATCATTCCATACTCTAATGAAAAGAAAGCATGCATAACAAACTAAATTAATTAAATAGTTAATTAATTTAGTTGATTGAAACTTAATGACATAAAATATCTCGTTATTTCATATATAACTACAATCATTCAATATTACATATCAATAGTGACAATGATACATTGTTTTCAAAGTAAGTTATATAACAAAAGAACATAAAGTTAAAATAAATATGTATTTCAATAAAATGGAGATAATAGTACTTGATGCATCAGTGCTCTGTATATGATAAATACAGTTTTCAGGCTCAGCTTTCAATTAGATACCACTTGACCAAACAATAGTGCAAGTTCAAAAGCTATCTAATCAAAATTCTGGACCCCTTTCTAAATGCATGAGAGGGGTTTAAATAGTCTATTAATATTAAAAAAAATAGAAAACTTGTAAATGAAGTTTCTATAAAGCCTCAAATAACTTAAGCTAAGATAAAGGGCAACAAAATAGTAATAAATTGCAACAATATTCATGATTGCCTCCCAGTTATGTTCTTCATATGTTCTTTGAGGTTGTAAATATCTATCATTGGCTTTAGCTGGGGGGATTCATTGGATGAATTCACATATGTCCCGTAAATATTGCATCGTTAAGTGCTAGAAGAATTTGTGTTGCTCCATTTGAAAGACACCTCAGCGTGAGCCACTGACCATGTGGTTTTACTAGGAACTACTAATAACTTTCCAATTTTACTTTGGATAAGCTTTGGATCTCTTGATTCCTCCTTCTTGATGTTTCTTTCCAAGACTTATTTAATACTGTGACATCTGGAAAAGTATATTTTGGACAGTATTATATCAAATTGGCTTGTAGTAGAGCATCAGTGATGTATTCAGTGAGATTGGATGCAAGATTCCTGACTCTGATTATTGTCATCTCTTCACCTTTCATTTTAATATCCCAAACACCGAACACAATATCCTTTTGTGATTATTCAATCCTGGGAAGGTTGGATGCTCTTCCTTCTATACCATCCTGCCACACTATGAAAGAAGACATTTTTTCTTCGATCTCTTCATAGAAGGTTCTTAGCTCTGACAGTTGGGTGACTAATGTATCATTGTTTTTAGACAAGTCATGAATTAAGGACAACTTATGACAAAAAATATATTGTTGCTTTGTCAAAAAGATATCCAATTCTAATGTTTCCTTTCAGACTTCATTTAATTTAGGATTATCTTTCAACTGATCAGCCTTTTGCTGCAATTATTGTATATGTTTATCTTTATCTCTAACTTCTTCTTCATATTGCACTTTTAGATTATCAAATTTATTTTGTAATTCAGCAAGGTTTACTTGCCATTGTTGTTCTATTTCTTGCTTCTCAATTTGGATACTTTTCTCTAATAGAGAAATTCTTTGATCCTTTTCTTTTATCAATAATTGTACTTTTGTAGCTTTATCAATGGTGTCATTACATAAGCTCCTAAAAATTGAGATAGTTGATTTTTTATCGTCCTCTGGGGTAGATTGAGCGTTTTTCCAAAGAATTTGAACTGAAGTTTCACTAGGAACGAGCATTTGAGTTTGTTCCATTTTTTTTTCTTTCAAGATCTCCTCATGACTGCCTTGTGCTTTGGACTATAGAATATGTCCAAAGGTGGGATTTCTTCAATTTTAAGGACTATCGTTGTAGTGGGAAAAATAGAAATTATTTCCATGCCTTAAGTTATATGACAATCATTCTTTACTTCTGCACAAGTGTTTTCTGCAAGTATTTCAATATTAACATTATTTTTCCAAATCATCTACAATAAATGAGGTGTTCCCTGTATTTTGCGGAATATATACAGTTTTTGTGTGGTCAACAATTGTTTTTGTACTTGGTTCTATAAGATTTATGACTAGCTCTGAAGAGCTAAAATTTGGCTCTAAGTTGATTACAACTGCTTCCGTACCTGCATGACTAGAAACATTTTCAATGTGAGTTTCCTTAGTCATTAAAACATTCTTGAATTCTTCCCAAACCCCGTCAAGTTTTTCTCCTTTGATTTCACTTTATTTTCCAACATCTATATAGTAGTTTCTATATTTTGAACATTTGGAACTTGGGAAGAGGATGCATATGCCTCTGTATTTTCTGAGTTCTAATTGGAATGTTTTACTAGAAATTCTGGTAGATGAGCTATCCTCTTCTGACGATATTGCTTAAAACTGATTAACTCATCAGGAGTCAATCGATCAGAGGCTAGTCTTTCTACCATAGAATATTTTGGGGTCATTTCAAATCAATCATCAAACTTATCAGGCTCGTTTGGAAACGACCTGAGTTTAACTTGCGTGGTGACATATTTAGCAATACCATTTGGGTCAAACTGTCGGTTAGGTATCACTAGAAAGCAGAAATATTTTCAATTTCTCAATTTCAAGAAAAGCATGCTTGAAATTCTCTAAAGTATATGTACCACACGGAATAGGAAAACATGGCCAAACAGTCTTCTATGCATCTCTAAGGATTTTAGTTAGGCCTTATCCAACAGTTTGATAGGCGATTTCTTTGGCCAATAATTTATCTAGAAAAAATAGTGGCAACACATGGAGATGGGCTAAGCTTCCTAAAACTTGAACATAAGTGAAGTTTTCTTCTCCAAACCATTTCCTTATATGCCTCAAGTCTCTATTGGATTCAACGGTAAGCCTCGGGGCTTTATTACTAAAAAATTCTTGATGGAGGGGAAGCATTACTTAATGAAAAATCTTATAGAAACTAGAATGGTACGTGGATTCCCAAAAAATGTCAAAATAAACATGGATGGGGGTGGCATATTGAATAGACCATTTCCATCCCAAGGATGGAAAATTAAAGGAAAAACATATAGCATTCATAATGTAGGCACTCATGAAAAAGGGAGGATTTTTCCTTTCTAGTAAATTGCTTCTTTGCCTATAATTACAGATTTGAGTACTCAAACTATTTGACAAAATGGTCGCACAGTCCATGATATAACTAGCAAAGGCGGTTTCAATCAACAGTACCCATTCTTTAGAAAAATTTTGGGTATTTAGATACCCATAAAGATGACAGAACATAGCAGCAATTTTGGAGAAAGGACCAACAAGAGAGGCTAGTGAATACAAACCCCTATCTTCTCGCTTGTGTTTATTTGGGTCTTTCCTCCAATATCTAATAAGCTCCACAGGGTTCGGATTTTCTTGCATGAAATTTTGGACAAAATGTGTATCATACTTCCTTTGAGGCATCAGAAACTATTACATCCTTCTTAAGTCTTTTGGATTGAAGGAACCAATTACCGTACTTTTTTAGGTAATAAACGGTTGGTTTGTTATATCCACATGGTCGCTGACCCACCTCACCATATATGTGTATGGGAGATCTCCGGACGAGCATAAATTCTGTGAATAAATGAATTAGCTACGTCGCTCCATGCATCTGTATCCCTTGGTGGAGACTCATCAGCAGTAGCTCCTTTATTCTCAATTATTCTTGTATTTTCATCTTCAAATAACTTGTAAATTTATTCCTAATTAGAGGAACCTGAATCTTGGGTGCATGTAGTATCTACGAACAGAGGATCCATCTCATGAGTTTCTTCAGGTGGCAAGATAGATTTTTGCTGAGCTACAGACTTTCTCTGTGCTTTTATTATCCTGGAAATCTCCTTATGTTGTTCTTTATGAGGATTTACCTATCACAAAAATGAGTTGAGATAAGCAGAGAATCACTTCAAAGTATGTGAGTAATATCAATTCAATGCGAGCCTTATGAAAAATCTCTTCGCATCAACTTAAAATCATTATAATTTGTTTAAATACCTCAATATTATAAATCATAAGGTGGTCATTTAATTTCTAAATATTTTTTCACGTGATGCTAACAGTTAGCATTACTTCGGATTTTTTCTTTTTAGCGTTTTTTTTATCGGGCATGATGATCGACTTTAGTAATGATATGATATTTGAAATAACGAAATATAATGATGCTTGATAGGATGCAATATCGGGATCTGTCAGTTGACAGAACGTGATATCGGCAGTTGCCTAATTGATGGAAGTTCGGCATTTGAAAACTTCGACATATCAGCATTTCAGGACTAAGGCATATCGGCATTTTGGAACTTCGGGAGTTCATCATTTCGACATATCGGTAGTTCGACGTTTCAGAACTTCAGGCAGTTGGTTATTTCGAAACAATTCCATCTATTACTGACATTTACTTGTTTTAATGCCCCTTTTAATGTTTTTCATCATTTTTTGATGTTTTCATAAGATTGTGTTTATTATGAAAAAGTAAATTTTCCTTTTTTTTTTATTTGGACAAATAAGGGAGGATATACTTAACTTATCTATTTAAAAGGGTTCTATCTAGAAATTTTAAAGGGTCCCCATTGTTCCTTCTAAAGCCTATAAGGAAAATAGGGGTTTGTTGAGTAACACAACATGTGCTTAAAACAAAAACAAAAAATCCCACCTAGACAACAATTGAAACAGAATTATCCCAACTAATATTTTTCATGTTTCTTAAAATACAAACTATAACCATTGCAAAATTGAAAAGGAATGAACTTTTTGTCTATAAATATTGATTTCATTGGAAAGAGATACTTCCTCTCCCTTATGGTCTTAAGCCTTACTAACCTTGGGTTCTGCATGTTGAGGGGAATGTAGTTGCTTTTTGAAATTACTGCTAATGTGTAACACCTCCCATTTCACACTCTAAAAAAAAAAATCCTAATTGAAGATTATTATTAATTTAGTCTTATGGAACTCTATTATCAATGTGAATTTTTCTTCCTTTATAGTGCATTCAAGATTATTAGACTTCCTAACATTAGTATCGAACCATAATTATAGTCTTGAAAGGTTCATAAAATTTGAAGTCGCAAAAATTTACATTTTTAACTAGACTTGACTCATTTTTAAATTCTAATACTTAGCTTTTAAGTTAATCTATGTTCTTTGTATTTTTAATTTATATAATATGTGTGACACATGTAACTCTTATATTTAGGTTTATAAATTATCATTTTATTATACTAAATTAGATCATTCATTTATAATACCTTATAGTTTACTTACTTTTACATTGGTCTTAATGTTAGTTATGGTCTCTAATCAAGTTTATCATCCTAATTGCACCTCAAAACCATAGTCTTGATACAGTGCCTTTTTTTGAATTAATCCTTCATGTTACTTATCATGGTCGATTTATCACCTTTGTTGGTTCTTAATTGATTTTACTATGTTAAAATTTGTGTCCTTTCAATTGATTTCCCAATAGCTATTATGTCACCAATAATCAAATACCTCTTGTGAAATGATATTCTAGTCATATGATTTGAATGGCGGTAAGTGATATGTTTACATGGAGCACTCACATTCCTCCATGTGTGCTAGATACATGTGAGCTTCACGTGATGACACATTTTGTGGTGTTTATGAAGCATTTTTACATGAACTATTTTGATTTATCCTCGGAAGATAAATGATCCACAACATTAGGGTTTTCATTAGGTTTTCTTGGTTGTGTCCTTTTGGCTTTTTTCCGACATGTGCCAAGAATTTTGGCTCAACTTTATTCATTCTACAATTCTTAAAAATCCGTTGATACAATAGGCTAACATTAATTTACTACACCCCACATTCTTTTTGTTGGGTGTGTGTTCTACTCTTTCCACGACTAGTTGCACGTGCGGGGGGGCATAAGCCACCCCTGTTCATTGTGTCGGGCACAACAGGGTGGGTGCATCCCCCCCTATCGAGGGGTTTTCAGGGTTTGGGGTAGTGCCCTGGGAAAACAAAATTGGACCCTATAATAGGTGGGCGGACCTACCTATGATTTTTTGCATGGGTTTGCACATGGTTTTGGGTATGATGGTTTTTTATCCATGGTATTTTGTATATCCGGTCAAGGGAACTACAGTTATGTTCTTATCCAGGGTTAATGGATTGAGGTTTATGAATTCTTAGACATGTATATATATGTATTGTAACATTGAAAGGAACATAATGAAAAATCAATCTGGTAGTCCCTATTTTGGGATTCAGGGGAAAATATCTATGTATACTTGTTTTATGCTTTATGATCTCGCCATTATTTATTTTATGTTTTAAGAATTCGTTTGCAGGTAATTTATGTACAGGATTAAAACCTACATTTTGTATCAGAGATGATTCAGATTCAAGGGGACGCCTTTGTTGTTAAGGGTTTTTTTCTCGAGCCTGTGGTAAACTATGTTTAGTGGGAGATTTTCGGGATCGATTCTCGTGGTGAAAGAAGATGGTGAGCAGTGGAAATATGGAGATCAAGAAATTAAATCGTTAGATATTTGAGTTGTGGAAGCTCAAGATGGAGGATCTTTTGGTGGATAAATATTATTGAATCGCGGTAGATACAGAGACTAAACCAATGACAATTTCAGCATAATACTGGGTGAAGTTGGATCAGAAGGAAAAGAGCACAATATAGTTGTGTATCTCAGATTCATTATTTTTGAATGTATCAATGGAAGCTACGATGAAGGATTTTTGGGACAAGTTAGGGACTTTGTACCAATCTAAGCCTCCAATGAACAAACTTTTTCTACAGAAAAAGTTTTATAACCTAAGGATGAAGGATGGAGACTCAGTGACAAAGCATCTGAATGCCTTCAATATTGTGGTAATCTAGTTGTTATTTATTGATATTAAAATATCAGATGAATATAAGTGCATCAGTTTGTTGTGTTCTCTATCAAATTTGTGGGATAGTCTAGTTGTTTCAATAGGTAGCAATATTACTACCTTGATGTTTGATGAAATAGTCTCATCCTTGTTGTCGGAGGAGATGAGATGAAAAAATATGGAGAGACAGAATGGAGATGCCTTGTTTGTATGAGTATGGTCCCAGAATAGAAACAAAAATGATTCCTCGACTGGGAGATCTAAATCTAGATGGAGATCTAAATCTCCAGGAAAAACTGTAAAGGTGTGCTGGAAATGTGGAAAGGTAGGGAACTTAATAAAGGATTGTAGATCTAAATCTCCTGAGAAAGGAAAGGAATCTCATGATTTTCCTTCTACAGAGGCAAAAACCACCTCAGATGAAGGTGGGGATGTGTACTTGGATTCTTCTTCAAGTACACGTGTAGATCATGACGCATGGTTGATTGACTCGGGTGCATCCTTTCACTTCACCCCCCATAGGGAGTGGCTCTATGAGTATGATAAATATGATGGTGGTGATATATTCTTAGGGGATGAAAGGAAGGCCAGAATCGACGTACATAGAAAATTCAAGCTAAAGTTGCAAGGTGGAAGGATTAGAACACTTCTTGGTATTCTGCATATTCTTGTATTGGCCAAAAATATGATTTTTGTAAGCAAGATGGATGACGCAGGTGTAAAATAGTGTTCGAGAAGGATTCCTGTAAGATGGTTCAGGGATCACTGGAATTAATGCGAGGGGTTTGGATTGGAACTTTGTACAAGCTTCTGGGTAGCACTATTATAGATAGGTGCAATACTTATGTGGTTCCTGAAAGTGGAGCTGAAAACCTTGTGGTATCTGGAGAAAAGACCATATTTTCACATCAAAGGCTTGGACATATTGGAGAGAAGGGCCTTCAAATAATACACGGTAATGGTATGGTAGAAGGTATTTCTAATTTCTCTCTGGAATTACATTTTTATGAACATTGTGTATATGGGAAGAAGAATCGGGTGATTTTCTCGTTTGGTGCTAAGAGGGCGAAAGGGATATTAGAGCTTGTGCACAGTGATGTGTTTGAACCTGTTTCGGTTCCATCACTGGGTAATTATGTGTACTATGTGTCATTTATAGATGAATTCTCAAGGAATACATGGATATATTTACTCGGGAATAAATATTAAGTCTCTGACAGATTTAAATACTTTAAGGTTCTGGTGGAAAACCGGACAAAGAAGAAGATAAAGGTGTGGAGGATAGACAATGGTGGAAGGTTTTGCAAGAAGTAATTTGAATAGTTTTGTAATAACTGTGGAATATCACGGCATAAAAATACTCCATACACACCTTAGCAAAATGAATATGTAGAAAGAATGAATAGGATGTTGATGGAAAAGGCAAGAAGCATGCTCAGTGGTGTTGGGTTATGATAGGAATTCTGGGCAGAGGCAGTGGAAACTGCATGTTACTTGGTTAATAGATCACCTTCATCAGCGTTATAGGATAAGACTCCACATGAGGTATGGACTAGTAAGAAACCCTCTCTTTCACATCTAAGGGTATTTGGCTGTGTTTTATATGTACATGTTCCAAAGGAGAAAAGAACCAAGTTGGATTAGTAAATCTAAAAGGTGCATATTTATTGGGTATAAGGATGGTTTAAAAGGTTATAAGCTTTCGAACCCATAAACAAGGAAGGTTGTGTACAACCTAGATGTGGTGTTTAGAGAGGTGAAATATGTTATTAAACATGAATTTCTACCAGAGAAACCTAATAAGATAGAGTTTGAGATAAATTAGGAAGAATCAGACTCTACAACAGAACGGGAATCAAAAGAGGAAGAGCCTCAAACTCCAGCTTTGAGAAGATTAGTTCGGGAAAGAAGGAAGCCATAAAAGTATAGTCCGTAACTTTATGTTCAATTTTTTATTTATCCATCATTGATGATGAGCCTATAAATTTCAAGGAGGCAGTGGATTCATAGGATGGAAAACTCTAGAAGGAGGCCATGGTTTATGAAATGGCATCCTTGCAGAAAATGAGGCATGGGATCAGGTGGAATTTCCGGCTGGAAGGAAACCCATTGGAAAAAAATGGGTGTTTAAGAAGAAGATGAATGCAGAAGGCAAGGTGGAGAAATATAAATCTTGGTTGGTAGAAAAAGGTTACTCCCAGATGTCGGGAATTGATTTTGGTGATATTTTCTCTCATGTTGCCAAGGTAGCTTCTATTATATTATTTTATTTTTTGTTGATGCATTTGGTTTTGAGGTAGAACAAATGGATGTAAATACAAAATTTCTTCACAGGGATCTGGAAGAGGAGATCTATATGAAGAAACATGAAGGCTTTGTGGTGAAGGGTAAGAAATAACTGGTATGCAGGTTAAAAAAATCTATGTATGGGTTAAAACAGTCACTAAGGATGTGGTATCATAAATTTGATACATAAATACGGGGACTTGGCTTCACCAAAAGCAAAGAGGATCATTGTGTGTATTTTAAATTAATTGGTGACCATGTTATTTATTTGGTCTTGTATGTGTTTGATATGTTGTTGATTGGAAATCAAAAAGAAAATATCTAGGATTTGAGGACCCAATTGTCCTCCAAATTTGACATGAAGGATCTTGGTGCTACAAACTATATCTTGGGAATTGAAATTAAATGAGATCGGGCAAAGAGGAATCTTTGGTTTAACCAAAGGAAGTATGTCAAGACAATATTGCAAAGGTTTAATATGTAGGATAGTAAACCAGTGAAGGTTCCTATTTCTATACGTGTAAATTTATCCGCTAAACAGTGTCCCAAGACACAAGAAGAGGAAGAGGACATGTCGTGTGTTCCATATGTAAGTGCAATGGGTAGCCTAATGTATGAAATGGTGTGTACTAGACCAGACATTGCACATGCAATGGGAGTATTGAGCAGGTTTATGTCAAAACTAGGGAAGGAGAATTGGACAACAGTGAAGCAGGTTTTTAGATTTTTGTGTGGAACTAGTGATTATGGTTTGTGCTACCAAGGAAGACCAATTGTACAGGTTTTTGAAAAAATGTGGCTTTGTTGATGGAGATTGGTCTGGAGATCTAGATCAAAGAATATCTACAAGTGGGTGTGAGTTTAACCTATCTGGAGGAGCAGTAAGTTAGATGAGAAAAATGTAGTCTGTAGTGGCTCTTTCAACTATATAGGCTGAATAAATGCAGCCACTCATGCAAGAAAGGAAGCAGTTTGGTTGCAAAGATTGTATTCAAATATGGGGTTGGTACAATGATATATAAGGATAGACTGTGACAGCATAAGTGAAATTTTATTGGCAAAGAACCTTGCTTATCATTCAAAGACAAATCACATCGATGTTCAATATCACTTTGTGAGGGATATGGTTGAGGAAAAAAAGGTGTTGCTCATAAAGGTGGACACTTTGAAGAATGTTGGAGATGCATTGACAAAGTCTGTGAGCACTGAGAATTTTTCTTGATGTAGAGAAATAATTGGTGTTGAAGGGCTAGACCAATGATTGAGATCTCCTATGACCCTTTGTGTGGAAAATAAAACAGCAAGTGGGAGAATGTTGGATGTGTGTTGCGTCGAGTGCAGTAGGGGGGTCACAGTTCCACCCTTGTTAAGGGATTTTCAAGGGGTCAGTAGCCCCCTTACATGGGGTTTGGAGCAGCACCCCGGGAAAAATAATTTTCACCCTATAATAGGTGGGCAGACCTACCTATGGTTTTGTGCATGGGTTTGCACATGGTTTTAGGCATGATGTGTTGGAAATGTTGTCATTGATGGAAAAGGAATTGGCAAATAAGGAGCATCTGAAATAGTAACTAGGAAAAAAGAAAAGAAAAGTAGTAGAGAACAGAGGCAGCAGAGAGGAAGTAGAGGCTGCATAGAAGGAGCAAAGGCAAAAGAAGACAGGTGATAGTATAATAGGGCCATATGAAGAAGCAAGGAGCAGCATTAGACAAGAAACAGAGCAGTGAGGAAAAAAGGGCCACTGATTTGAAGATCTGGCCATAACAAGGAGGTTGTGTAAAGAAATTTCAGCTGTGTATGTCAAAGGACTTGTTTCAGTATGACATGGATAATGTTGAACTAAATTCTATGAGGAGGAGCTTTGATTTTAGTGAGAAACTGTATGGCTCTTTAGCATGTGTTGTGGTGTGCAATTACCTGTGCACAGATCACATATGTGAGTCGATCAGGGTTTATAAACAGTTCTTGAATAAACCTTGTGGCAAGGGTTCGAAATTAAAGATTCAGTGTATAAATTGAAGGAATTAATGGTTGCAGAGATATGATGGTTTTGAATGGAGCGAAGATTATAATTGAGATGGACCGTAGTACAGTGATTAGCTTGCGGAATCAAGAACTTGAATGTGCAGTTAGAAGCGGAATTGTGACAGGGTAAAACCCCAAACATGCAATGGAAGGTTGATATATTATATATCATAGCAGAATTGAAGACAGAATGGCATTGTGTTGTGTCGAGGTCGGAAGGCAGCAACCGGTGTAAAGAATGTGTGTTAAAAGACTCACACGAAATTGTGAACAAAGCGTTAAACTTAGCGATGGAACTGTAATAAAAAGCAAAACATTAAAGCGAAGATTAATTATAATAATATATTGAAGAGTGAGCGGAACCTTTAAGGCAGAACCTGAGCGTAAAGGAGAAGAGCGGAACCTTGAAGGCGGAACCTTACGAGCGAAGTGAACAGTAAAGGCAGGATTCTGGTTTTCATCGCACCGCTTTCGACGGGCAAGCGGTATTCAAGAAATCGGAGTGATTCCATAGAGTGGGTGACACGTGGCCCTGAGCTAATTCGCAAAACCACTTCCACAGCACGCCATCGCGCATCATCGTCTGTGCATCTTCACCGTGCGATATCCGTTGGATCGTCAAGGCCGGTGCGACAGCTTGTCCACCATTGGATGTGGAAGGTTGTCAGCGTTGGGGCCCATGCGTACGTGTGTGTTGATCATTATTAAGGTTTGCAGATTTAAAAAAGTGTATTATTATGGTTTGAACCATTGCAAATATTATTCGTACAGGATTTAAATCTTAAGGGAGTAGGCCATATAATTACGATGGTGAAGTCAGCGCCCTATGAAAATATGGGGATTATGATTTGGTTGGATGCATAACAGTCTTATTTCCGATACATGTATGATTAGCGTTAAAATGGATAACGAAGGGTGTTAATGGAGAATTTGCTCATTGAAGTAAATCTTAGAGCAACATAATCATAATTTGTATTGAACAGTGATAAAGTTGAAGTTTAAATCTGTTTAACAGAAAATTTTCAGATTTGACCTGACTGAATACGCAGTGGAGGTTGATAACTCATATTTACAAAATCTGGAATTGAAGATAGAGTGTCTTGGAGATTGCAGAGTTGAAGAAATGTGCAGCAAAGGCATTCAAAAGCACAGTGAATAGGTGGAATATGCGAAAGACAGTGAACAAAGTATGCAAGACAGTTGCATGACTGCTACAGAAAGGACAAAAACAGCAAGCCAAGGGCTGAGTGAAGTTTATATACTGTAACTGAAAATGTAAATGTTTTATTTGTTTATATTGTTTGTGATGCAAAGGCAAGTATCCTAAGGAAAATAAAAATCCCACTGTAACATGGAAACTTGTACATATTGTTATAATTTTAAATGAGTTGGAATAAAGAATTGAGGAGGTAGAAGTCAAAGAGTCATGGTTGTTCACTCCAAATTCCTTGTGGAATACAAATAGTCCAGTGAGGAACTCTATATATAATATCAACTTGATATGCATAAAAAAAAGAGAGAGAAAGGATAGAGAATGAAAAGCATAGAAGATTGAGGCAGAGAAGATAAGGTAGAGAGGAGCAGAAAGAGATGCTACATCTGAGGTAAATCAAAAAACATTTCTTGTGATAAATTGAGGAAGTTGGAGCTTCCCTATCAAGTTGAAGCTTGATAGCTTTCAGTTGTAGCTGACTGAGGTCGGAGCCTCCTGTAGGTTGGTGCCTGCAGAAAATTGAAGGGAGTTGGAGCTTCCTTGCAAGTTGTAGCTTGCAGAATTGAGGTTGGAGCCTCCTATGGTTTGGTGCCTGCAGAAAAACAGTGGTGAGAGGGAGTTGGAGCTTGCCTTTGCATCACAACAATAATAAAATGTGGTTTTCTCCCTTTATGGGTTTCCACTTATATATGTTGTCTCTATCTGTGTTGCCTGTGTACTGAGATAATTTACCAAATCTGCATAATGTTTGTTGCTCTCATAATAAGTTTGATGACACATTAATTTAATACTTGTTGCAACATATTAAGACTATTCAAGTGCTGAGGTTGATTATAAAAATAAGCTGTAAATAAGCTGATGAAAATTTTAAAAACCTCATGTATGTGTTAAACTGATTCATCCCCCCCCCCTCTCAGTTCATATAAGAATTCAAAAATTGGTATCAGAGCCAAGTTCCTTTGTACCAGTTTAACAACTGAAAGGAGATTCTAGGTTCTCAGGATGGCTAGTAAAGAAGGATGCTCAACCAATAAATCCCCTTTCTTTACAGGTGCAAATTATGCCTTCTGGAAAATCAGGATGAGGACATACATAATGTCTCTAGGAATAGAAGTTTGGGGTGCTGTGGAATTAGGATATGCCCCAAAGTCAACTGACTCAGAGAAATAATCCAAACAAGATTTTGTAGCTAACGCAAAAGCCATGAATGCTATCTTGAATGGATTGTGTGAAGCAGAGTTTATCAAATTAATGCACAAAGACACTACCAAAGAGATGTGGGATACTCTGGAGAACATCCATGAAGGAGACAAGAAAGTAAAGACTGCCAAACTTCAAGTCTATAGAGCCCAGTTTGAGAACTTAAAAATGAATGATGATGAAGACATTGACAGTTTCTTCCTAAAAGTTGCAGAAATTGTTAACAATATGAAAGCTCTTGGAGAAACCATGCCAGAAAGTATAATTGTGCAAAAAATTCTAAGATCTCTTCCATCCAGGTTTAATCCCAAGGTGTCTGCAATAGAAGAAACAGTAGATTGGGAGACCTTGACCATGAACCAACTACTTGGAAATTTAACAGCATATGAGATGAGGCTCCCACAGAAGAAGCCAAGTACGAGGGAGGCATCCTTTAAAACAGAAAAGAAGAAAGAAGAAGAGGAAGACATATGCTCTTGCTCGGATGAAGAAGAGGCAAAATTTGTTAAGAAATTGGATAGAGGCTCAGGTAAATACAAAGGTAAACTTCATTTCAAATGCTTTAACTGTGGAAGATTTGGACACTATGCTGCTAAGTTTCCTCACAAGAAAGTAAGGAATCGGGCTCAAGAGTCAGAGAAAAATACATCAAAGAACTGGCAGAAAGGAAAGAAGTTCAGCAGAAAATCCTTCTATGCTCAACAAGACAGCAGTACATCTGAAGATCTAGATGAACTCTCAAGTGAAGATGGAACCTCTGAATTTTTATTGATGGATATAGAAGAACTTGAAGGTATCCTGCTAGAAGAGGAAGAAGAAGAAGGTGAAGTCGACCTTGAGGGGGAGCTAAGAAGTGCCCTAGAAGAGATTGATAGACTCAAGCTGAAATGCATAAAACAAAAGGACATTCTCCTCAAGTATGTATGAGAAGAACGGAATTCAAAAGTCCTTATGCAGCTAAAGATAGAGCTTGAAGAATCAAAGAGGATAGAGGACATGTTACTTAAGAAAATCAAGGAAAAAACTCAGGAACAAGAAAAGTTGGAAGAATAAGTAGTATGTCTCGGGAAGAAATTAGAAAATGGTCAAAGGAAAGTGGTTATAAATTATTCTCAAACAACAAGCTCTAGTAAGTTGAATGAAATTCTAGTTGCTCAAAGATCGCCTATGATAAAAACTATAATAGGCTATGAAGGAGAATCAAGTAAAAACAAGGAAAAGGAAAACAGAGAGATTATTTTTGTAAAAGTAAAGAAGGATGATAAAGCAGCTCAAATAGTGCCTACAAAAGAAGAAACTTGTAAGGAAGGAGACAGAACCCAGAAAAATCCTCTAATAACAAAGAATGAAAGAAATACTCAAACAACAAGAAAAGATTTATATGCCCCTGAGTTTGTCAAATTTGAAAGCCATCAAAGGAGATTCTTCCCTCCTATGAAGAATGCCACTTGTTATGTCTGCCACAAGCAGGGACACATTGCTGCATATTGTCATGCAAGGAGGAGTAATTTAAACCAGCAAAAGATGCAAACAATGAAGAGACTGTCTCAAACAAACAAATGGAGAAAAAAACCCTACATCAGGTATGCAAATAATTTCTATGGTTATTGTTTTTATTGTAAGGAATTTGGCCATAAAATTATTGAATGTAGAAAGTATGGACAAAGATTGATGTTCAAAACCTCAAGGAGGTTTATGAATCAAATAAATTTTGTTCATACTCACAATTCTTCAAAAAATATGATCAAATGTTGTATATGCAATCAAGTTGGACATATGCCTTCCAAATGTCCTCTGAAAGGATGTGATTCATCATCTCACAAAAGATACCAAACAAAAGGATGCCTCCAGTGGAAAAATAAGGAGAATAAGTGTGACCTGGCTCTAACTGCTCAAGATCTTAAAAGCCAATGGTATCTGGATAGTGGCTGGTCAAAGCATATGACTGGAGACAAGAGAAAATTTATAACTTTTGATGAAAAGAAAACTGGTAATGTTACTTTTGGCAATGATAAATCAGCAAAAATCAAGGGAAAGGGCTCAGTCAGATTAGATAATGGCAGAGGTAAGGCCCAAGATGTACTATTTGTAGATGGGTTGAAAGAAAATTTGCTGAGTGTTAGTCAAATGTGTGATAAAGGCTGCGAAGTTCTTTTTAGAGCACAAGACTGTGAAGTCAGATCAAGCACCACAGGTAAGACTCTACTCAAAGGTGTTCGAACAGAGAGCAATGTTTACATCGTGAAAGAGGAAGATGAAGCATGATATCTTAGAAAACTTGAGGAGTCATGGTTATGGCATAGGAGATTGGGACATCTCAGCTTCAATCATATCATCAGACTGAGCAAAAAGAAAGTGGTCAGAGAGATGCTAGAAATAAAAAGGCCTTCTAATACCATGTGCAAATCTTGTCAATTGGGTAAACAGACCCGTACATCATTTAAGGCCAAAGATGAGTTATCAACAAGTAGACCACTCCATCTTGTGCACATGGATCTGTGTGGACCTGCAAGAACTAAAACACCAAGTGGAGAATCCTACTTCATGCTAATAATAGATGATTTCTCCAGAATGACATGGGTTTCATTTCTCAAGAATAAATCGGAAACTCTGAACAAATTCAAAATATTCAAAGAATTAGTAGAAAATCAGATAGGATGCAAGCTAAAATGCATCAAATTGGACAGAGAAGGTGAATTCACAGATTATGACTTTGCAGCTCTATGTAATGAAAATGGCATAAAACAACAATTTACTATTGTAGGGACACCTCAGAAGAATGGAGTAGCAGAGAGACAAAACAGATATGTTCAACAAATGTCCAGAGCTATGATGCAAGAGAATAATATTCCTCAAACCTTATGGGCAGAAGCGGTACACACAGCAGTGCATATCCTTAATAAAGCTGACTTAAGGCCAAGCAGTGACAAGACTCCCTATGAACTTGTTGAGGCCTCAAAAATCGCTGCTACAACATTGGGGGATAACCACCCGGTCCGGACCTTAATACAGTTCCTTTTCCATTTATGATAGTGGCTCCGACTGGTTTAACTAGGTCCAGTTACCTTTTCCCTATCGCTATTGGTTTACGATGTATCGTTAACTACCAATAGACAGGGATATCAGATCAATTCTTCTTGCTGATCAGGAAAGAGAATGACCCTTAAGCTGATTTGGGTTCAGCCAAACCACAACTAAGATTTTTCCTCTTCTAGAAGAGGACTTAAAAGAGTATAGAACTTAATCTAAATTCAAACTTTATTCTATAATGCAAGCAAAAGAAACTAATCTAAATCCTATCTCAATTAGGTAGATATAAATCTAACCCAACTAAAAGCAAGATAATTAAATAATGAGAATTAAAATATGTCTGGTTTTAAATTAATGTTAAGCTAACGAAGAAATTCAATTAGATCACATTTGTGAGTACCAAAACACATTCTATTGAGACCATTTGACTAAAATAATAAATCAACAACACTCCGGAAGAAATTCACAAAAATGATATCGATCGACAAATCAGTCAAACCAATATTTAAACAATGATATGTGGAAGAAATTCACAACACATTACTATTTAATAAATCAGTTTTATAAGACATATTTCTGAGTAATGGTTACTCAGAAATCAGAGTGTAATTCATAAGAGCAGGGATACATAACAATTTGAGACAAATTATACATATCAACAGAAATGCCAAAAACATGAATAAAATGAAACAACAATTTTATTAACATAAAAATGAAACTAATATTTGTTACAGAAATGCCAAAAATATCAGTTAATTGAATCTGCTTCTCTGATCCTGGTCTCTAACAGTACTTTACATTACTTCAATTTTTGCTTTCAAGACAAGAGCTGCAGAAATGCAAACTCTGCCCATCATGCATAATTCAAGATATAAAGAATAAACCCTCATTAATGTTCAGATCTGAAATTTTCTCTCCTCCCCATATACAACTCTAAATTCCTATTACGGAAATTCTTTTAGAAGTCTGGAATTGCAGAGGAGAGCAGCCTCTTTTACATTTTGCAATCTGCAATTTATAATCCTTCCAAAAGTATTTTTAGAAGAGAGTTTGTTGAAGAAAAATCTGCCCAATCTAATTTTAATTGCTCAAAAATTCCAATCTTTAATTGCTGGAGTCTTCTTATTGATTGAAATCTTTTTCCTCAATATCTCTTCTGTTGTTTTTCCTACAAAAATGAAATTAAAATGAATTAAGATGCAACAATAAAATCCAAATATTATTTCTAACATTAAAACAAATCCAATCAAATTCTATTTAAATAAATAAAAAGGGAATTTGAGCTTCTTATTGATACTCATAATGATCTTAATTAACCAAGGATAATATTGATGCATGAATCTGCAATTAGAAGAGGCTAGGCAAATGAAAATGAAGAAAACAAAACTCAGAAAATTGATTTTATTTTTAGAAATTCGGAGCTTGATCTTCTGCCTGATTTTTGACCCAATAAATGATCAAATCTGTTATTGAAACCTCCTCAGAAATGTTCTCCTTGATTTTATCTTTCCAATGAGCCGTCCTGGGCCTCATTTGGCCAAGTAAAACTCAATTTATGAGCCTCCAAAGTTGATGAGTCAAATCTAATATAAATCTGGAAATTCAGTTGCTGGGCTAAAAAATCAGAATTTTAATTAAAATCTAATCCTAAATTAGCCTACAATTAACTAATAATTAATTCTAATTTAATTGCTAATTATAAATTAAACTAATTAAATATTAATTTAACTAATTAATATAATTATAAATTTGATTAAATTAATTATATTTTAAATTAATTTAATCAATTTAAAATTAATTATTAAACTAAAACTAAACTAATACTTAATTTATACTAATATAAAACTTATACTAATATAAAACTAAAGTAATATTACACCTACTTAAAACTAACTTTAATACCTACCTTACCACTAATGTAATATTAAACTAACCTACCACTATACTAACTCTTATTTCAAACTAATATTAAATTAAATTAATATTACACCTATCATAAAACTATATTAACTCAACACTAACGTTATTTGTAAACATTAAACTAACACTAAAACTAACCTATGACTTAGACTAACCTACCACTAACTCTAACGTATGCTATTTTGAACTAACGTTACATTGAACTTTAATATTATAACTCCTACCTCCTCTTGACTCAATCGCATCGAAAGATTTAAACATTGACTTAATCGCATCGCATAAAATGTAAATGAGACTTATTGCATCGGGTATAACAATTGATGGCATCGGATTTAATCAACTCACCGCATCGCACAAATAAACCTCATCGCATCGCATAAGTTCAATGTGACTCAATCGGATCTGAGTTAAATGTGACTCAATCGCATCGGGAATTTTGAGAGTGACCACATCGGGGTTTTTAAAAGGAGGCTCGAATGAATATTTCCGATGCGATGTGTTTTATGCAAAAATTTTATTTTGTTTTTTGTTTTTTTATATATTTGTTTTTAATATAAAATTTTTAATTAAATTAAATTAATTATATTTAATATAATAATTAATTTAATTAATTCAAAATTTAATGTTAAAAATTAATTTTTTAATTTTATTTTAGAGATGTTAAATTAGACTACGAATTTATCTAAAATGATGATTTACCTAAAACAACCATTTTGACATTTTGGATTTTTTCGAGATTAGTAATTTATTTGAAAATTGGAAAATTGGAATAAATGACTGAAATCCCGATGCTTTATGATTTGGCTGTATATAAAAAAATAAAAATTGTTAGTAATAACTAACAAGGGGTTAATATTTAAACTAAATGCATTATTGAACTACGCATTTTTTAACCCAGACGACATAATCGATTAGACTTCAAAGGAGTGCTATTTACAAACCGGTTGACCAAATGAGACGAAACAAGCGTCAACAGGAAGCTTATAAAAAATTGATTTTAACCAAGCAATCAAAACAAGAATCTAAAGAAAATGAAAAATTAACAAAATCGTAAGATAATTGACTTAATAAAAATCCTAAAAGGTATTTAGCCAAAAATTTTATAGAAAGGGTCCCCATTATTTGATGTGAAGAAGTAAAAAATGGGGAGTTGTTGTACTGTACAACAATTGGTGATTCACTAGAAGAAACAGTTATCTCTATTTAATAAAAATGAAATTTTCTCAAAATTAAAGTAAAAATAATTAAAGAAGAGAAAATTATTTTTTGGAATGTTTGACTAGGTTTATTAATCTGAATAAAAGCAACAATCATCTTACTATAATTTTCTTGAAATTCCTCATAAATTAAAATATCTCATAACTCTATATCAGTCCTTAATTAGTTCTAGAGATAAAGCAGGGGTCACTTTACAGTCGAGCTTTTAAAGTGTACTCATTTGTCACAGGTAGAGCCACTGCTGCCAGCAAACATCTATAGTCTCGACAGGGTTACCTTTTAATCATCAATGATTCAGAATCCTATCTATTTAAGAATTATTGACCTAGAGATAAATCCATTTATATATGCTTATATATATATATTTTTTTTATTCTTAAAAGCCATTGTCCTGGTTTGGTAGCCAGATAGTTGACAATGCCATTCACTGGTTATAATTGGACTGAACAAGCTGGCTCGTGATGAGACCCCTTGTCTTACAATTGTTTGCAATTATAAGCCATTACCCTGGTTTGTTTAGCAGTGTTGGTAATGTCAGCCTATTTTTCCCCTATGATCATGGTAAGCAGGCTCATGATGAGACCTCTTATCTTTTAAGTTTTAAATATATTTTTGGATTACACTCTAGAAAAATAAAATTCTTTTAAATAGGGAGAATCATTAACTCCTTAAGAGTTCAGAATGACAAGTTCAGAGTTAAAAGTGCTTTGCTGTAAAGTGTCTTTACTTGGTTAAAAATAACTTCTCTTGACTGATAATAGAATTTTGAAATATCTTAACAAAATATTGAAATCTCAAAATAATTGCAATTTTGATGAAAATGAAATTTCTCAGATTTCATGATACTTCATCAACTTCTCTTGTTTTGTAATCTCTTCCTTAAGTATATCTACCTTTATAATAAGAAAAACAAATTTTGCTAAGAGATTTAAGAAAAAGCTAATAGGAGACTATTAACAATTTTTCCTATGTATGCCAACCATTGTTAAGTAATAAGAAGACCTTCCATATAAATCATGGCAAAGTCACCGAAATCAAAACTGACAACCAAAGGAAAAGAATTCTTAAGTTAGAGTGAGAAAAGAAATCAATAAACAAACATAAAAATGAAGCAATTAAAAAGTGGAAAGGAAAATCCAAGTTTTGAAATACAAACTCTAACAAGAATGTTTATACCAATGTCTCAACAACATGAAGTAAAAAGAAAATAATCATATAATCATTCCTTCTTATGTCGAGATCCAGAAAACTTATACCTTGTAGGGTTGTAAGTGTTTTAGGCCTTAGATAGCAGTGATCATAAAATTCAGCCACAATGAAAAAAAAAAAATCTGTTTGATGTCAATTTTCTTGTTTTAAAGCATTATCTTAATCATTTTGTAATAAAAGGAATGCTTTAAAAAAAAACAGATTAAAGGTTCAGAAACTTCCTAGTGTAGCTTTTTCAACGAAGACTATCGCTGCTTCTTGAAATAAAACCAGGAGAAAAGCATAGGGCTTTCAAAATATGGTTTGGCAGATATTTGACAGCTTTTATGAAGAGCTGCAAAACAGATTCAAATATCAACATAATTTAAAAAACAAAACTGAAACTAAAGTCATGAAATGGAAAATAATGAAAGTGGGTACATGAATCTTACCGTTGGATAATTGCATTTGATCTTACCTGAAGGTATCAATTTCTCCAATACTAGCTGACTTCTTCTTTTAGTTGACGTTAAAAATATGAAGAAGGCAAACTAACCAAAATCCTATAACCCAAAATCATTATTTATTTTATTTAAACTAAAGCAAGCAGTAAAATGTAAAAATGGAATGCTTTGTGTTCAAGGGAGTTGAAATTAAAACAAATGCATCAGAAATGAGATTGAGAATTTGCAGTGATGAATGTTCTCAAAATATTATAAGTTTATACAAATTCCATGATTTTATAATTTGTTCAGTTTTAAGACCAAATGAAATTTAAAATAGAGAGGTCTTGAATTTCATATTTACTTATGGAATTATTTAAAAAACTGAAATATATGAGAAACCAAAATGATTTGAAATTTGTCATCAATCGCTTTAGTATCATAGTGATTACCCAAGATTGCTTTAAATTAACACAATACCTTATCAGATGATGCGTATTGCATGTAGAGGCATTCGTTGGAGTTTATCGCATCGAGGGTTGCAGTAGCAAATTGCCGATATGAGATCATGCGAAAAAAATATGTGCGATCAGATGGAGTGATCATACCATTGAATAAACGTTGTATTTAGGATCGGGGACATTCATGTCACAAATTGCACGTCGCATGCCGTATCACGCGATTTATATTTTGAGCATTGCACATTGCGCATCGCAGATTCAGAATAGTGACATTGCCATAAAAATGTGATGAAGCGATTACGAGATTAGCAATGCGATGGATGACGTGGCTTTCGACGTTATGATATGAGTATCAAAAATGCAATGAGCGATATCGATATCGGCATATCGGAATATTGGAAAATAGTCATGTTGGAAATGCCAATATGATTCTTGCGATAGCAGCGATGCGAAGGATATAATAATCGGTGATGAATGAAGAATGATAAGCGATGAACAATCGGCAATTAGTGAAAGCGATGAGCGATTGGTGATGAATTATTGCATCGCAAAATTTTTATTTATTTTTTTTAAATGAGCACACAAGGATGTATTCCATTTTCCTCACTATTTGCGATTTGCGATTAGACTTGTTGCATTGGAGGTCTTTCAAAATTAATCCTTGACTAATTTAATAATTTGCGATTGCGATTTGAACTTCATCGCATCGAAGTTTTTTGCAAATGGATATATCAAAATGAGGTCTCTCCGATTTGCGATTGCCAATTGGGTTGATCGCATCGGAACTTTTGAAATGAACGAATCAACTGTCATAGGACTCTGCCGAAATGCGATTGCGTTTAGACTTCATCGCATTGGAACTTTTTAAAAGTTGACCTTTTAACCAATTGTGATATGAATTTACCAATTCGCGATTGCGATTAAGTTTTTATAGCATCAGAGTTTTTTGAATGAAAGAATTAACCTTATGCCTAATGTGATATGTGCGTTTGTGATTTGACCTATCGCATCGGAACTTTTGTGATGAAAAATAAAATTTTAAATTTATTCCAATGCGATATGCGATTTGGTAAAAATTGTATGAGGTAAGACATCGGAAGTCTCACATCAAAAATATGAAAATCAAATTGAAACATCTCTAATATGAATCTTGCGATATTGTTTTAAATTTCAATTGGGTTTTCTAAATGAATGAATGAAAGCAAAGTTAAAGAATGCTTCAAATTCTAATGAATCACAAAATAAAATTTCCCTGAATCTGTTGCCAATTTGAAATGGGTTTGCTGCTTACTTCAAGTTTTGAAAACAAATGAAAACCTTATGAATCTTCCAATTCTTCCTTTAATTTATCAAAATTTTAACTTTGTTCAAACTCATCTCATTATTTATTCTAAATCGGAGTATGCAATCAGCCTAAATAAAATCTGTTTATTCATGTTCAGGAAATCTGAAACTTATAAAATTCACCAGAAATAAATATGAAAATAGGCTTCCCTTTGAATTGCAATAGCAACTCATTACCTCTACTCACTCAGAATTAACTTGAGAAAAATCTGTATTGATATAGTGACTGTTTAATAATGCCTTTAGTAAATAAATATGATGCACATTGCAGCATCAAATAATAAACTAAAGATCAGAATGGGATGAAGCCACTACAGATTTAAATGTGTGCACATAGCAAAATAGACACCCTTAAAATCATTTTAACAAATTTCGAGGAAGATAATATGAACTTCATGTAATTACAACAAAAGGTTAGACTGACTAATGATGATCAAATTGGAATTAAGCTTATAATAGACAGTCATATCTTTCATGGGAAAATGAGATCATGAAGCTTTGTATCTTCAAAACCTTTAACAAATAAATTTCAGAAAAAAATCATATAAGGACATTTCGAAATAGAGAAAAGTGGGTTTGAGGTGATCGGTGCCAAGTGCAACCTCAATTGAATTTAGTCAAGACATTATTCAAAATAGGCAGAGTAGAGATATTGCTGAAATAAATTTTGATTTAAAATATGGGGAGCAAGATTTAGAAATTTTCTGATAAGATGCAAATATTTCCTTGAACATGTATATGAAATGAGAAGGGCTGATTTCTCATTTTATTTTTTATCTGAAGAACTATTAAGAATAAATTAACTACATAAAACAAACTAATTAAATTAATTCTACTTCTATTCTAACCATATACAAGAAATTGACTAGGTATAGTCATATTTCCAATGTAACCATTCTCTCATTTTAATTCCTGCATCTATGTACAGTTCAAATGTTAGTAACAAAAATACAAATCTAATTGAACTAAGAAAATTAAATCTATAATCAGAATGTACATTTATTATTAACAGCTTATTTACAATCTCCTTCTTTTGAAAAGTCTTTTCCAACTGAATTCTAATTGGATCATCAAAATATGGATGGGTTTCCATTAAGGGTTGGAAAATGTTTAAAAGAGGAGATGATAGACCAGATTGTAGATATGAGCTTTTAAATTCAAAGGCCTGAAATTTTTTTTAGTGTTATGTGTAAGTGTTAAACTATTAACAATATTCCATGAAGGAAAACTTTCCAAACAATTTTCAAATGAGTTAATGAAAAATGGATGGAAATCTGTCAAATAAGATGGAAAACTATCAATTGGATTATATTTTTGGCCAGATTGTAAAAATACATTCTCTTGTTGACACTGCCTTTGGGAAGATAGAAGCTTTTGATAAAACATTAGCTTTGATTGAAATTGAAATATTAATAGCTTTTGATGTTCATGATTATAATATGAAACTTCAATTTCCCAATATGGCAATGCATCAATTGAGTGTTCACTATTAAAGCGCTCAATATGCTAGCGTAGAGTGTCAAAAATTTGAAAAATAAAATCAGAAAACAAATCTAAATTTGAAAGAAAAAATAAAGTGAAATCCCTATTGGTACAACTAATGCTACAGCACAATTGGGATTTCTTTGAAATAATTTATTTTTCACAAGGATTGGCGAGAATAATAGAATTTGAATAATTGCCAATTCCAACTTGTGAATTAGAAAGAGAATTATGATTATTATCAAGAATGGGAATTTGATCATGATATGAATCATAAATTAGAATGTTTTCTTGAATGGTGAAATCATGAAGATAACTTGTTGTTTCACAATGGAGATTGGTTGGCATAATTTCTGAATTGAAATGTTCCTCATTTACATATGTTATTTGAATTTTATCATGAGGATTCTCTTGAGAAGAATAGAAATCAACATCCTTGATATCAGAGTAATTATCATAAATGACTTCACAATATTCTTTAGAATTCCCTTCGATCTTGTCTAATACATCAAAACAAGGGGGAATAAAAAGTTCATGCTTATTGATGGCAAAAGAATGATCAATAATTGTTTCTCTATCTTGATAAAAACTCATTGGTAATTCATTTAGATCAGCCTCTGTAGTTTCTGAAATATCATTAATATTAAGACGGGAGAAATTACCAACATTAAAAATATCAGGATAAAGGGAAAAATGAGAATCAGAAATAATGAATTCAAAATTTTCTCTGTTCGAGAAATCTTTTGTGCTTTGTTCACTATAAATTTCAGATTCTAGATCATTCCTTTGTATACTCATACTTTCTTGAAAGCTGTTTTGCTGCTCTGTTTTCAGCATTTGTTCATCATGAAAAAATTCAGAAATTTGTACAGCAGTTTGTATTTTATTATTCTCTTTGATTGCTGCTTGCATGTGTTGATTTGTGATCTGATTTTCCGAATTTAATGCAGAGGAATTTTCCAATTTCAAAGCAGCTCTTTCTCCAAAATTGTTGCTATTTCCTTCTTGCATTTGATAAGAAATATTTTCTAAGCTTTGTGAGACCACTTCGTTATGATTTATTTGCACATCCATATTGGAATCCTCATTTATGTTAGAAGGGGATGGAACAAAGCTTGAACTAATTTCATATGGATTGGGAATGGGAGGAAGAGAGCAAATATATTTAAACCAATCTAGTGATTCTTCTTCCGTAGGTTTATCTTCAACTTTAAATCTTAAACAATTTAAATGAAATCGAATATTAAAATCTCTAACAGACTCATTTTCAAATCTTCGTAGATATTCAATTTCATCGCATACCTGTTCATAATCGTATCCATCAAATTTACAAATGAAAATTGTAACAAATTGATCCCAACTGTGAATTGAGGCAACTGGAAGAGTTCTACTCCAGTTTTTAGCTTTTGTCGCAAATGTGAGAGTAAAAATTCTGCATAAAATGCCTTCATCAATTCCTTGAAAATCATAATTTAAAACATTTTGAATAAATTGAAAGACATGATCAAATGCAGAAGTTTTCATCTTACCGTTAAATTTTACCTGAGACAAGAGTCTTACCACTTCGGGTGGAGTATTGGAAGATGCACGTCCATGTATAAAACTCCAAATTGGAATTTTAAGAGGAGCCATCGTAATAAAAATAAAATGTTTAGAATTCAAAGACTCTAAAGTAAAACAAATCTCAGGCCCTCCTTCTAGCGCCAAAAATGTTGAGGCCTCAAAAATCGCTGCTACAACATTGGGGGATAACCACCCAGTCTGGACCTTAATACAGTTCATTTTTCGTTTATGATAGTGGCTCCGACTGGTTTAACTAGGTCCAGTTACATTTTCCCTATCGCTATTGGTTTACGATGTATCGTTAACTACCAATAGACAGGGATATCAGATCAATTCTTCTTGCTGATCAGGCAAGAGAATAACCCTTAAGCTGATTTGGGTTCAGCCAAACCACAACTAAGATTTTGCCTCTTCTAGAAGAGGACTTAAAAGAGTATAGAACTTAATCTAAATGCAAAATTTATTCTATAATGCAAGCAAAAGAAACTAATCTAAATCCTATCTCAATTAGGTAGATATAAATCTAACCCAACTAAGAGCAAGATAATTAAATAATGAGAATTAAAATATGTCTGGTTTTAAATTAATGTTAAGCTAACGAAGAAATTCAATTAGATCACATTTGTGAGTACCAAAACACATTCTATTGAGACCATTTGACTAAAATAATAAATCAACAACACTCCGGAAGAAATTCACAAAAATGATATCGATCGACAAATCAGTCAAGCCAATATTTAAACAATGATATGTGGAAGAAATTCACAACACATTACTATTTAATAAATCAGTTTTATAAGACAGATTTCTGAGTAATGGTTACTCGGAAATCAGAATGTAATTCATAAGAGCAGGGATACATAACAATTTGAGACAAATTATACATATCAACAGAAATGCCAAAAACATGAATAAAATGAAACAACAATTTTATTAACATAAAAATGAAACTGATATTTGTTACAGAAATGCCAAAAATACCAGTTAATTGAATCTGCTTCTCTGATCCTGGTCTCTAACAATACTTTACATTACTTGAATTTCTTATTTCAAGACAAGAGCTGCAGAAATGCAAACTCTGCCCATCATGCATAATTCAAGATATAAAGAATAAACCCTCATTAATGTTCAGATCTGCAATTTTCTCTCCTCCCCATATACAACTCTAAATTCCTATTACAGAAATTCTTTTAGAAGTGTGGAATTGCAGAGGAGAGCAGCCTCTTTTACATTTTGCAATCTGCAATTTATAATCCTTCAAAAGTATTTTTAGAAGAGAGTTTGTTGAAGAAAAATCTGCCCAATCTAATTTTAATTGCTCAAAAATTCCAATCTTTAATTGCTGGAGTCTTCTTATTGATTGAAATTTTTTTCTTCAATATCTCTTATGTTGTTTTTCCTACAAAAATGAAATTAAAATGAATTAAGATGCAACAATAAAATCCAAATATTATTTCTAACATTAAAACAAATCCAATCAAATTCTATTTAAATAAATAAAAAGGGAATTTTAGCTTCTTATTGATACTCATAATGATCGTAATTAACCAAGGATAATATTGATGCATGAATCTGCAATTAGAAGAGGCTGGGCAAATGAAAATGAAGAAAACAAAACTCAGAAAATTGATTTTATTTTTAGAAATTCGGAGCTTGATCTTCTGCCTGATTTTTGACCTAATAAATAATCAAATCTGTTATTGAAACCTCCTCAGAAATGGTCTCCTTGATTTTATCTTTCCAATGAGCCGTCCTGGGCCTCATTTGGCCAAGTAAAACTCAATCTATGAGCCTCCAAAGTTGATGAGTCAAATCTGATATAAATCTGGAAATTCAGTTGCTGGGCTAAAAAATCAAAATTTTAATTAAAATCTAATCCTAAATTAGCCTACAATTAACTAATAATTAATTCTAATTTAATTTCTAATTATAAATTAAACTAATTAAATATTAATTTAACTAATTAATATAATTATAAATTTGATTAAATTAATTATATTTTAAATTAATTTAATCAATTTAAAATTAATTATTAAACTAAAACTAAACTAATACTTAATTTATACTAATATAAAACTTATACTAATATAAAACTAAAGTAATATTACACCTACTTAAAACTAACTTTAATATCTACCTTACCACTAGTGTAATATTAAACTAACCTACCACTATACTAACTCTTATTTCAAACTAATATTAAATTAAATTAATATTACACCTATCATAAAACTATATTAACTCAACACTAACGTTATTTGTAAACATTAAACTAACACTAAAACTAACCTATGACTTAGACTAACCTACCACTAACTCTAACGTATGCTATTTTGAACTAACGTTACATTGAATTTTAATATTATAACTCCTACCTCCTCTTGACTCAATCGCATCGGAAGATTTAAACATTGACTTAATCGCATCGCATAAAATGTAAATGAGACTTATTGCATCGGGGTATAACAATTGATGGCATCGGATTTAATCAACTCGCCGCATTTCACAAATAAACCTCATCGCATCGCATAAGTTCAATGTGACTCAATCGGATCAGAGTTAAATGTAACTCAATCGCATCGGGAATTTTGAGAGTGACCACATCGAGGTTTTTAAAAGGAGGCTCGAATGAATATTTCCGATGCGATGTGTTTTATGCAAAAAATTTATTTTATTTTTTGATTTTTTATATTTGTTTTTAATATAAAATTTTTAATTAAATTAAATTAATTATATTTAATATAATAATTAATTTAATTAATTCAAAATTTAATGTTAAAAATTAATTTTTTAATTTTATTTTAGAGATGTTAAATTAGACTACGAATTTATCTAAAATGATGATTTACCTAAAACAACCATTTTGACATTTTGGATTTTTTCGAGATTAGTAATTTATTTGAAAATTGGAAAATTGGAATAAATGACTGAAATCCCGATGCTTTATGATTTGGCTATATATAAAAAAATAAAAATTGTTAATAATAACTAACAAGGGGTTAATATTTAAACTAAATGCATTATTGAACTACGCATTTTTTAACCCAGACGACATAATCGATTAGAGTTCAAAGGAGTGCTATTTACAAACCGGTTGACCAAATGAGATGAAACAAGCGTCAACAGGAAGCTTATAAAAAATCGATTTTAACCAAGCAATCAAAACAAGAATCTAAAGAAAATGAAAAATTAACAAAATCGTAAGATAATTGACTTAATAAAAATCCTAAAAGGTATTTAGCCAAAAATTTTATAGAAAGGGTCCCCATTATTTGATGTGAACAAGATAAAAATGGGGGGTTGTTGTACCGTACAACAGAACTATGGCATGGAAAGCCAACTTCAATCAAACATTTCAGAATCTTTGGAAGCAAGTGTTACATAAAGAATAATGATGAAAGTCTTGGGAAATTTGATGCAAGAGCAGATGAAGGGATTTTTCTAGGATATGCTTCCAAAAGTAAAGGGTACAAGTGCTACAACAAGACTCTTCAGAAAATAGTAGAAATTATTGACGTGAGATTTGATAAAGAACTTCCAAACAATACAAGAGATACAGACTGTTGCAGTCCATCAGACAACCATGAAGAAGAAAACCAAAATTATGATGAAACAAGAAAGACAATAGAATATGCAGAGTTGAGCTTGAAAGCCCCCTCAAGATACACTCAGAAGAATCATCCTGAAGATCAGATCATAGGAGACAAGAAAGTAGGGGTCCAGAAAAGAAGGCAGCTAACAAAACAAACAGAAGAGGTATACATAGCCATGTTATCACAGATAGAGCCAAAGAGATTTGAAGAAGCCAGCAAGAACAAGTATTGGGTGAATGCTATGAATGAAGAATTAGACCAAATTGAGAAAAACAATACCCGGGAACTAGTTCCTAGACCCACAGGGAAAAATGTCATAGGCTCAAAATGGATATTCAAAAATAAAATGAATGAGGAAGGACAGGTAATCAGGAATAAAGCCAGACCAGTTTGCAAAGCATATTCACAACTCAAAGGGCCTGATGATGAAACATTTTCCCCTGTAGCCAGAATGGAAGCCATCAGAATATTTCTGGCCTTTGCGTGCCACCAAGACTTTAAGGTATATCAAATGGATGTGAAATCTGCATTTCTAAATGGAGATCTAGAAGAAGAAGTCTACATGGAACAACCAGAAGGTTTCTCTCTAACAGACAAAGAAGACTATGTGTATAGACTAAAGAAGGCTCTATATGGACTGAAACAGGCTCCTCGTGCTTGGTACTCAAGACTGGATAAGTATTTGCAAAAACAAGCTTTAAGAGAGGCGGAGTAGACAGCAATCTATACATAAAAGCCCATGAAAATGAAATCCTGATCGTTGTAGTGTATGTTGATGACATTATGTTTGGAAGAAACGAAGATGAACTAAAAAAAGGGTTTGTTGAGGAGATGAAATCAGATTTTGAGATGTCCATGATTGGAGAACTCAGTTTCTACTCAGGACTTCAAATTCAGCAAAATAACGCAGGTACATTCATCTCACAGGAAAAATACTTAAAAGAAATGTTGAAAAAATTCAAAATGGAGGACTGCAAACCTAAGTCAACTCCCATGATCACGGGATGCAAGCTATGTGCTGATGATGGATCTACTGATATAGATCAAAAAACTCTACAGATCCATGATAGGAAGTCTGTTGTATCTGACAGCATCAAGACCAGACATCATGCTAGCAGTAGGACTAGTGGCTAGATATCAAGCAGCACCTAAACAAAATCAACTTTTTGCAGTAAAAAGAATATTCAGATATCTATAAGGAACAGCACAGTATGGGCTTTGGTATCCTAAAGGCAAAAACTTCACTTTGACAGCATACACAGATGCAGATTGGGCCAGCTGTGTGGATGACAGGAAAAGTACAAGTGGAGGTGCATTCTATCTAGGAGAAAGGCTAGTGGCATGGTTAAGAAAGAAACAAGCATCTATCTCTCTATCTACAACAGAAGCAGAATATATAGCAGCAGCAGCATGTTGTACACAAGTCATGTGGATGAAGCAAACCCTCCAAGACATGAAGGTGAGCACTGATGAACCTATCTCAATCAAATGTGATAATACAAGTGCTATAAGTATATCAAAAAATCATGTGCTTCACTCAAAAACTAAACATATCCCAATCAAGTATCATTTTCTCCGAGAACAAGTGGCTCAGAAGGTAGTAAAACTAGAATATGTGCCAACAAAAGAAAAAACAGCTGATATATTTACCAAACCTCTTGCTAGAGAACCATTTGAATATTTGAGAGATAAACTAGGGGTAGTATTTGTAGATGCTACTCTCTGATATAAAGAGAAAGCACAGTTTCAGGGGGAGTACATAAATGAAAATATCATTCCAGGGGGAGATCAGCCAACAATGAAAGCATGAAACAGGTCCTCAGGGTCAAAGGATTATGGAAAGAATACATCCAGCATAAAAGAGTTAATGAAAAGGCTAAAGTGTCAGAATTTTAGATTTAATCCAAAGTTTGGAGCAGCAGGGTACAAAGTCAGAAGATCTCAGAGAGAGGAAATGCAGAAAGCAAACTAGGAAATGAGCAACCCTTTGCCATTGATGTCAAAGGGGGTGGAAAATCAAAAAGGGGCTTCTATAAGGCAAGAAGAGGAAGAGTATTGCCATCAATGCCAAAGGGGGAGACTATTGGAAATGTTGTCATTTATGGCAAAAGAATTGGCAAAGAAGGAGCATCTGAAATAGTAACTAGGAAAAGAGAAAAGCAAAGTAGCAGAGAACAAAGGCAGCGGAGAGGAAGTAGAGGCTGCATATAAGGAACAAAGGCAGCAAAAGACAGATGATAGTAGAATAGGGCCATCTGAAGAAGCAAGGAGCAGCATTAGACAAGAAACAGAGCAGTGAGGGAAAAAGGGCCACTGAGTTGAAGATCTAGCCATAACAAGGAGGTTGTGTAAAGAAATTTTAGTTGTGTATGTAAAAGGACTTGTTTCAGTATGACATGGATAATGTTGACCTAAATTCTATGAGAAGGAGCTTTGATTTTAGTGAGAAACTGTATGGCTCTTTAGCAAGTGTTGTGGTGTGCAATTACCTGTGCACAGATCACATATGTGAGTCGATCAGGGTTTATAAACAGTTCTTGAATAAACCTTGTGGTAAGGGTTCGAAATTAAAGATTCAGTGTATAAATTGAAGGAATTAATGGTTTCTGAGATATGATGGTTTTGAATGTAGCGAAGATTATAATTGAGATGGACCGTAGTATAGTGATTAGCTTGCAGAATCAAGAACTTGAATGTGCAGTTAGAAGCAGAACTGTGATAGGGTAGAACCCCGAACATGCAATGGAAGGTTGATATATTATATATAATAGCAGAATTGAAGACAGAATGGCATTGTGTTGCATCGAGGTCGGAAGGCAGAAACCGGTGTAAAGAATGTGTGTTAAAAGACTCACACGAAATTGTGAACAAAGCGTTAAACTTAGCGATGGAACCGTAATAAAAAGAAAAACATTAAAGTGGAGCTTAATTATAATAATACATTGAAGAGTGAGCAGAACCTTGAAGGCGGAACCTGAGCGTAAAGGAGAAGAGCAGAACCTTGAAGGCGGAACCTTACGAGCGGAGTGAACAGTAAAGGCGGGATTCCGGTTTTCATCGCACCGCTTTCGACGGGCAAGCGGTATTCAAGAAATCAGAGCGATTCCATAGAGTGGGCGACACGTGGTCCTGAGTGAATTCACAAAACCGCTTCCACAGCGCTCCATCGCGCATTATCGTCCATGCATCTTCACCGTGCAATATCCGTTGGATCGTCAAGGCCGGTGCGACAGCTTGTCCGCCATTGGATGTGGAAGGTTGTCAGCGTTGGGGCCCATGCGTACGTGTGTGTTGATCATTATTAAGGTTTGCAGATTTAACAAAGTATATTATTATGGTTTGAACCATTGCAAAGATTATTCCTACAGGATTTAAATCTTAATGGAGTAGGCCATATAATTACGATGGTGAAGTCAGCGCCCTATGAAAATATGGGGATTATGATTTGGTTGGATGCATAACAGTCTTATTGCCGATACATGTATGATTAGCATTACAATGGATAACGAAGGGTGTTAATGGAGCAGTTGCGCATTGAAGTAAAGCTTAGAGCAACGTAATCATAGTTTGTATTGAACAGTGAGAAAGTTGAAGTTTAAATCTGTTTAACAGAAAATTTGCAGATTTGACCTGACTGAATACGCAGTGGAGGTTGATAACTCATATTTACAGAATCTGGAATTAAAGATAGAGTGTCTTGGAGATTGCAGATTTAAAGAAATGTGCAGCAAAGGGATTCAAAAGCACAGTGAACAGGTGGAATATGCGAAAGATAGTGAACAAAGTATGCAGGACAGCTGCATGACTGCTACAGAAAGGACAAAACCAGAAAGCCAAGGGCTGAGTGAATTTTATATACTGTAACTAAAAATGTAAATGTTTTATTTGTTTATATTGTTTGTGATGCAAAGGCAAGTATCCTAAGGAAAAGAAAAATCCCACTGTAACATGGAAACTTGTACATATTGTTATAATTTTAAATGAGTTGGAATAGAGAATTGAGAAGGCATAAGTCAAAGAGTCATGGCTGTTCACTCCAAATTCCTTGTGGAATACAAATAGTCAAGTGAGGAACTCTATATATAATACCAACTTGATATGCATAAAAAAAAAATAGTAAGGATAGAGAATGAAAAGCATAGAAGATTGAGGCAGAAAAGATAAGGTAGAGAGGTGCAGAAAGAGATGCTACAGAACAGAGCTGATATCTGAGGTAAATCAGCAAACATTTCTTGTGATAAATTGAGGAAGTTGGAGCTTCCCTATCAAGTTGAAGCTTGATAGCTGTCAGTTGTAGCTGACTGAGGTCGTAGCCTCCTATAGGTTGGTGCCTACAGAAAATTGAAGGGAGTTGGAGCTTCATTGCAAGTTGTAGCTTGCAGAATTGAGGTTGGAGCCTCCTGTGGGTTGGTGCCTGTAGAAAAACAGTGGTGAGATGGAGTTGGAGCTTGCCTTTGCATCACAACAATAATAAAATGTGGTTTTCTCCCTTTATGGGTTTCCACTTATATCTGTTGTCTCTATCTGTGTTGCCTATGTACTGAGATAATTTACCAAATCTGCATAATGTTTGCTGCTCTCATAATAAGTTTGATGACACATTAATTTAATAATTTTGGCAACATATTAAGAATGTTCAAGTGCTGAGGTTGATTATAAAAATAAGTTGTAAATAAGCTAATGAAAAATTTAAAAAGCTCATGTATGTGTTAAACTGATTCACCCCCCCCTCTCAGTTTAACTAAGAATTCAACATGATGGTTTTCTATCGATGGTATTTTGTAGATCCAGTCAAGGGAACTACGGTTATGTTCTAATTTAGAGTTAATGGATTGAGTTTTATGAATGCTTCTACATTTATATATATGTATTGTAGCATTGAAAGGAACATAATGAAAAATTAATCTGGTAGTCCCGGTTTTTGGATTCAAGGGAAAATATATTTGCATATTTGTTTTATGTTTTATACCCTCGTCGTTGTTTATTTTCTGTTTTAAGAATTCTTTTGCAGGTAATTTATGTACAGGTTTAAAACCTACACTTTTCAGTGCTTATATATCCAATGGTAAAAACTAAGGAGCTAATGTATATATCAAATGGTAAATTTCCACAATAGGGAATTGGTCCTCTACGTGGTGTGTCAAAATTGGGAATTATAGAGATAAATGTGTGTCAAAAGAGTCTTACTGGGATCTCTCCCTCGTATAATTGTGTCCAAAGTTAGCCAAATGGGTGTCAAAATAAATAAATGGAGTTATATATCTATTTCCCACTTCCTATTCCAAAGACCTAGATAGTTGCTACTATAGAGAGTCATTATTACCTCCTAAAGAGTCAAAGGAGTATTTTGAGTTTCTTGTGTCATACTAATTCAATATCTAGTAAGAGTCTTTATTTGGGAATTAGTTGTAATTTCTAAGATTATAGAGTGTGTCTCTAATTATAGGTACCAATTCAAATTATTTGTACACTCTTCATCTTATTTATATATAATTTCTAATATATATAAAGTTTTTAATATAATTAGAAATCCTGGATAAATACATAATGAAACATGAAGCTTCATGATATGTAAATGTAGAGGAAATGGTTCTAGCTCTAATTCCTATCAGGTTACCTCCATTACTTAGACGCGTATTTGGGTGAAAATTAATTGAATTAGTTTATGTTTAAGGACAATGCTTCCAAGGCGAGGTAAGAAAAGACAAAAGACACTCATCGTAGTGGTCAGAAAGGGTTAAAAGAATCGATAACAACTTTTGTAAGCATATTAAATATGTGATATTTTTTTAATTAAGTTTGTAGTAGAAGAAAATCATTGTTATCTAATTTCCCCCTATTCACCGATTGATGGGAACTAAAATATGGAAGGCATACCAATCATTTGGAAAAAGAGATGTTGCAACAAATTAGATGGATTGATTTTGTTGTGTGGATGGAGTATGAGTTATGTAATCTTAGTTGGAATTCCAATATATCTTTGAACCATATTTTTAATTTTATTTTTTAGCACTATTAGATATTATATCCTACCTCATTTTATGGTTAGCATTGTACAAAAAAAATATTCGTTGTGTTATGGAATTAATACTAACATGTAATATTTATTTTTTGATTTTTTTTTCGAGAATGATATAGGTAATGACTTCCAAGATGATGATCTAGACTATGTTGATCATACATCAATAGATGATCATGATGAGGATGGCGATAGTGTTAGTGAAGGAGATGATGAGGATGAGGATGGCGATAGTTTTAGTGAAGGCGATGATGATGAGGATGATGGCTATAGTGTTGGTGATGTTGACGTGGATGAGACTGATTAGAATGGTCAGAATGATGATCATGAGGATGATCTTGGTGATGCTAGCTAGGCATGCACATGCATTCTTTTTTATGTATTATTGTGTAGAATTAAATTCCTATTTTTATATGGATGTTGTGAATTTACCTTAAAATAATGATATCTATGAAATATTTGAATTTGGTAATCATACAATGAATTTGATTTGATTAAAGATGATGATGATATTCTCATTATTATATTTTTATTAGATGTATATATTGGAAATTATCACCATTATTTTGATGGAGAATTATTATGTATGATGATATTTCCATCTTTGGATGTTTGTTGTGAATCTATCTTAGAATAATGATATTCACGAAATATTTTTATCTGGTCACATTTGAATTTTAGTTTATTTGATTAAAAAAAATAGTCATAGTATTAGTACTATGTTGCTATTGTATGCATGTGTGTTGAAAATTTTCAATGAATCATTATGTAAAATGATATTGGTAGCTACTCTACGTACATAACTTTTCACAACAGTGTCTCCTATTATACCACCTAGTATGTCTGCTTTAAATTTCCATGATTCAACTTTTAGTCACCAGAGTTATAAAATATGGCTATATGTCCCGTGGATATCTAGGTGTATGTGAATTAATTTGATTTTATCATCAGTGGGGGCATCTCCATGTGGAAATCAAGATATAAGCCTAATTCAAGAGGCATGTCAAGCTCATGTCTTATCTTAGATCTTCCTTACTATCGTGGGAGTCCATAATAGAATGGGAAGAGTAATTACAACATGTTCCTTTGAGCTGATTTGTTTTCAAATGCTTTGTCTCCAAACTTTTCATTTATCTTGAGACTTATACTTGTCATATCTCAGTTTACACTTATGTTATATCCTTTGTATAATGCCTAAAACTTCTAACTCATGCTACAACGGAATCTTCTATAACCCTCCCCGTATGTGGGTTATGTATCACTCGGGTGTTGTGAGCAAGAGAGAGAATCTAGAGTGTCTTTTTCTAGATTTAGAGATATACCAATAAAAAATTGGGTGAATAAAATTGGACAAATGATCACCATGACCACCATTGAGCTAAGAACACAAGGCTCCTCAAGAGGGGTTCCTCATTCATCCAAGAGAAATATCTAGTAATATGACTACGAATTTAATTGTATTTCCTCAAGTGAAAATGTAAATTTAGATCCTCATATTCCCACCCCACCTTTGTTCCATATTCCTCACTTAGTGCTTACACCTTTGCAATTGTTCAATGTTCCACTTGTTACCCTGACGATAGTGTAAACACCCATTTAACAACCTAAGTAAAAAAGATAAGACGGGGAAAAACTAGTAATGTTAAGGGAACCAATGTTCCTAGTTGAGCTTCCATATTTAATGACATGATATGTTGGAGTTACATGCTATCTTTGGATAATCACTAGTGATACCATATATGTTAGATAAGGAAGAGCTTACTACAAGATGTGTTATAAATCCTTGCTTTTCCTTGTACTAATATGAGTCATATAAGACTTGATTTTCCTTATACTAATATGATTCATATAAGCTTTAAGAACTAAGCTAATATCCATAATAACTCTACTTTTTAAAGTTATTGAATAGTCATTACTGAGAAAGCTTAAATTAGCTCATACTATGTTACATTAATCTGCATTATAGTTATAATGCATATACATAGAAATATTATCTTCATTTATTCATATTAGATAAGACTAACCATAGGGTAAGTAAGGAACAATGAAATTGTTGTATTACAGTGATTGGGTATACCTTGGATCCAATAATTATGGATTTAATGTGTTATAGCTTTCATAATTGACAAGAGGTTGTGTAAAAGGGATTTCTTGAAATGAGGTTGTGTAAAAGAGATTTCTTGACATTTGAGAAAAAACATATTTTAAAAAGTTAATAATTAATTTCCGCATCATAATGTGTAAGCTAATTAAAATCCTTTAAAATTTAATAAAGATATAGGTATGACTAGGCACCTAAAATGACATGACACATTTTTATTATTTAATTTGGGTATAGGTGAATTTTTTAATCATATGATTTATCTACCTTATGTGTGAATGGTGTCCAAGTGACCTAAAATTGTATTAAATATTAAAAACAAAATTAATATCTTAATCTATATAAATTAGAATATGGAAGTTTTTTTAAGTGATTGGGGGTCGACTAGGGTTTGCATTTTCCGTCGTTGAACCTACTCGATTTCTCACCTGCCTGCACTTATAGTGACCTATGGCGGCTCACTACGGAATTCATGGATCTGGCTACGTTTGGGGGCACTCGACTGTTATGGTGGCGGTACCACATTCTTCGAACGGCTATGATATTTTCTGCGCCTTCACCAACTGATGGAGAACAACAGTGTTCATGACCCGTTATCGACATTGGAACATTGCCTCTATCAGGGCACTGTCCCCTTGAGCACATGTCCTACTTGCTATTGGTGACCTTTTCACTGCCCACTTCCGGTTTTTCAACTCCCCGTGATCATTTCTCTCTCACTGGTAGTTGGACTTTGCATTAATGGTTTCTTATTAGGGGTTTCAATGGAGGGGGCCCAGGATGAATAGCTAGTGGATTATTCGGAGGACCTATATGCCGAGGTGGACATTTTGACCCTTTCTCATCGTTTTTCCTTCGGTATGTATGTCTCTCACCCTGCATCTCTCGTTTTACTTGTCCTACTTTTTCTGGCTCTATAGCTTATGTATCCTCCCTTCTTACCTTCCCTGATCTGGACTCTTTCCTGGTACTTGACCTCACAGCCTCCTCCCCTGCTATTCTCTCGGCTGCTGATCTGGATCTCACCTCCTCACCGGAACTCTGTCCCCTATCCCCTGCGTCTTTATCTTTCCTCTCATAGATCCTCTCACTCACATCGACAACTCCCTCTTTTGTCCTCCCTTGCTCACTTGATCTAGTACCTCCGCTCCCCTCAGCCACTTTCCCCCCTCCCTCTCCTCCCCCCCCCCCCCCCTCACATACCTCCCCATGCTCTCATCCCCCCAACACCACTCACGGACCTGTTGCATCCCCCGTTTGTCGCCCATCCGATTGTTTTTCCATTCCCCCACCTGACTCCACCCCCCACCCTCCTGTCTCTTCATCACCTCCTTCGCTTACCGCCTTAGCTACCCTACCTCCTGGGCTCCCCCCTCGTGCTCCCCGTGACACGAAATGTGTGCGAGCCTCCAAGCGTGCTAGCCTCCTCACCCTTGGCGCTGGTGTACAGATGGTCGATATCATGGGTACCATAGACAAGGTGGTAGTTGGTCATGTTCATGGCCAGAACTACGGGGTCAAAATATTGAAACAGTGGGTAAGGAAATTTTGGGTGAAATTTTACAAGAGCTTCCCACCATACATATTCTTACCAAGGGATGGTTCACCTTCTGCTTCACAACCAGGTATCCCACTGACCTTGTTTTATCGCAATTCTGGCATATTGAGATGGTGCCTGTGTTACTGAAGCGGTGGAACCCCTTGTTCGACCCTGAACGTGAACCCTTGGGAGCAGGACCTATTTGGGTTCGGTTTCCTGGGCTACTGCTTAATTTATGGAATAATCAGATCTTCAAGGATATCGGTAACCTTCCGGGTACATATTTGGACCATGACCTCTCTTACATTGACTCTGGAAAGATGGATTTTTCCCGCATTCTGGTACATCTGGATACCAAGGAAGGACTCACGGAAGCCATCAATATACAATGATGCAACTCTACCAAGGCTCAGCTATTAGATTATGAGGGGGCTCCATTTCAATGTCGTCGATGTCACAAAGTGGGACATGTTTTTAAATATTGTCCATTAAATGGACAGGCATCGGCTCTCCGCTCTGACGGTGGTCTGCATCCTATTTCTCTAGTATCGGTGTCACTACAGCGACAGGCACAGCTCATTGGCTTTCTTTCCACACCTATACACTCCTCACAAGTGGATTACACATAGGCGGATGTGGATTCCCCTTCCTAGGTCACTCCTTCCGGTTGATGGTAATCCCTCTTCTCCTCATTTTACTTTTTTTTCTTTTTTATCTGCAGCAACTATTTAGTGTACGAAGCCTTCTCTAGCTGGTTTCTCCACCCCCTCCATTATTTTCCCCATGTCCTCCTCACCTCTCCTATACCCCCCCACCCCCCCTAATATTCCAAACCTACCATCATTATCTCCTAATATCTCCTCTCTTGCACCATCTACACCTATCCCCACTCCCCTCACTATTTCCCACACTGTTCCCATTCCATCCCTCATTTTTGAATCATCAGAAACCTCTTCCACACACTCCTACAATTTGCGCCCTCGCATTTTCACCCTGACTGGCCTTGGCTCACTTCCTGGTCCCTCACACTCTTTGCACAATCACTCTCACAGTCGTCACTCTTATATTTTGAAGGCCTTCCTTCAAGCCAGAATTGAAGTTGCCTCTGGTACACAAATCTCCATCGATGGGATCCTTAGAGCAAGACAATCCCATCTGTTGGTTTCTCAATGATCTGTCTTTCCTTCAATTGTCGTGGGTTGGCTATCCCTGTGAAGCATCTCGCTCTTAGACTCATCTTTTCTTCTTCCTCTGCTGATATCATCCTCCTCTAGGAAAATCATGGATCATCTAATTTTGTTATTCAAGAACTTTCCCACCTCCTCCCTACTTAAACCATACATGTTATAGATGCTAACGGTCGCTCAGGTGGTTTGGCCCTCTGTATCAACCCCCGATACATCAAACTACTAAATTTATGGGGAAGGGAATGTATACCGGGGATGGATGTCTTCTCGGAAGCCCTTGGTCTCCAATTTTGTATTTTTAATACATATGGGCCCTGCACCAACAGGCAACAGTTCTGGACTTCTAATCTGAATTAGTTCTGACAACATTATATTGGCTGGAGACTTGAACTTCTCTCTTACGATCTTAGAGACCTGGAGACCAGATTCACATGTGGATCCACTCTCATATTTTTTCAGACACTTACTCTCTATTCATCATTTGGTGGATCCCCTCATAACCACTCCCTCTCCCACCTGGAGTAACAAGTACGCTGGGGACGATTTGGTTGCTCACAGGCTTGATCGCTTCCTTATCAAGGAGGGTCTACTACAAACTCTTGGCTCATTCAGAAAATGGATTGACTCTAGTGGAATCTCAGACCACTCTCCGATTTATCTGGAAATCACTAGGGCCTTTAACAAGTTGGCTTCTCCTTTCAAATTCTGCTCTGTGTGGTTACAGGACACAGACTGCATCAATTTAGTGAACCCATAGTGGATACTCCCCCCACAACCTAACCTTCAATCACCATCCTCCATATTTGCACACAAACTACTCTCTATTAAAAAGGATTCCATTACTTGGGCTAGAAATAAGAAAATATTGGAGGATCTAGAGCTTACCAATATTGAACAGAATATTCATAGACTGGAAAGCTCCATTGGGGGAGGTTTTGCAACCGAATATGAGAAACTATAGCTTATCAAACTATAATTTGACCGTCTAAAGATCCTACAAGCGAGGGATGAAGTTTGGAGACTTAAAATTCGTGCTACTTGGATCAAAGCGGGTGATGAAAACTCCAAATTATTCCATCATTTTTCCAAGGGAAGAAATACCATCAATACCATTTGGGAACTCGACAATGAGGATGGTTCTACATCTTCTACCTTTACTCAACTTGCACAGAAGGGTATCAATCATTTTCATGAGATTTATAAGGCACCTCAGCAACCCTCATTGGCCGAAATCATTAAGGTGGCCTCCCTTTTTCCTAGATATGTGGATCCTACAGTAGAGGAAGACCTCCTTTCACCTATATCAATGAAGGAATTAGAATATGTTCTTAAATGGTTCAAAAAGGACAAAATCCATGGACCTGATGGATGGTCTGTGGAATTTTATCTGACTTTCTTTGATCTTCTGGGTCATGATCTACTAGCGGTGGTGGAAGAGACGCGACAATCTAGGCACATATATGAGGCCTTTAATTCTACCTTCATTTCCCTTATTCCCAAATATGATCATCCCTCTTCTTTCAAATTTTTTCGCCTAATTTCCTTATGCAACTATATCTACAAGATTATTGTCAAGATCCTTGCAAACAGGATGAAACCCATTTTATCTAATTTTATTTCACCGAAATAGTTTGCTTTCCTTGAAAATAGACAGATCCATGATGCAATAGGCATTGCATAAGAAGGATCACATTCTATGCACACTAAGAAGATCAAAGGGATGATTCTCAAGATTGATTTGGAAAAATCTTTTGATCAAGCTAGTTGGCTCTATATTCGCATGCTTCTTACACATCTGGGATTCCCCTTACAGATTATTAATTGGATAATGTGTTGTATTACCTCTATTTCTTTCAACATTCTCATTAATGGGGCTACTGCCAATTTTTTTCATGCTGAGTGGGGACTTCAATGGGGGTGCCCTTTATCCCCCCTCTTATTTCTTCTTGTTATGGAGGGCCTTAGCAGATGTATAATTGATGAAACATCCCGTGGCAGAATCAAAGTTATCCACATATCGGCAAAATGTATACTCACATACTCTTTCTCAATGGTACTCTTGGTGGTTCGGTAGTGGTTAGATCCATCCTGCTACTGGTATGCAATGTAATAACATCAAATCTACATTGACTTGTCATGGATGCACACCACATGAAATCCATTTTTCTTAGCAGTGATTCCCATTCACGCGCACCAGATTTGAGGATGGCTTGGAGTAATTGGGATTTTACCTCAAATCGGTGAACTATAAAAATGTTGACTCGAATTGCTTTATTACCAAGATTGAAAAACGATTGAACAACTAGTGTCATCGTTGGTTATCAAGGGTTGGACAGCTGACATTAATAAAATCTGTCTTAGAGGCCATTCTGGTATATTGGATGTCTCTGACCTGGATACCTAAAGGAATACTTCAAAAGATACAACAGATCTGCAGGAAATTCCTATGGCTTGGTGCTAAAGAAGGTCACACATTCACTTGGACCAAATGGACCCGTATTACATTACCTAAGAGATGGGGAGTTTGGGGTATAAAATACTTACCGACCTTTTCTTTGGCATTGGCTGCTAAACTTGGATGGCAGATTCTCACTAGCAACAATTTATGGACCAAGGTGATCATTTAGAAATATATCCATCCACTTAATCTTATTCAATGGCTACGTCTTATTCTGGTGCACTATCCTTGCTCTTCAACGATTTGGTGTGCTATCCTTGCCTTGATATGACATATCAGTGATGATTTGGCATGGAAAATTGGTAATAGAGCCAGGCTTCGTATTGGTTGTGATTCTTGGGTGGGTTGTGGCAATTCCCACCTCCTCCCAAACCCACTTATTGAATATCTCAATCATGTTGGATTTTTGGCACTCAATCAAATTATAGACAGGAACCGGTCCACCCTATTTACTCAAGGTTGGCGCGGACATCAGGAACTGCATATACAACCGCAATGGACTGAGATCTAGTCTGCTTATCTGGATGCATTACGAGAGACCCGCGTCAGAATACTTGATCGGGAGGATGAACTTATATGGACTGTCTCTAAACAAGGTTTATATATGCCCAAAGAGGTGTATATTCATATTTATCGAGCACACAAACCTGAATCCTTGCTCCCATGGTGGTGCAATATCTGGAAATTAAAAGAACCTGTGAAAGCTAGGCTCCTCATGTGGTGTATTCTTACTCATAAAATTCCTATGGGGGGGAATCTCCAGAAAAGAACTCTTATTGGTCCCCATAGATGTCCACTTTGTAATGCAAATTCTGAAGAAACTATCCACCTTTTCCTTCAATGTCATGCTACTCTTGAACATTGGTTACTTATCCACTCCTCCATAAATCATAATCTTCATTGGGAGGGAAATACTCTTACGGAAGCATGGGAGCATTGGTGGATTTTTTTTGTTCCCCATAAGCTGCAAAATTTGCCTATTTTAATCTGTTGGAGCATTTGGATGGCCCGCAACCGTACCATCTTCCACAACATACCTCATCATTGGCCCTCATCTGCTGCCCAAATTATCTCCATTTACCACTTAATACCTGATCATCCACCTCCTCCACAGCCCCGAATCATCTCCCGTGATATTATTGACTACACTCTCCCTTGGGCCTATTTTGATGGATCTACTCAGACTCATGGTTGCGGTGGTGGCTTCATACTTCATCATACATCACACCATTTTTATAAAGTCAAGATTGGGCTTGGACGAGGCACCAATAACTATGCAGAACTCTCCTGTCTTCTATATCTCCTTCAATTTTCCATCACAAAAAATGTTCATTCTCTACAGATATTCGGTGATTCCAAAATTGTCATTGATTGGTTTAACGTACCAATAACCTGTTACGTACACACACTACAGAATATTTTGGATGAATTTCTATAGCACAAAACACATTTTGATCCTATTTCATGTCGGCACATTTACAGGGAGAGGAACACAATTTCCTATCTCCTATCTAAGGAGGCGGCACACTTATTGACTGCTCACATGGAGATACAGAAGCAGAATGATCACGCGTACTATCAGTGTTTCCACCGACAATTTGTACCTGATAATTGGAGGGGGGACAACCCCCATTATAGGCAATAGTTGTGTTTTATTTTATCATTTTTTCTTACAGTTACTCTTGTATATATATTCTCAGACTACTGTTTTGGAGGCATTGTGCTGATCTAAAACATGTATTTATGCAGCACATAAAGGATGTATTTATTTTTGCTACACTACAGCTATCTATTTGGCAGCTTCATTGTCGATCTGCATATGCATCTAGCATATACAACATGTAACTTTATTTACATTAATAAAAGCTACGATTTTTCCTATGAAAAAAAAAATAGAATATGGAAAATATTTTTAATGACTGGTAAATGATGGGTTGAGTGTGGTTTTAATAAAACACAAATCATGGGTTAAGAATTAATTAGAAAAGGAAATTAAAAGTTTCAATCCATGTAATATTAATAACATGTGTTTTTATGCACGAATATTTAGAAACAAAATGCCAAAAATTAGTAATATATTTAATTTTTTAAATATTACATTTTTTAACATTTAAGAAAAAAATTCTATGCATGAATATTTAGAAACAAGATACCAAAATTAGTAATATTTTTAAATATTAATTTAAAACTCCCATTTCAAATTTATTTTGATATTTTTTCTTTTTACATTTTAGAAATTTATATTTTTTAAATATTTATTTTTTTAAATGTGAATAAATAAATATATATATATATATATATATATATATATAATATTTTCCAATTTTTCATTCTAAGAAATATATTTTCAAAATAATTTCATCATTTCCCTTTTTTTGTATTTTTTGGGAAGAAAAATACAAGTGAGGGGCTACTTCAGTTTATTGACAAGATCATTTTTTTGCCACTGACAACAACGCCACAATCAAAGATCATTTGTTTGCAACACTCACTAAGCAACACAATCAAAGATCGCAATTGTCGCAATCAATGGTAAAGCCTTTCTCAGCCACACTTTATTTGTGTTATAATGGGTTTTTCTTTTTCATATCTATGAATAAAATGTTGAAGAGAAGTTGGGCGACATCAGAATATTTTGAAAAATGCAACAATCAAAATTTTTTAGCTGATTTTTTTCATTTTTGTGAAACAATTGGGTGACATTAAATTATTTTGGAAATACAACAATCAATAATCTCTCTTGGAATTTAAGAAGCTCATCACCAAGGATCCTCATAATGGCATGGCCTGTTGGAGTTTTGAAGTCCCTTTGTGCAACTGGACTGGTATTACCTGCAACCATTATCATCCATGGAGAGTGGTCAATCTCAACCTCAATTCAGGGGTATGGAAGGCTCTATTTCTCGTCCTCTTGCCAATTTTCCATTGCTCCACTCACTTTATCTTTCTAGCAATGCATTCCACCCTCATATCTCAGTTCAATTGTGACATCTTTGTCATATAAAGAACCCCGGTTTGTTCGACAATCAATTAAAAGGAGAGATACCATATGAACTTAGTAGTTGTCGAAGTGTGACATTCTTAGAGCTCTTGTTCAACATTTTGAATGAAAATATCCCTGTGGAGCATCAAAATGTCATCTAGAATATTTTATTATTTATATATATCACTAGAATAACAAAACAACAACTTCAATCTACTCTATTTTTTTCCTAATGTCACTTTTTCTCTCTATATGTGATAAGAGTCATAGTGGGTGTTATTATTATGTTTTCTATGGTTGGGAAATTAAAAAACAAACAATATTGCTACACTATTTCGACATCAAATGAGTCTTTATCTATTGGATAGTGCATTAGAGAACTTTGGATCTTGAATTTAGTGGTAAATATATATTCCATGTTGCTAAGAGATATCATATTTAAAATAATTAATTTATCACTTCCACCAATTATTAACCCATTTCTCTTTTTTTTAAATATCTTTGTCAATTAAAAAAATTGTTAAACATTACTCCTAATCAAAGTAACAATTTACATTATATTATAAAATGTTTAATATATAATATGACTTACATTATAATATAATGTCTATAATATGTTATACAATGTGCCACAATTATTGAGATATGATATGATGATGTTCCACGCATGCACGAATGAATTAATGCTAATGCCATCATGTTATCTATATCCTTGATTGAAGTGATTAAATATTAGCATAGAAGACCAACAAACAAAATACCATTGAAATGACTTCAAAAAATTATGAAATTTTTGGTTTTTCCATATTCACCTCCTCATTATACAAGGTCATAATGAGAGTGTGAGAAGTTTTGAAGGTCATAATGAGAGTGTGAGAAGTTTTGAACTAATTTTTAGACCTATTCAACTATGTATATGTATGTAACATTTGATTTCTTTTTGAAATAATAAGGTGTAATTTTTTCTTTCTCGAAATAAAAAAAGGTTGACATGCAACCATGTGTACCAATGACTAACAAGAAGATATTTTTGTTGCAGAAATAATTGACCTACAACCATAGCTCAGAATAATATTAAAGAGTTATATATGGAAGCAATAAATGTTTGATGTGATATAAAAAAAAGTAAAGTGTGGTGAAATTGTAATATTTTATTATTTAAACATGTCATTTATACAATTTGTTTTTAGAATTATTTATATTAATGAATGCGTTTAATTATTTTATATGTTTCTTCTATTTATGTTTTTAGAAATAAGAAGTTTTATATATATATATATATATATATATATATATATATATTTTATATTGACAAAATTTAAATAAATAAATAAATAAAAATCATAATTTTACTTTAAATTGTTATTATTATTATTTTTATTAATTATGAAATATATATTAAATTAGAATAGATACACTTCAAAAAATATGTAAGAAAAAAAATATAATAAAGCAATAGTAAATAGTATTTGTGAACATTATAGTTTTCATATTATTATTAATTGAATAAATTCTATATAACAATTATTTTGGTGCATTTTTTTTTTTTGAAAAAAAGAAATATGGTTAAAACAAATGCTTTTAATTTTAATCAAATTTTATTAATGACTAACTTTGTTTCTCATATTTAGGAATTTATAAGATAACTTTAAAACAATATATTAAATTTTAAATTACCAAATTTTATTAATTCTTTTATTCATAAATTAATTTAAATATAAATTATATATAGATTTATTTTGATTAAAGTGATATATATTTGGGTAAATTTGATAAAGTAAAATAATTAAAATGATATATTAAAAAATTTCTACATGGCATTATTATTCTTAGGTGGCTATTTTCTAGTTGAAATTTCGAGATTTCTTTGTTGAGAATTCTTTGTAGTCATAGACTATGGCCAACATCCTGCATCTCTTCATATTCTTATTATTCCTTTGGGTCATGGGAAGAGGTGACCAAAGGTTCCTTCTTTGTGTGGTTGTGAATTTATTTTGGAATAATGATATCTGCAGTGAGTGTTAATTTGATAGTTGTTAGCACTGCAATTTTTCAAAGTCTGGTCACCATTGTAGTTGTGTCTTTGATCCTCTCTTGTCCCTTAGCATATGGTTGAAGGTCGTGGAGGGTTAAAACGTGTCAAATTTTTTATCATTTTTAAATAAAATCCAAAAATTTTGAGTCCAATAGTTTGTTTTGTGTCTTAGAGTTATTAGGGTAAATTTTCTTTTAAATAAGTTTTTTAACTACTTAGAGTAGTTAAGGCCACGGATTTAGTTTGAGAAGAATTATTTATTCATAATGATATCTTCTATCCAAGGCTAAAGTTAAAATGTCAGAGTCGTCATCTATTTTAGGAATAAAACAGAAATAGCTACCTTTCTGAAAATGCAGTTATTTTCTTTAGAAAATTTGGTTTCATAAGCAATACAAAAATAACTACTTTTTCGAGAAAAGTAGCTATTATTTTCATAATTTGTACGAGGTGAAAAGGCATTACTGAGGTGAAAAGACACTTCTCTTTGGAATAATTGAAGGTATGTTAAAACAAGAGGTATTACACTTTTGAAAGGTGGCTATGTCTAATTGGAGGTTCATTAAAAGGGGGTTGGTTATTCTATTTACTAAGGCTAGTTAATCTAATGCTACTCATTAAAGGTGAAGTATATCAAGGTTGAATTACGAGTAGCAATTAGTTAATTATTCAATGGAGTGAAATGTTCGGTGGAGTGAGTTGGCACCAAAATTTAAATCATTTGATTTTGTGTCACTTAACCTCGCCGTGATTAAGGGCATGTAAAGCTATGTTTCCCATTTACCCGAGAAAGCTACATCAAACCATTTTCTTATCCTCCATTAAGTAGTTTGTTACCTTTTGCCAGAATTTAGGGCTTCGTGGATGGTTGTTGTTCATAGTTTTACTGGTGTGCATTAATAGTTGAGTTAGCTGTTAACAGAATGGGTAAGGGTGGTAAGGTAAATCGTTCAAAACCTAACAATGAACCTCCCATTCTTCCTCTATAAATATCTGTTGACAATGTCTCAAAAAATACAAATAACCCCAAATTATTCTCTTCACAATCTTTAGCACAGGGGTTTAACCAAAATTCTGGTGGTTTATCATCTGAAGAAGAACAGAACCACATGGGACAAGTTCCTAGCAGATGAGGGTTTCAGCAATGTTAACTCAAGGAGAAGGGTAGGAAGGCCTTTAAGACAAAAGACCCAAGAGGAAAAATCAAGCCCTACACCTACACTGACCCCTTCTCAAACTAGTCAATCTTCTTCACCATCAAGCAGACAGACAAGGAACTCGTCTAGGAGAGCTAGAGTTCAAACCACCACTTCCTATATCTATGATGCAACCAGCAAAATAATTTTATACCGGAAGAATACCTAAGGAGCCACAAACCTTGGAGTCTTTCATGCAGGATCACACAAGCAAGCTTAAAAAAAGGCTACTTTACTTGACAAGAATGATATGTCTAAAGGCAAGGAAGAGGTAGCTTCCTGTTCAAGGAATAAACGCAGAAGAAAACTTATTCTGACAGAATGATCTTCAGTGGAAGTCACCCCTGAAACATTAACACCAAGACCTATTCTAGAGACTAGACAGGAAAATGAAGAAGAAAATGTCACTCCAACAGCAAAGGAACCAACACTGGCACAAGTCTTTTCCTCTCTCAAAACATTAGCTAAGAAAAAAAGTGAAGTTTCAGAGACTACAGCAGAAGAACCAACTATAGCCCAGCTTTATTCATCTCTCAGTTCATCAGCTAAAGGAAAGAAGAAAGCAATAATCCATTCATACTCATCTTTTGAGGAAGAGAGTAGTGAAACGGAGTTTACTGAAACAGAGTTTGAAGACAGGCAGTAAAGCAAAGTTATCCATGGAAGAAGGAGGCATTCATACATTCCTAATCCATATATTCAAAGACCTCATACCAGACCAAAGAATAAGCTCAGGCTAGCAAGCCAAATCATAGCCAATCATCCTCTCAAAGATGAGATAATAAACGTAGATGAAAGTCCAAAAAATGATCCAGGGAAGAAGAAGGCTCAGATGAAAAATCAACTACAAAAGAGAAAGTTGAACAAGAGGGTCACTAAGGCAGAAGATATTAAGGTTTTGGCTTCTATACTAGATTTTTAATTATTGAATAGTTGAAACAAGTCAAATCTGAAGAATCATATCCTTTTTGGCCTATCTACAGAATTATCAGAAATAGCTACCTTTTCCATAAAAGTAGCTATTATTTTCAGAATTTGTATAAAAATATGAAAAAGTAGCTTTTTATTTTTTTTCTTGGGGAATGACACTAGATAATGATAAAGTACATGTTGCCTCAGTAATAATGGTTTTTTCCAAGTGTCATCCACTGAATTTGTCTTCCGGGTGTCATTTTCAATTGGTTACTGCTGCACTTTTGTGGATAAAGGTCCAAATGTCATTTTCAGTCAGCAATTTCACTTTTGTGGAGGAATTTTTTCTAGGAAATGAGGAGAATTCAGCCACCTTAACTCAGCCATTTCGATCTCCATACTATCATGTTTTCTCTTCATACATTTGTAAACCAAATTTTGTATTTGAGATTAACTTTTTGTTATGTTTAAGATAATCTTTACTATATGTATAATATTGTAATAAAGTCCCTACAACAGTCTTTCATTTTTTGTGGAAGCTTTAACATAACACCTTTTTGTATATATACTATGTAAATCAATGAAGAAAGGGTTCTTTGGTTGTTCATCTCATTGCATCTTGTGTTGTATATTTTTGAGCTTATAATATCCAAATACACTCTTGAGGACTTATGAATGATTTGATGTGTGTATTGTATATCTCCTTATGTGTTTCCATACTTTACAGTTTCATTCCATATTATGATCTACATATGTTGTCTCATGTTTTTTTTAGTCTTATGGTATAGTTGTACATGATTATCTAATTTTGTCAGTCTTTTTTTACAAGCTTTCTAGATAAGATATGTATGGTGAGATTATTCATAAGATTTCCCTATTACAGAAATATTTAAATGTATGATGAGATTCTTGTAATTCTTGAATAAGCCTTCTTTCATCAATACATTATAGGTCTGAAATATTTTGTCTGCTTTTCTTCTTAATAGTGTAATTATATTCTATAGACGCACTATTCTTGCACATTCTCCTAAACATTAGAATGAAAACGTATCCATGCTACCACATCAAACAGTAGAACCCTCATATGTGTGAGTGATCTATCAATTTGAAACCCTTTAATTTTCCAATGTGTGTGAGAATCTCAATCACTTTCCAAATCACAATCCAACTGTAAGAAAATCCCTTGAGCTTAAGATGTGTCTAGTCAGGCACTTGTTACAATCCAAGTGTTGATTCCAGCGCTAAAAATAGTCATATATGTAAATTAAATTTTGTTAATGATTTTTTGATAGAGAATTATTGTATATGATTTGCTATTTTTTATGGATGTTGTCAATTTCCCTTAAATTTATTTACAAACATTGTTATCAATTTGAATTGTGATATCTTCTTTAATGATATTTAGAAATTGTGATATATTTCACTACGAAATTGAAATTAGTAAAATGAATCCATAAAGGGGGTCATAAATGGAAATAAAAGTACATTCTACACAAGAAGTCAAATGAAAATGTAAATGGGGATGTAAACATGGATGCAAAATTGGGAGTAGAATTGGATGTTAAATTAGGCATTAAAACAAGATGCAAACAAGGACACAAAAAGTCTTATAAACTATAAGTAAAAAAATGCGCAACAATAGACACAAAGAAGGGAAAAAAACATGGCATACAAAAGGATTCCAAGTTGGGCACAAACAAGGATTCAAAAATTGACACCAAACTAGATGCAAGAAAGGACATACAACTAGATGTAAAAGAGGATGAAAATGGGATGCCAAGTTGGGTGCTAAAAAGAAGCAAAAAATGATGCAAATTAATATGCCAAATGATGATGCAAAGAATGGTGTAAATTTGGGATGAAAACATGGGTGCAAAAAAAAAGACATAAAACAAGATGCACAATGAGGCTAAAAAATGGGTGAAACCAAGGATGCCATATTGGATGCAAAAAATGATGCATAATTAGATGCAAATTTAAACTCAAACTTAGACACAAAATGAGAGGAAAATGTGGACATAAAATGAGGCAGAAAAAGGATGCAAATTTGGATGGAAAAAATGTTGTAAAATTAGATACCAAAAAGGATGAAAAGGTGGACATAACTAATGGTTCAACATTGGACACATAAGTAGACACAAAAAAGGGTAAAAAATGGGCATAAAAATAACTGAAAATTGCATGCAAATTGAGATGCAATGGTGGATGCAAAAAGTGATGCCAAACTTGGTGTAAAAAAATGCAAAAGTGGATGTAAAAAATGGCTCAAATTGAATGTAACATAAGACACAAAATGGGATGCAAATATGGACACAACACATGACTTAACATAGGATGCAAATATAGATGCAAATTTGAATGCTCAAACGGGTGTAAAATTGGATGCAAAAAACTATGTTAAAAACGATGGAAAAATGCATGTAGCAAATGATGCAAAATATGGTGCAATATGGAATGTGAAAAACAAAGGAAAATCAAATGAAAAAGTCGACGTAAAAAATGGTCCAAAAAAACATGCAAAAATGGGCACAAGAATGGATACAAAATTTGGTGCTAAATCAAATTCAACATATGGTGCAAAGATAGGCACTAAATACGGTTTAAAATTAGAAGCAAAAACTAGTGCAAGACAAGAGGCAAAACCTAGTGTAATACTAGATGCAAAAATCAACACAAATGGATGCAAAAAAAGTGCTAAATTGGATACAAAAGATGATGTAAACTTGATTCAAATTATGGCGTAAAAATGGAAGCAAAGAATGGCACAAAATAGGAGGAAAAACATGATGAAAAATAGATGCAAAAAATGGCACAAAACTAGAAGCAAAACTTGTCATAAAATCAGATGAAAAACTTGGTGCAAAATTTGACACAAAAAATGATGCATAATCTTGTGCAAAAAAGGTTACAAAATATAGCATGAAAAGGGATGCAAAGTCAGACACAAAAAAATGACGCTTTAAAAAATGTACAATAGAGCTAGATTTAGCGCCAGGTTTCTCATCCCAATTGTAAGAAAATGCATTAAAAGCTGCCGCAAATTGCATGTTTTGTTGTAGTGGGGCAACCTGCTAGTGATCAACGCAGCTCTAGAGAGGGCCAACCTACTAGTGAACATTGGTCCCTAAAGGGCCAGGATGAATTGGGCCTAAAAAACACTAAAATGAAGCAGTTAAGGGAAGAAATTTAGGGTTTTGAGAGATTCATAATTAGGGCTTTGTGTAGGGATGATTAAAAGGTGTTCAAGGATGTGAATGGTCCTAGTTTGAAGGCCTATTGACCAGATGTGACAAAATGGCCTATAACACCTGGATAATTTCTTTGGTATTTCCAATCAGCAACATATCACCCACATATAAGACCAAATAAATAATACAATCACCAATTAATTTAAAATACACACAGTGGTCTGCTTTGATCCTGGTGAAGCCAGTCCCTATATATATGTATCAAATTTCTGATACCACATCCTTGGTCAATGCTTTAACTCGTACAAATACTTTTTTAATATGCATAGCAGTTCTTTCTTACCCCTTAGTGTAGAGCGTTCATGTTTCTTGATGTAGATCTCTTTTTTCAGATCCCCGTGAAGAAATGTTGTCTTCACATCCATTTGTTCTACTTCAAAATCGAAAGAAACAACAACAAATAAAAGTAATCTAATAGAATCTAACTTGGAACATGAGAAAATATAGCACCAAAATCAATTCTTGGAACTTGGGAATAACCTTTTGCTACCAATCGAGATTTATATTTCTCCACTTTGCCTTTTGCATTCATATTCTTCTTAAACACCCATTTGCTACCAATGGGTTTACTTCCATCCGACAACTCCACTAGATCCCAAACTTCATTTTTATCCAAATATTCCATTTCTTCAACCATGGCCTCTTTCTAGAGTTTTCCATCCTCTGAATCCATTGCCTTCGTGATAGTTCTAGGATCGTCATCAGTAATAGATAAAGAAAAATTTGAACAGAAATTAGATGGACTATACCTCTTTGGCTACCTTCTTTCTCAAATTGATCTTCTCAAAACTGGAGTTTGTGGCTCTTCCTCTTCTAATTCGTGTTATGTTGTAGAGTCTCATTCTTCCTCCTTCAGTTCAAACTCTATCTTTTCAGGTTCCTTTGGTAGGACTTAATGTTTAATAACATCCTTCACCTCTCTAAACACCACATCTCAGCTGTACACAACCTTCCTTGTTTCCGGATTCCAAATATTATAACCTTTTAAACCATCCTTATACCCAATAAAGATGCACCTTTCATATTTACTATCTAACCTATTTCTTTTCTCCTTTGGAACATGTACATATGCATCACATTTGAATGGAATGAGATGTGAGAGAAAGGGTTTCTTACAAGTCCATACCTCATACAGAGTCTTATCATCCAATGTCGATGAAGGTGATATATTAAACAGGTAACATGCAATATCCATTGCCTCTGCCCAAAATTATTTTCCTAACGTGACATCATTGAATATGCTTCTTACCTTTTCCATAAACATCCTATTCATTCTTTCTGCAACTCCATTTTTTTTAGTTGTGTATGGAGTAGTATTCAGCTATGCTATACCAAAATTCTTACAAAACTCTTCAAATTCCTTCTTGCATAACTCTACACCATTATATGTCCTCAACACCTTGATATTTTTATCTATCATACTTTCCACCATAGCCTTAAATTATTTAAACTTGTCAAATACTTCATATTTCTTCCAGAGGAAATATATCCATGTATTCCTTGAGAAGTCATCTATAAATGAGACAGTACATAAACTTACTAATGATGGCACTGGCACAGTTCCAAACACACCAATGTGCATAAGCTTTAATATCGTTTTTTCCCTCTTAGCACATGAGGGGAAACTCACTCGATTTTTCTTCCGGTACACACAATGTTCACAAAAATTGAAATAAAAAGATAAATTATACATACCTTCTACCATACCATTACCATGTAGTATTCGAAGGCCCTTCTCTCCAATATGTCCAAGCCTTTGATGCCATAACATGGTATTTTCTCCAAAGAACCACAAAAAGGAACCACAAAATTATTACACCCATCAATAACAGTGCTACCCAAAATCTTTTACAAAATTCTAATTCGAACTCCCCACATCGATACCAGTGCTCCCTGAACCATCTTGCAGGTATCTTTCTTGAATACTATTTTTACACTTCCATCATCCATCTTACTTACAGAAATCAGATTCCTGACCAATGCGGGAATATTTGGAACACCAGGAAGTTTTCTAATCCTTCCACCTTGCAACTCCAGGTTGAATTTTCCCTATCTGATGATTTTTTCTTTCCCATCATCCCCTTAGAAGACATTGCCACCATCATATTTCTCATACTCGCAAAACCACTCAGTATGGGGAGTGAAGTGACAGGATGCACCTGATTCAATCCACTATGACTTATGATCTACATATGTACTTGAAGAAGAAGACAAGTACACATCCTCACCTTCATCTAAGGTGGTTTTTCGCCACTTCAAAAGGAGCATCGTCAGATACCTTTCCTTTCTCATAAGTTTTAGATTTACAATCCTTTTAATAGTGCCTTTCTTTTCCACATTTCCAGCATACCTTTACAAGTTTTTTTAAAGATTTAGATCTCCCTCTATATTTATATCTCCCACTTAAGGACTTATTTATGTTTATGTTCTGGGACCATCCTCCTACATACAAGGAATATCCATTCTATCTCTCCATATTTTTCACAAGGATGAGACTATTTCATCAAACTTCAAGGTAGTTGTATTACTACCTATAAAAAAAACTAGATAGTCCCACAAATACGGTAGAGAACACAACAAACTGATGTGCTTATCTTCATATGAAATTTTTATATCAACATATAATAAATGGAATATCATAGTATTAAATGTGTTCATATGCTCTGCCACCAAGTCTCCATCCTTCATCCTTAGGTTATAGAACTTTTTCTGCAATAACAGTTTGTTCACTCTAGACTTAGATTGGTACGGTTGTACCTTAAGAAACAATCCCTTGGCTATGGTAAGGAATCAGTGCTTAAGACATTTTATAAATGTATGTCGCAATTATGATATCAAATGGCCTTTGTTTAACACCTTTGGAATTTAATTACTTAATACCCTCTATAATCTGATATAATGAAAGCCTTCACAATGCCATAAACTGTTGATAATTGAATGAAATGAAAAGAAGAACTGTAAGAGAAACTCAAAATGATATGCTAAGAAACAGAATCTATCACTTTTAAGTTTCAGAGGAAATCATGGAGAGGGAGGAAACTTGAAAGAATATGTTGTAAACACAGAATCTATTACTTTAAATTTTCATCAAGAGTTTGTGAAAAGAGAAGAGATGAAGTGAAGGAGCGCAAATTAAGGTGATTTAACTCTTACTCACAGATGTAATTAAGAGACCAGTTGCTACATTAATTCACTTCATTCAAAGAGGAATAAACACAGAGTGAAACTGGAAAGACATATCAACATCAACAGGTGCAGGAAACTCGATCTTCTTTCATTAATTTCTCAGAAAATTCAATACCATATTAATAGTCATCCAGAGGTCCAAAACTCGGAACCCCTTTTCTTTATCTCTATCTACTTAAATACATCACAGTGGTTCGTAATTCTTGAACTTCTTGAAACTATTCGACTACCTAAACTGTTAATATTACTTATGCAATCATACTTGAGAAAACAAATTAAAACTGGAAATATTGTTCGTTTTGTTGAATCTGATGTTGTTGATGCTTCCTCCCAAAGTGTCGAGGTGTCCTTTCTGGTTATGATGCAGCGGATGCATAGCTCTATAACGATGCCTCAGTTCCCTACTTGACCCATCTGTCGTACTCCCAATAGGGCCGCTATATGCTCTTCTGCCCAACTCTGCCTATGCCCATGTGCTTCAAATGCGGTCAATCATATCACCTGCTACCTGACTCTGCCTCTTCTCCTTTGATCTGCGTCAGGTCACTTACCCGAGTTATTCTGCCACATTCTACTTATTTCTTCACAAAATGGCGCATAACCAAATAAGCCTAGACTTTAAATCCTTTAGATTTCATCTTGGAACCACATCGCGTTCGTGCCAACATCATACTTCGCATTTCACTGTCTTTAACCTTTCCTTAGCGTTTATCTTTTAAATCTTGTGATGTGTGCTTTGTGATCGGGTCCCACCTGGCATTGCATGTCGCACTTCGGCGACTTTAACATGAACTCTTTGCACTATCTTTTAAAAATTGCGATTTGCGATTGCGATCTAGTCCCACCGTCATCGCACTTCGGCGAATTTAACTCTTACCCTTTGCACTTAACTTTTAAAACTTGCGATGTGTGCTATGCAATGAATCGTTGTGCCAACATGTGGCTCCTCCCTTTATCGCATTGCAAGTTTCGTTTCTTACCGCATCACAAGTTATTTCATTTAACTTGCGAAGCTCTTAACCCATAAACTCAAATATCATCGACGCGAAAATGCACTATGCCGACACGTGTCCACTTCGCAACTTTTCAAACTTAACTTTGCGATCCAACCTGGTCTGTCCATCTCTCAATTTAATTCTTCGATTTTATCATCATTTTCCGATCGCCTCCTTTGGGAATCTTCTAAAGGTGTTCTGCCTTAACCGATTTCTCTATTTCTTCGGTTGTCGCCACTCTATAGCTCCATATTATCTACACTAGTCCCTGTGATAGTTCATTCAATGAACTCATGTGACTCCATATTTATCCATGGTGTTAAAACACTCTTGAGATTTATTCAGTGTTAAAAAACGTTGATCTCTCCTGAGCTTTCCAATGAGCCCGACCCAACCCTGTCCGATGTGTAATGTTCTGAATGTGCCCATCAGTCCAACTCTCGAACTGTTATGCACGTGAATGAGCCCGACTCGACCCGACTTCACATATCATCATGTAATGTTAATGTATCAACATATAAATCAGAATCCTTCTATCTACTACAGACAAAATTTTACATTTTCTATTATATATTATTTTTTGGTGTTTTGAAAAATATTTCAAAGGTAAATGAAAATGAGCCACAATAGGTACAAATTCCCTAACTTTTCCCACAAAGGATTCACTGTAGCTTCCCCTCATACATTCAACAATACTGAATATGAGAGACATTGTGCTCTTCACCTTCCGATCTAAATTTTTCCAGTCTTCTGCCGACATTCCCATTGGTGTCGTGCATGGATCTACAACAATCCAATAATCTCAGTCCACCAACAGATCCTACATATTGAGTTTCCACATCTCAAAAATATGACCATTAAATTTCTCTATATCTATATTTCCATTGTTAACCATATTCTTTCACCACAAGAATCAATCCCGCAAATCTCCCACTAAACAGGGTCTACAACAAGCTCGAGCAAAACCCCTTAGTAGCAAAGGTGTACCCTTGAAGATGAAATTAATCTAACACAAAATGTAGGTTTTAACCCTGTACAGAAATTACCTGCAAATGAATCCTTCAAATAGAAAATATACAATGGCGAGAACATAAAAAATATATACATTGACATTTTCTCCTGGATCCCGAAACCGGGACTACCAAATTGATTTTTCATTATATTCCTTTCAATGTTACAATACATATATATACATGTCGAATAATTCATAAACCCCAATCCAATAACCATGGATTAGAACATAACCTTAGTTCCCTTGATTGTATCTACAAAATACCATGGGAAGAAATCCATCATGCCCAAAACCATGCGCAAAACTGCCCAGATTTTTTTTTTCGAGGCACTGTCATAGACCTAAAATTTTTTTATTTTGGAGCCAATCATGAAAAGAATAACACATACCCAACATCTTCGAAATATACTTTAAAAATTAATTAATGACACATGGCAGGATGACATCATGTTGATGTCAACATGATGACATGGAAACACTAGAGCGTGCCATGTGTCACTCAAATTTGGGACTTTGGGGAGCTACTTGAACCAATCGGGATGTGCCATGTGGCACGTCGAAAGAGCGTTATGTGGCCAAATCCAGGGTCACCACGTGGCCCAATAATAGGGCACCACTTAGTACCCCATGACTAGCCAGTGGGATTGGACCGGGTCGATTTTAGTGAAGCTTTTGACGGGAAACTTGGTCATGGAAAGAGTTAACACATCAGGAAAATTGGTAGTAGAAGTTAGCGGTAGAATTTAGTGGTAGTACTGGAGGACGAGTTGGAAATGGTCCAATTAGGTTGGCAAGCCACCAAATTGGCAGACCTGCCAAACCTCCAACTATATGTGGCCGATCAAGTTGGCGGGGGTCGAACACGCCAGCAGTAAAACCACCCAACCATAACCTGTTACAATTAACAACAAACAGGAAGTGAAAAACAAATGGTTATAATTGGCTTCAATAGGTGGTGGAACCCGCCAACAGTATACCTTATTTATATCTTAAAATAAACAATGTGGTGGGTCGCGAGGTTTGAACCCCCAACCTCTCCTTGTCCACTTTCTTAACCAACCACTACCAACCATTGGGAATTTGGTCTCCATTGGAATTATCGCCAAAAAAAATTTATTTAAGCCCCACATATTCATGAGCGGACATAGGGGCACGAAACTCTCATCTGGAAGAACTTCGACACCACGAAACTGGGTGCGCAGAACTCTGCCCAAGTGAACCTTGCAGTGCGTTGTACAAGGGGAATATTCCTATAAGGGAATCTGTGGTAAATCTAAATATTCTCTTGAGCTCCAAAGGTCACCATCACATAATTTGGTAAACTTTATAGTCAATTTTCACGAAATTTCGTCACGAACCCAACTGTGAAGTTTGTTTCTTCAGCAAAGTTGTGCATTTTCAGGCCATCCTCATAAGTGGAGGTATAAGGCATAAATTTGAATTGTATACATTTTATATTTTGCTAAAGATCAATGAAAGAGGCCTCCCCACATTGAGCAGGGTCAAAAGATGTAACCCGCCCTAGGTGAATTTCGTTATCAACTTATGTGTGTCTATATTTCTCATGGTTTCCTTTTTATTTCCTCTTCTTTTATGTGTATGCATTCATGGTTACATGATTTTTTAAATGCAATTCTATATGCATCCTTGAAGTGAAAAGTTTTAGATTAGTCATGTTAGACACCTGGAAGATTTACAACTCCAAGAGTTTTCCACAACCTTAAAGCCACGGTAGAAGTGGTAAATGTAATATTTGATGAAAGAGGAGAGGATATTGTTGCAAGTTGAATATATGGAGAACTAGGAGATTTGAAATTGTTTTTTTGTAATGGGCTCCTTTAACTCAAGGGGATTTTGATGTCTTTAAATTTCAAAAGTCTTAGGCTTGGGAAAAATAGGATGCTCAACTCGTTGTTAACCAAATTCCTTACTTTTTTCTTTAGTTAGAACTCTTAAATGTTGTAATTCAACATTGTAATCTACTTGCTTAGAAGAAAAAAAACACAAAGTTATATGATGTAAATGAAGGGGATCTAAAATTTTCTTTCTTATAAGAAATTCCTTGAAGGATTATTGAATTATTTGAACAAAAAACATAGAAGGACCTTGGAAACTCTAAGAACTAAATGCTTCCTAGTGAACAGGCTATTCAACTTCTTCAAAATGTTAAGCAACAGGGGATTCAGAAAATTCAATGTTAGAGACCTACGAAACGGTAGGTATATTAGTGGTTGGAGGTGTTTGTGATCTTTGAGAATGTATTTTGCTTTTTCATGAAGGCTTAAGTGTCATCCACCATCAGTTGGCCCTCCTCCTAGCACTAAAAATTTTGATGCCCATAAATAACCAATCAACAATTGGGAAATCACTCGATCAAAGCCCCAAGCAGACCCTTTTCCAATTGGGGATGATGATTTTGACTGGTATGTGGGACCAATTTCCACCCAAAGAGTTTTCTTTGAAAGATAGATACTTTCTAGAGACTAGGCTAATGAATATGGTTGTAAGGAAATTAGTGTAAAGATTTGCTAAGGCTAAGAGGTGAAGTTACATGAATATATTTATATTATATTTATTAAATTATATTATATCCTAGGATTGTATTACTGTTATTTATGAATTAATAAGGAATAGAAAAATTTTGAGATATAGATCTTCAGACTATGAGCTCAACAAATATTTTCTATAAATAAAATTAAGTAAAATTAAACAATTAATTGCTCAAAATATAAATACAACATTCATGCATATATATTACTCGATTATCTCAATAATTTGATGAAACATACATTCATTAGTAACTAATCAATTTGCAAAAAATATCGATAAATCAATTAAACAATATTTTAATTTTATGTAAAATTCTCAAATAAAATTGCAACAATAGTACCTTGTTTATTTTATGAAAAGTGACTAGAAATTGAAGATGGTTCAGAATTTATATTGCTCCTAAATATACTCTACAATAGTGAAATAAGTTTATTTCTTCAAAAAAAGTCAAAACCTTGAACTTTGTGTATGAGACTTGCTTAAATAGGCATCATGGCTTCAGTAGTTCATTCTAATTTGTTACACAAAAATATGGAAAATGTAAAATACAAGATAATAAAAGACAATTGTTGGAAGGTTGACAAATCATCTGTTGGAGGCAATTGAGCTTGAGGTTTCAAAGCAAGGCTCCACTATCTATGTATATCGAGAATGTGGGTGATCAAGTATGGTTGGTCATAATGTATGCTAATTTGGCTCGCATATAACTTCTCTTCTAGTACATGTAGTTCCTGGGCTATTATTGACTCTAATTCTTGGACCATGAGGTGGTTGCTTTAGGGTCTGACTAGAAAGTTGGAAATTACTTCCAAATCAAATTTTTCCAAACTCTCAATATCATTTTTCACACTCCTTCTATGAATCAATACATCCCTAATGAAAGATTTTGTCCTTTTGGAACCTTCATAAAATGGAGCATTTGGCATATCTACTTCCTTAATGATTTGACCTTATGAATCAACCAACTGTAAGAAATATTGTTAATTTTTTGTGATCATGTCCTTTGACTGTTGTAAATTTCTCTTCCACCTCTTGAGTGAAGTTGCTCCTTGGTATCTTAATCTTTGACGCCTTTAGGATATTTAAAATTAAATTCTCGACTCTTGAATTCAAGAAGGCCAACTGCAATATATTTTCCATTGTGTTTCTTCTTTAGAATATTTTGTCAATAATTGTTTCTATGAGCTTGTCAACTATTTCCTATTGGTTATGTAGCAATATTAACTATTTGCATAACTTAATTTGAGCCTTCAAGAGAAAATCATTACCTTGATGAGTTTTCTCTTTAAACAATTGAGTTTCTATCAGGCTACCACTCAAGATCTTGATATGCATCTATAACTTGATGATCTGAGCATATTTTCTTTTATTCGAAATTATGAAATCATGTTGTATTTTATCAATTTGGTTCTCTAATTATTGTCTTTTTTGGTATTCACGGGCCTTGAGCCTTTCCTATTCTTGCAAAAAATTATCCTTTAGGTTCAATTGTTGCTCTAAGTGAACAATTTGTTGACTTTTTTGTTTGAGTATCTCCATTAATTTGTTAACATATTATAATTTAGTTATGGAAAAGGCACCTAGTGTACCAACTAATTCTCTGCCAAACATTTCATCATTGTGTAGGGAGATCTTATAGTTGATCTATTTCTCTTTTCTTCATCTTTCCTTTGAGAATGCATTTTTCCTTCGGACTAAAGAAGTTTGCAGGAGTTATCTCTTCTAACTTAATAGGAGATAGAGAAGAAACAAAGAAAGGATCCTGAGGAGTGTCACCTGGAATAATAGTAAGAGGAATTTTTTATAACTCCTAAAAGCACAATATTTGAAGTGGTTATACATATTGGTGTATTGATGATAGGGGAAGTGTAACACACCCTTCCCACATCTACCCAAGTAAGTGGCCATTCGGGGTAAACATGCGACAAGAGGCTAATATAAAGGGATTCAACATCATATGTGACCTTAAGGATGTGGAACCAAAAAAAAAACCTACAAACCATGTACAGCAAACACAACACCCCCAAGAGGTAACCCAACCACTCAGGCCTCTTACCCCTAGGTCATACTGAATTTTTAACCCCCTTTGAGCCATAGCCAAAGGCATAACCCTACATTATAGGGGCTATGAAGCTATAGCTTTAGGAATAACACTTCATGTGAGTGGTTAGGGCCCCAAATGCTCAGTTTTGTGTCTACGGCTCCGGGATTTGAGCCACCTTTTCAGGCCCAGAGCCCAGGTCACTCCCCATAACTTCATAAAAACTTAAGGGATGATAAATAACAATAGGAAAATGATACAAAAGCAATCACATCAACAAGAACTCATCTGGACCCCTCCTATCCATGATAAGAATTTTGTCAAACATGTCACAAACATTGAATCTACTAGTGTAAACAACAGATTTAAGCATATGGGTCTCATACTTATCTAAGAATCACTAAGAAGCATTGCTCCCTTACATATTTAGTTACAACACAATATATTTTACCATATATACATTGTGCATTCATTTACAAGTAAAAACATGCATAGATCCATACTTTATCACTTATCAAATACATTCTTATAGCCATCACAATAACCACATAAATACAATGGATACAAAAACAAGAGGATCCACATAGAACGAATACATTTTCATACCAAATACCCAAGTAATTAGATCTTCATTACTGAATGTAAAAACCAACTAGAGATTGGACACCCACATTCCACCCGACCATAGATTGGCTGATCCAAATCTCTCTTCATCTAATCACCCCTGTGTCATATTCTAAGCATGAATGTGGGACTCAAACCTAAATAACCAACCATGGCATCCCAAGGCTAAACCACCTCACCCTCATCAATAGAAATCGGGCTTTTACCATGATCCACACCGAATCACTAGGCCAACAGGATAAACATGTCATAACTATATTTATTGTGATCTACACCCGATCACTAGGCTAGCACAAGCATGGATATCATTGGATTCTCTCTGCCTACACCGTGAGGAATTTTCTTGTCTCCTATTCTCTCAGGATTTACCACAACCCACAGTCTGAATCAGGGGTCACTTGGCCCTAAACTGAGACATAATCTCCAGGCTTTACCATACATACCATCCCGAGACTACTAGGCCTAATGGGGAGCGCCCACCTCTCAAGCTTTACCACAATCCAAACCTGGATCACTAGGCCCTAAAACGAGGCAAACCACTTCTATGCTTTACCGTATATCTCGCTATTCACCAGTCGAGGATTCCTACACCCACTGAGGCAACACACTATCTAGATTTACCATAACCCACAGTCTGCTTCAGGGGTTACTAGGCCATGTGTTACATCAATTCAGAGATCCACCCCACTCAGCTTCAAATCCATTGGGTAATCCATCTAAAAAAAAACATGAGAACTCCACAACACCATGGCTATCCGAAAATGGCAAGTCTAGGCTAAAAACACCGTCACACTTAGAAAAACCCATGCCAAGATAGAAAATAACCACATGAAATACCATGCATGCCAAATCTGGCAAGGAAAATAAACATGCAAATCGATACCTGCCAAGAATCTTGTTGTAGCTCCTCAATTCCTACTCCTCCTTACTTGCTTCCTCCTTCTTCCTGCTTTCTTTCCTTTCTTGGTCCAATTCCAAAATTCTCCAATAAATTCTAAGTGTCCAAGAGTGAGAGAGAGAATAATGAGAGCAAAAGCTTGCCAACTAATCCTCTTAAGGCTTTTCATCAATGAGGCCTCTATTTTCTTCATTTTCCATTATTTTCCTTCATTTTCCTCCTCGCATGCAACCTGTGACCTTTCACCTCTCTTTTCTCCTAATTTCCTTTATTTTCATAAATAAATGTGCCAAAAAATCCATTTTGCCTCTCCAAATCCTTTGCCAATTTTCTTAGCCATATTAACCGAAATGAACACCCACTAGGATGTTTTTCCCACCTTTCTGCTTGGAATATGTGTCCCTTCAACCGTGGTTATTATTTTTAACTTTTATTACATGGAATTTTTACCAGGGTTGTTACAGAACCCTCCCCCTTGGGAAACACCGTCCTTGGTGTTCAATGACACCTACAAACTAGTAAACTGCTAAAAACAAAACATACTACCTATGGAGATTTATAACATAGCTCGTTGCAGTATTTACAATGAATAAATTGCTCAAAATAAAAAAATAATCATGACAATCATACAGAGTACTAGAGCTTTATAATATAACTCATTATGGTATTTACAATAATATACATATATACACATTTTCTCAACAAAAAAATACAAGGATATGGTGCTCATATCAGCAACAAGAGAATTTAGAGGCTCACACCTCCACCCTCAAAATAGTACCACGTTTCACTTTCTTCCCAGGAAGTCCAAAATCCATTGTCATAGTCAAAACTGCATCCAATGTCGAGTGCTACTATCCTACACTATTGTACCCTCAATGAATATTTATCAGCTCATTGTTTCAAGGCACACTCCCAATGTGTATTTGATTCCTTCTGGAAATGCTAATGACCAAAACAAATCCATCCCTTCTCTGATACACAGTCCCTTGGGAAATCTGGTAATCCCCTTCCGTGCAGTCACTCACCTTCCAATTTCCCCAACATCCCCTAACCTGAGTGATCCATCCCTTGGAAATTCTTCCTCGTATCGTAAGTTATAAAAACCAAGGAATATACCTACCTCAAAACCATCATATCAGTCATAAAATGCTCATGGAAATCAATGGAAACTATTGGTTACTAGTGTCCCACAATAGCCCTACTCCTAAAGTGATTTACCAACATACTACAACATATTCCAATTCCTTTTGTTGTTGCTGCTAATACTTGCAATCAGTTTCAACCACCCAATCAGGCATTTCCGTGCTTCCTGTACCAAGCCCATAACTGCCATTTAATTCAAAATAAATTGAAATAAATTCACATCATACTTCATTCGTAGCTCGTCAATAAGGTACAATTGCAATTATGTTCACTTCCTATCACAACAAGTCAAACTAGCTATTTTATCAATCATCATGTATAAACATATCACATATGGTTAGCTCAAAATGCAAGCATCATAAATTAAAATCATGAATCACATTAAATCACCATAAACCATAATCATAAATCGCAGGTAACCATCATAAGTCAGAATCGTAGATCACTTGCATATTAGAACTGAAATAAAATATTGATACTTATCCTTCATTGACCCTTACTTATGCCTTTGTTATTTCTGTACATACAGGATCGGTTGCCACACCCGACAAGCACCCAGTGCCTTTGCATCTCTTCAAATACATACACATACACATAGTGTACAACACGTACATCCACACAAGGCATGCAACACTGAACAATACATAGACCCACACTAGCATATGACACATACACCTACACCTGGTTTACAATTCAACACGATACATACGCCTAGATCCGTATTGTTGGGTGAGGGAATTGCACTTAAGTAAACTCCTCAACACTTAATTGTAAACTTGGGGGTTTCATAAACTTAGAGACGAAGAACAGGAAATTCCAGAAGTGGTATTAAATTTTCCTATTCCTATTCCTACTTCTTAATTGAAATATTTCAGAATCAAACAGAAGACAATTTCAAAGGAAATCGACACCAAATAAATTCTAGTGCTAGAATGTAAAATAATGAATTTTCAAGGAAATCAGATAAGGAACTTTCACACAATTGGAAGCAATCTTAAATGTGTTGGGTGTGGAGCCTGATTATCTTGTTTACTTTGTATCACAGCATTGGACCCCTGTACCTTAAAAGGGGCGGCAATGCCACCCGTAATTAATCGCTACCGTGGGGGGTCCAGGGGGGGTGGCAGTGCTTTTCGAACCCCCCCCCCCCTGGAGGGGGGTTTCGGGGGCAATGCCCCCGAAGCTAAAAACAGATGTAAAATTGCCTTGTAAAAGTATAGTAATTTCTAGTCAATATGGGTCGTTCATAGGCGGATGATCTGACGATATAAGTTATGTTTAGGTTATGGTTTTTTGCCCTAGAAGGCAACCCCCTTGTATATATGAGGGTATTGTATTGCGGCTGTGTATTACGTGTGTATTCTCAGAGTGAGAAACAGATAGGGAGACTGTGAGAGAGAACAGAGGATATTACAGCTGAACTGCTGTAGGTTTTCTCTTCAATTTTTGTTGGATAATAGAAAGGAAGGACTGGCTATTCGGGGTGGACGTAGCCCAAACTAGGTGAACCACGTATATCTGTGTCTCTCTGGTTTTATGTGTTTTGTGTGCTTGTATTTTTCGCATATTTTATGTGTTGCATTGCTCCATAATATATAATTTTCTAACAACGGGTATCAGAGCCAAAGGTCTATTTAGCTGATAAACTCGCAGGAAAGAAGGGTTCCTGGTTCAAGTGGGAGCAATGGCGAAAAATGGTTAATTTAGGGTCGAGAAATTTAATGGCCAAAACTTCCCGTTGTGGAATATGCATATGGAAGATTATCTGTATCAGAAATATTTGTACCTACCATTGAGGGGAAAAACAAAGAAGTCGGCGACCATGACAGACGCAGAATGGAACATTCTTGATAGAAAGGCACTCGGAACAGTACGGTTGTGCCTTGCGGCGTCAGTCGCCTTCAATATTTCGAAGGAAACAACAACAGAGGGTTTGATGCAGATTTTGGCGAAACTATATGAAAAACCCTTAGCCTCAAAAAAGGTATTTCTTATGAAACGATTATTTAATATGAAGATGTCGGAAGGTGGATCTATTGCAGACCATTTAAATGATTTTAATACAGTTAACAGTCAGTTAAGTTCTGTAGGGGTAAACTTTGATGATGAAGTTAGGGCTCTTTTATTTCTGTGCTCATTGCCAGAAAGCTGGAATGGTTTAGTTATGCCCATTAGTAAATCTGTCTCTGGATCTAGTACTTTAAAGTTTGATGATGTTGTCGGTGCTATCCTTAGTGAGGAAATGCGACGGAAAAGCTCCGGTGAGACATCGGGTAATTCTTTGAGTGCAGAGTCTAGGGGAAGAAGAATGGAAAGAGGAAAGAGCTCGAGTTATCGCAGTAAATCAAGGAAAGGCAGATCCAAGTCCAGATCAGGGATAGTGTGTTGGAAATGTGGAAAGAGAGTGTTGGTTTCAGTCTTTTCAACCTTCCTCCAGTGATCAAACATGCTCTTACAAAGTGATTTTAAGGTGTCAAGGTCAAATTTTGTCATTTCAGTGAGTCTTCTAGTAAAATTTGGTCACTAGGTATGAGGTCTAGGGTTTGTTTTCACTCCTTTCAAAGTTGTCCAAATGTTGGTCCATGTCACCATTCAGCTGAGTGTACCATCATTCAGAGGGTTTTCATCATCATGTCAAGTTCCACTAGGTAATTTTACACCTTGTTCATGCTTTAGTTGTGCCTAGGTAAGGTTCATTTCCCTCTCCTAGGGTTTTGAAGGTAATTTCTCTTGGATATTCAAATCATCAGCAAAACTTGTATCCTGATGTTCATACACCTTCCCCTATCCTTAATTTACCTTATTAAACACTTCCCATCACTGAGATCCCCCAAATTCCTCATTTTCGCACAAACCCTAGTTTCTTGCTATAACTTGGCAATTTTCTAGGATAGGCCTATGTTTTTCCCTTTTGGACCCCTTCCCCTCACTCAATATTTGAAATTCTACTTTCCCCTACTTCCTAACATCCCTCCCTACTTCCCAAAATTTTCTCAAGAATTTAGAAGCCCTTTATCCCATTCATTTCACTTCATTTCGACAAATGCCTTGTTCCACACATCGGGATAGGTTTTACTCCAATGATGTTTCTGAGCAATAAAAGATGAATTTGGGGCAAATGAGAGAGTTTTTTGTCCAAAATAGGCCAAGGAAGAAAAACCTCCTTCACTTTTTACACAAGTGTCATGGTTTTAGAGAAATGTCAAAAATACAGTCGCCTCAGGAGAATTGATGCAACTCTGAAGTGACTTTGGAAAAATACATATTTCTCCTACATTGGTTGGCCAAATGACTTTCTTGATTAGTCAAATGAAAACTAGACACAAAGATATTTCCAATTAGCTATCATGAGCTCAATTTTTAGTTGAGGAAGACCTTCAAAAGTTGACTGCAATAGCACTATGCCTTGAGGCAGCGTCATTTTTCACATTTTGACCAGTCTTGGGAGATTTGATTTTTGACAGGGTAAATGAACTCCAAATTAAAAAATTATAGTTGGGTTGGAAACCAGACTCAATAATATTTCCAACAAGCTATCCTATGCCCAATTTAGACACCGGGAAGGTCTCCAAAAGTCTCCTGCAAAAAGGCGCGGCGCATAGAGATGGCACGGCGCATTGGGTAGCCCTCTGCAGTGTAAAAAATGAATTGGCGCGGCGCATAGAGATGGCGCGGCGCATTGGGCTAAAAGGCCTGAAATCCATTCAAATATTCCTCCAAAAGCTCCAAATTTTCAAATTCTTCATTCCACAACTAAGTTAACATCTCCATATTGCCAATATATGAATTTCCATCAGTGTTTATGGTGTTTCAATAGGTGAAAAATAAAACCCTAGCTTCTTGCACAGTTTCATTGAAAATCTGCCTAGGGTTTGCAAAATTTCAATTTTTTTCTGTCTTATTCCCCTCTACCACTTTCACATCCCATTCCCCATTTCCCATTCCCCCTCTCATTTCCACTCATCCTACTCCCCTATCCCCAAAACCCTAAAACCCTAGCTTCTAGGGTGAAACCCTAGTTTTCTTCATTGCAATAATGGTTGTATACCCTATCCCCTTAATCCCACTCCCCTCATAAATTTTTACACTCTCTTCCATACACTCTACCCATTTCATTCCTCCACCGTATTTTCACACTGTTATCCACAAAACCATCCATGTACAACCACATTTTTCAAAACCAAAGGACAATGGAAAGAGACAATGATCATGGGTATGAGCAAGAGATTGAACATGACCAGGAATCTTGGCTTGAAAGGAAAAAATTGCACTTGGGAAAGGATGCTAGAGAAGGCCAAAAATGAGAAAAACATGTTTAGGCACATGGCCAATCATTATTGGGCGAGAAATCATGTTTTCAAGGCACGAATCAAAAACTTGAAGGCCAAGTTAAAAAAGGCCTCAAAGCGTCGGAAAAGGCATGATAGACTTCAAATCTTGGCCGAGGCTTCCTTGGCCCAACATAGTACATAATGGAGGACACTCAGCCAAAATTCCAAAAAATTTGGGATACTTTTTGCATTTTTGAAAATTTTGGCCTAAAAACAGATTTTTCAGCTCTATGTGTCACGCCACTTGGCGCGCACTTTTGATGGGGGACTCCTCTTGGTGCAAACTTTAAATTTTTGGATTTTCCATAGAAAATTATGCATGCCTACCTATGGACAAGATATTTTGACAGGTTTTGGGCTTCCAGAAGGGTCAAAAACACCCTAAAAATGACCTTTCTGCCCCTTTTTTAACACACAGGAAGCAGTGTTGGGAGAACTCAGTTTTGGAGGGGCAAATGGAAGCCAAATTCAGAAATTCCACTTGTGTTGGAAAGTAGAAAGGTATAAATTTCCAACAAGCCCACTTGTAGAAAATTTTGACACCAGGAAGGCCTCCAAAATCAGCTCCAAACTGGCGCGACGCACAGAGAAAACTGGCGCAGCGCATTGGAGGATTTTGCTCATTTTTTACTCAGTAACGCTGTTTTTCGTCTAGTTTTTGACAGTTTGACTTTCTTACTTCTAAATTTCAAAATCATGATGTAATTTGATGTAATTTGATGTAATTTGATGGATCTTAGTATAATTTTGTTAAATTTTTACTCATGGAGGTAGATTCATCCATCAAAAGGTGAATTGCAACTGAATGAATCAGTTTCCTAGTTTATAGAGGCAAGTTGTTCCACTGCCTACTTTCTAGTTCTCAGTTTAGATTTTGTTGGAGCAGCTCCTAAACTTATGAGCTTGACCCCTAGAGGCTGGGATGAGTTTTTTTTTGCTTATATCTTGTAATTTTCAGTCATTAGCATAGGTTGGACACTTGGGCTTGCTTTGAGCATCATTGTACATTCATCTCTGCAGTTTGGCAAAGGAATAGACCAGGGTTTGCAGCACTCTTTGGGATTCATGTGGCATTATGCTTTGATAGTGTGTCTCTCTATGTTAATGTAAGTCTACTGGTGTTTTATGTATATCATTTTCCCTCTCATTTCTTCTTAAGTTAAACAAACAACGATAAAGGTGGAATTCATTAGAATTTGCAGTGATGTACCTAGGGTTTGTTTAATTTTCCTTATGTTTTCAACTGTTTGAAGAGGATTCCTAAAAATTTATTGCCCTCTTCAAATCCTCACCGGTCTAAGCTATCCATTTCATTCAAAATTGAAGTGTCAAATCAATTTCCTACCTTGCCCCATTCAGATCTCTGCAAAACTAGGCCTCATTCCCCAGACCCAAAATCTACCTTTCCCTTTGATCCAACAAACACCCTCAAAATCAAATCAAACTCTTTTAAATATATACCTAGCCTAAAATCAGCCTTTATTCAATTCATCTCAAGCCTCACTGATCATTTTTTGCTGAGATTGACCAGGAGAGAGCCCTCTCCCAATCTGGTAGGGCTAGCTACCAGGTTAAGCGTGGTTTGATGTTACCCTAGATTCTGCCTTTCTCAGCCTGAGGTATATTTAGGCCATAACATAGTGGCGACCATATTGGGGAGAAAAAAATTTTGTTTGCTTTATAAACTACAGATGGAGCCTGAATTTAGCCAGGTAGCCTTCAAAACGCTCTTGCTCTGCAAGTGCATAATAGATGAATGCTACTTCAGTCAATCTCCGGTTTAGTTTATGAAATGAACATCTAGTTTCCTTAGTAAAAATATAATTAAGTTTAGATCTGATTGTTGATGGTGGACAATGATCAGACATCGGAAGGCTAAAATCATTCACCTGGCGACTCCAGTGTCGAAGAATCCCAAGGTTCAGAATTTTTATGGCGACTCTACTCTTCAAGAATCAGTAGCCTGAGGAATTTCTTGGTGAATTCATTGTTATCAAAATGGTTTCGCTGGATCGAAGGTATGCTCCCATGAGCCAAGATCATATTCCAGGTTTTCCAAATAAAATTCCTAAGGTAGATTGGCAAAGGAATTTGCCTACGTTTAAAGATGATGATAAGAAGGATGCTGCTTTACATCTGGTTAGATTTCACATACATATCTGCAAGTTGAAGGTTGATTTTCCTGAAGATTTCTTGATGAAGATATTCATGGCCACTCTGGAAGGTGAAGCCCAATCTTGGTATGAAAGTTTTCCACCTGCTTGTATTTACTGTTTAAAGGATTTTCATACCATGTTCTTTGAAAGGTATAAAGAATCTTATCCATCCTTAACTTTAGTTCAGAACTGTTGTAGCCATGTTCATATTTTTATTGAAAATATTAAAAAAATTTATGAAGATGATGACTTCATGGACGATGAGATCATGGAGGCTCTATACGAAAATCCATTTCAGCAGCATAAAGATAACTTAGAGGATACTCATCAAGATGCTCAGGAAACTTTGCAGCAGGATCAAGATCTTAATACAATGGAAAATGATGAAAGAGAAGGTTTTATTTCAGATCTGTCCATAGAAGAAGACAATATGCAGGAAAGTCAAGTTTCAATTTCAGAATGTGATAAATTCAAGTCAGTTGTTTCATATATAGATTCAGATCGTGATGATCAAGAATACCTTGTGCTGAATCCCATGAAGGAAAGCTCTGTTGTTGAGATCATCTAGAATGAAGAAGACAGAGTTATTGATCCAAATCTTCTCATTTCATTAGAACAAAGCCTTCATGAGGAGGTAATCCAGTCAGTTCATGAAAAACAAGATGAGATCTTTATTCAAGTAAGTGAAAAATCTTCTTTCAATAAATCAGTGGTAAATGATAATTTGATTTCCATGTCATATGAAGATGATCAACAATGTTTTCAAATTTCAGAAGATCGGGGAATTAAGGATTGTTATTCAATTTTTTCATGTTTTAAAATGTTATTTCATGAAGACAATCATTGTTTGAGCAAAATAAAACAAAAATTATTATCTCCTTTGTCTGAAGATGAGATAGATCAACTCCTGAAAGGTCATGTTACAGCCCAAGCTAAAGCATATTTGCAGTGCACACATGGTCAAGAAAGTGTTGGTGAAACTTCTTCCTCTTTTGAAAATGATGACGGTCTTGTAATTAGCTTTATAGATCAGCAAACATATAATATTTTCTTTCATGAAGATGATAAGGCTGTCATGTTTGATAATCTTGAAGATTTTTTTTTGTTTAAGAATGACCTAGACCATGAAGTTGAGGAATATGAGCTTGAGAGAGACAATATGCCAGAAATTCTCATGGTCAAGGAACTTACAGCTAACACTCGGATGGCAGAAGCTTATACCTCTCTGTGCCTTCCTATCACTCGACAATCAATTGTTCTTTCAGATCAGAATGAAGGGAGTACTTGTATTTTTGCTGCTGGATCTCAAGACAAGCTAGTGCTTTAGGATTTTCAAGATCCATTCGGCATTCTTTTGCAAGCATTAGAAAATATAAATGTTGCCTGGTTTGTTATCGTAAGCTTTGGTTTCAGTGGTTATTGTGAGTTGCCTACATGTACATCATTCTACCTGCTCGAGAAAAGTGAGAGCAGAATTTTGGTATGTAGCCATCTGCTGGATTGGTTACATTGGAAGGCCCACTACACATGATTGTACATATTCCATCAGTAGGCAGTTGGTTGTCATCATGATTTGAAACCCTCAAATCTTGATGGACTGCTGCCATTTAAAAATCTTTGTAAGTACTAATTTCAGTTAAGTAAGTCTTGAGTCATTTTTGTTTTATTCAGTTTCAACATAGTTTCAGAGCAAGTGTGTGTTATCATCATTCTTTTAGTTTGGGGCCCGAGGTGAAGGATATAAAGCTGAAGCTTGATTTCAGTTTTGGTTTGGTTTGTTAGATTCAAGTCTTTCAGTCGATTTCAGTCTTGAAATTGAGTCAATCTTTGAGTCTGTTTTCAGTTATGAAACTGAGTCAAGTGTCTGGTTTTTGTTTGTCGAAGTTATTGACTCCATAGGCCAATGGACGAAAGGCACTGCCTGCTTTCCCAAAGATCTGTAGTTATTGGCACCTCCAAGGAGCTACCATCCCCATTGGAGCCAATGTTAGTGTCAGTCTTTGCAGCCTTCCTCCAGTGATCAAACATGCTCTTACAAAGTGATTTTAATGTGTCAAGGTCAAATTTTGTCATTTAAGTGAGTCTTCAAGTAAAATTTGGTCACTAGGTATTAGGTCTAGGGTTTGTTTTCACTCCTTTCAAAGTTGTCCAAATGTTGGTCCATGTCACCATTCAGCTGAGTGTACCATCATTCAGAGGGTTTTCATCATCATTTCAAGTTCCACTAGGTCATTTTACACCTTGTTCATGCTTCAGTTGTGCCTAGGTAAGGTTCATTTCCCTCTCCTAGGGTTTTGAAAGTAATTTCTCTTGGATAGTCAAATCATCAGCAAAACTTGTATCCTAATGTTCATACACCTTCCCCTATCCTTAATGTACCTTATTAAACACTTCCCATCACTGATATCCCCCAAATTCCTCATTTTCGCACAAACCCTAGTTTCTTGCTATAACTTGGCAATTTTCTAGGCTAGGCCTGTGTTTTGCCCTTTTGGACCCCTTCCCCTTACTCAATATTTGAAATTCCACTTTCCCATACTTCCTAACATCCCTCCCTACTTCCAAAAATTTTCTCAAGAATTTAGAAGCCCTTTACCCCTTCATTTCACTTCATTTCGACAAATCCCTTGTTCCACACATTGGGATAGGTTTTACTCCAATGATGTTTCTGAGCAATCAAAGTTGAATTTGAGAAAACTGAGAAAATTTTTTGTCCAAAATAGGCCAAAGAAGAAAAACACCCTTCACTTTTTACACAGGTGTCATGGTTTTAGAGAAATGTCAAAAATACAGTCGCCTCAGGAGAATTGATGCACCTCTGAAGTGACTTTGGGAAAATAAATATTTCTCCTAGCTTGGTTGGCCAAATGACTTTCTTGATGAGTCAAATGATAACTAGACACAAATATCTTTCCCATGAGCTATAATGAGCTCAATTCGGAGTTGAGGAAGACCTTAAAAAGTTGCCTACAACAGCACTCTGCCTTGAGGCAGCCTCATTTTGCACATTTTGACCAGTCTTGGGAGATTTGATTTTTGATAGGGAAAATGAACTCCAAATTGAAAAATTCCAGTTGGGTTGGAAATTAGACTCAATAATATTTCCCACGCGATATCATGTGCCCAATTTTGACACCAGGAAGGTCTCCAAAAGTCTCCTGAAAAAAGGCGCAGTGCATAGAGATGGCATGGCGCATTGGGCAGCCCTCTGCAGTGTAAAAAATGAAATGGCACGGCGCATTAGGCTAAAAGGCCTGAAATCCATTCAAATATTCCTCCAAAAGCTCTAAAATTTCAAATTCTTAATTGCACAACTAATTTAACATCTCCATATTGCCAATATATGAATTTCCATCAGTGTTTATGGTGTTTCAATAGGTGAAAAATAAAACCGTAGCTCCTTGCACAGTTTCATTGAAAATCTGCCTAGGGTTTGAAAAATTGCCATTTTTTCTGTCTTATTCCCCTCTACCACTTTCACATCCCATTCCCCATTTCCCATTCCCCCTCTCATTTCCACTCATCCTACTCCCCTATCCCCAAAACCCTAGCTTCTAGGGTGAAACCCTAGTTTTCTTCATTGCACTAATGGTTGTATACCCTATCCCCTTAATCCCACTCCCCTCATACATTTTTATACTCTCTTCCATACACTCTACCCATTTCATTCCTCCACCATATTTTCACACTATTATCCACAAAACCATCCATGTAAAACCACATTTTTCAAAACCAAAGGACAATGGAAAGAGACAGTGATCATGGGTATGAGCAAGAGATTGAACATGACCGGGAATCTTGGCTTGAAAGGACAAACTTGCACTTGGGAAAGGATGCTATAGAAGGCCAACAATGAGAAAAATATGTTGAGGCACATGGCCAACCATTATTGGGCGAGAAATCATGTTTGCAAGGCACGAATCAAAAACTTGAAGGCCAAGTTGAAAAAGGCCTCAAAGCGTCGGAAAAGGCATGATAGACTTCAAATCTTGGCTGAGGCTTCCTTGGCCAAGCATAGTACATAATGGAGGACACTCAGCCCAAATTCCAAAAATTTTGGGATACTTTTTTCATTTTTGAAAATTTTGGCCTAAAAACATATTTTTCAGCTCTATGCGCCGCGCCACTTGGCGCGCGCTTTTGATGGGGGACTCCTCTTGGTGAAAACTTTACATTTTTGGATTTTTCATGGAAAATTATGCATGCCTACCTATGGCCAAGAGATTTTGACAAGTTTTGGGCTTCCAGAAGGGTCAAAAACACCCTAAAAATGACCTTTATGCCCCTTTTTTGACACACTGGAAGCTGTGTTGGGAGAACTCAGTTTTGGAGGGGAAAATGGAAGCCAAATTCAGAAATTCAACTTGTTTCAAAAATTAGACAGGAATATCTTTCCAACAAGCCCACTTGGAGAAAATTTGGACACTAATAAGGCCTCCAAAATCAGCTCCAAACTGGCACGATGCATAGAGAAAACTGGCACGACGCATTGGAGGATTTTGCTCTTTTTTGACTCAGTAACTCTGTTTTTCGCCTAGTTTTTGACAGTTTGACTTTCTTACTTCTAAATGTCAAACTCATGATGTAATTTTATGGATCTTAGTGTAATTTTGTTAAATTTTTACTCATGGAGGTAGATTCATCCATCAAAAGGTGAATTGCAACTGAATGAATCAGTTTCCTAGTTTATAGAGGCAAGTTGTTCCACTGCCTACTTTCTAGTTCTCAGTTTAGATTTTGTTGGAGCTTCTCCAAACTTATGAGCTGACATGGACCCCTAGAGGTCGGGATGAGTTTTTGTGGCAATATGATGAAAGTGTTGTCCTTGATGGCAACCCACTTGATAAAGCCGATGGCAACTCGTGAAAATGAGATCATGCACAGGATGATGCAATGTGTTGTCCTTGATGGCAACCTACTTGATGAAGATGTTCTTGATGGAAGCCTGCTTGATGAGTTTCCTATGATAAGCAACCTATGTGTCAAATATGTAAGAATGATGTATCTACAGATCAGTTCAGATGTGACAGAGAAAATAATTCCAGTAAGTGCCAGAAAAATGATAAATATAATATGTCACAATGTATATGCTACTTTTGTGAAGCCAACTCGCGTATATACTCTACTTTTGTGAAGGGAACCGACGTATACATTCAGGGTTAGCATATACGCAGTTTTTATGAGGCGAAGTTGCGTATACACGCGGAAGCGAACGCTCCAAGTCGCGTATGCCCTTTTGTGCTCTAAAATTATGATACCAAGGGGCATTACCATGGTATTGGCCCATTGTATTGAGCGCTGGATTATCTAATTGATCCCGTCCAGGAATACCATCGGAGGTTGAGTGGTTTTGACTCATGGTATTGAAAAAGTCTAATCTATATAAGGAGAAGAAGATCATTGTGCAAAAGGGGCAAGATGTCTGGGTTTGAATGAATACTTCTCTCTGAAGTATATCTGTATGGAATGGGTAACAGTTTAATGATAGATCTGAATCTATGATGCAACTATGAAGAAATGATGAAGATGGCTATCTTGTATTTGTATCTTCTAGATCTGTTTATGAAATTTCTAGATCTGAAATGAGGCGAACATCTGTCTAACATGAAGGGTTAAATCTGAATTGAATATCTGATCTGAAGAAGAATGCTGCTCTATAATGTCTAAAGATCTATACGCTGGTTTGGAACAGCGGAAGCGCGTATATACGTGGATTTGATAAAGAGAAAGCGTGTATGTGTTGTGAAGTTAGTTCTGAAGTTTGTGCAGATGTATACGCGGGTTTATGTGAATGGAAGCGCGTATATACGCGATATCAGTGAAAGGAAAGCGCGTATGAAAAGCTAGGGTTTGTTGAAGTCTGAAGTATAAAATGTCTGATCTGTTCTGCTGTGTTACTGCTATCTTTTGATGATAAATTCTTCTGATCTGGGTTGTCTGAATTGTTAAGGTTGAGCTTAAATGTGTGGAGTGGGTCCAGTCTGAAAATATGATGAAACGTGACCTGCAAGTTGTGCTCTATTGAAGTTGTTGGATCCAGTGTGAAAATTGATGAAACGTGGTCCATAGAGGTGCTGAGGGTTGTAGCCTTCAGTCAGGGGGTTGTAGCTCCTTTCCAGGTGAGGCTGGTAAACGAGATCGGGGGGTCGTAGCTCCCTTCCAGGAGAGGCTGGTAAACGAGTCAGGGGGTTGGAGCTCCCTTCCAGGAGAGGCTGGTAAAACGAACGAGGGAGTGCCTGTTGCATCGGTATGAGTCCGCGCCAAAAGACATCGTTGTAAGATGTTTTCTTTATAATAAACATTGAAGGCTGAGACAACGGCAGTGATGGTTTTCTCCCGACTTGGGTTTCCACCTAAAAATCTTGGTGTTCATGTGTGATGCTTATGTGTGATGATTTATTCTGTTCTTATTGCACATGTTTACTATTTACTAAACATCTAATGAATGAATGATGGAATGATATAAGTGAAGAATTAATGGCATAATTAGATATCTATGTATACGCGAGTTTTATGAAGGATATACGCGTGTATACGCTAGTTGGCTTCAGCGAAGTAGCGTATGGGTTTTAGTGAATGGAAAAGTAAAAAGTTTTCAGTTTGCCCTCAATACTGATTCACCCCCCCCTCTCAGTATTGTTCCCAACAGTTTTTGGTTTATTATATCTTGTAATTTTTCAGTCATTAGCATAGGTTGGACACTTGGGATTGCTTTGAGCATCATTGTACATTCATCTCTACAGTTTGGCAAAGGAATATACCAGGGTTTGCAGCACTCTTTGGGATTCATGTGGCATTATGCTTTGATAGTGTGTCTCTATCTGTTAATTTAAGTCTACTGGTGTTTTATGTATATAATTTTCCCTCTCATTTCTTCTTATGTTAAACAAACAAGGATAAAGGTGGAATTCATTAGAATTTGCAGTGCTCTACCTAGGGTTTGTTTAATTTTTTTATGTTTTCAACTGTTTGAAGAGGATTCCTGAAATTTTCTTGCCCTCTTCAACTCCTCACCGGTCTAAGCTATCCATTTTATTCAAAATTTAAGTTTCAAACCAATTTCCTACCTTGCCCCATTCAGATCTCTGCAAAACTAGGCCTCATTCCCCAGACCCAAAATCTGCCTTTCCCTTTGATCCAAAAAACACCCTCAAAATCAAATCAAACTCTTTTAAATATATACCTAGCCTAAAATCAGCCTTTATTCAAGTCATCTCAAGCCTCACTGATCATTTTTTGCTAAGATTGACCAGGAGAGAGCCCTCTCCTGATCTGGTAGGGCTAGCTACCAGGTTAAGCGTGGTTTGATGTTACCCTAGATTCTGCCTTTCTCAGCCTGAGGTAGATTTAGGCCATAACAAATAGGACACCTAAAGAAATATTGTAGATCTTTGAAGGGAAAATAAGGAGATGCACAGCAAGAAAACAATCATGAAGCAAATGTGACAGGTGATGTGTTACAAGATGCTTTGATTCTTTCTTTCGAAAATGTTACTGATTCTTGGGTTGTAGATTCAGGGGCTTCATTCCATGCCACACCTGATAAGAAATATTTTCATGACTATGTTCAAGGAGATTTTGGACAAGTTCGTTCGGGTGATGATAAACCCTGTAAAATTGTTGGAATGGGTAAAGTTCTTGTAAAACAACAGAATGGAAACCAATGGCTACTAAAGGAGGTAAGGCATGTTCCAGATCTGAAGAAAAATCTGATTTCAACAGGGCAGTTAGGCAGTGAAGGTTGTGCGACAACTTTCACAGATAAAACTTGGAAGGTCACCAAAGGAGCACTGGTAATAGCAAAAGGTGAAAAGGTTGGTACATTGTATTTATGCAATGGTATTTCTAACTCTGTTAATGCTTTAACTTCCAAAGGAGCAGATGCAGGATTATGGCATCATAGGCTCGGACACATGAGTGAGAAGGGAATGAAGATTCTTCACTCAAGAATTTTTTTGCCAGGTTTGAAGAATGTTGATTTGGATTTCTGTGAAAATTGCATTTATGGAAAACAAAAGAGAGTCAGATTTCTCAGAGTTGGGAAAGAAAAGAAGAGAAAAAAATTGGAGCTTGTGCATACAGATGTATGGGGACCTGCTCAGGTATCATCTCTCGGTGGCTCTCGTTATTATGTTACTTTTATTGATGATGCAACTAGAAAAACATGGATTTATCGTATTCAGAATAAATCTGATGTATTTGATACTTTCAAGAAATGGAAAGCTTTGGTTGAGATTGAGACAGGAAAGAAGTTGAAGTGTCTCAGATCAGACAATGGAGGTGAATATTGCAGCAAAGAGTTTGATAGGTACTGTTCAGAGCATGGAATTTGTAGAGAGAAGACAGTTCCAAGAACACTACAAGAAAATGGTGTGTCAGAAAGGATGAACAGAACAATCATGGAGCGTGCAAGGTGCATGAGATTGCATGCAGGATTGCCTTTACAATTTTGGGTAGATGTTGTAGATACTGTTGTTTATCTAATAAACAGAGGGCCTTCAAGTTCCTTGGATGGTGGTATTCCAGAGGAAGCATGGACAGGTAAAAAGGTAAACTACTTCTTTTTAAAGCCTTTTGGTTGTGAGGCCTTTGTCCATATTAATAAAGAAAATAGAACAAAGCTTGAGGAAAAATCAAAGAAATGTACCTTTATTGGATATGGTGTTAATGATTTTGGATATCGCTTATATGATTATGAAAATCACAAAATCATTAGGAGAAGAGATGTAATATTCAATGAAAAGGTCTTGTATAAGAATCAGTTGCAGGAAAAGAAACAGGAAAAAGAAAGCAAGGAATACACTGTTCTTGATGAGATAACTGAAAAAGTAAAGGTGCCTGAAAATAATAATAATCAACAACCACAGCAGCAATAACCACCACAATAGCAACAAACACCTCAAACTCCTGAAAGTGGTGTTAGAAGATCTACCAAGATAAGTAGACCCCCTGAACGATACTCTCCTTCATTATATTATTTATTGTTGACTGATTCTGGTGAACCTGAATGTTATGAAGAAGAAATGCAGGTTGAAAGAAGGAAGAAGTGGGAGCTAGCCATGGAATAAGAGATGGACTCCTTAATGCATAACCAGACTTGGGACTTAGTCAGGTTTCCTGCAGGTAAAACTGCATTGCATAATAAGTGGGTTTACATGATGAAGGAAGAAGATGGAGGAAAAAAGAGGTACAAAGCTAGACTTGTGGTGAAGGGGTTTGCACAGAAGAAAGGTATTGATTTTGATGAAATATTTTCTCTTATTGTTAAAATGACTTCAATCAGAACTATTTTAAGTCTTGTAGCAGCAGAAGATTTACATCTTGAACAGTTAGATCTAAAGACAGCATTTCTCCATGGAGATCTGGAGGAAGAGATCTATATGGAGAAACCAGAAGGATATGAGGTCAAAGGGAAATAAAAATTACTATGCAGGCTAAAGAAGAGCTTGTATGGCTTAAAACAGGCTCCAAGGCAGTGGTATCTAAAATTTGACAAGTTTATGTCTGAACAAGGTTATACTAGATGTCACTCTGATCATTGTGTTTATCTAAAAAGGCAAAATTATGGTAGCTATATTATATTTTTATTGTATGTAGATGGCATGCTTGTTGCAGGGTCTAACATGCAGGAAATAAATGTGCTCAAAATAAAATTGGCAAATTCATTTGCAATGAAGGATTCGGGAGCTGCAAAACAAATCCTTGGTATGAGGATAGCTAGAGACAGGAAAAATCGCAAATTAACATTGTCTCAGAATGAGTACATAGAAAAGGTGTTGAAAAGATTTAATATGCAGAATGCAAAACCAGTTAGTACACCTTTTTCTAGCCATTTCAAACTTAGTAAGGAGATGTGCCCCAAGACCCAAGAAGACATGGATTATATGTCTAAAGTTCCATATGCATCAGCAGTTGGAAGCTTAATGTATGCAATGGTCTGCACAAGGCCTGATATTGCACATGCAGTGGGAGTTGTAAGAAGATACATGAATAATCGAGGAAAAGAACATTGGATGGAAGTAAAATGGATTCTCATATATTTGAGAGGTACCACAAATCAAACAGTATGCTTTGGTGGTTCAAACATTGCTCTACAGGGATATGTTGATGCAGATATGACAGGTGATAGAGATAACAGGAGGAGCACTGCAGGATATGTATTTACTGTAGGTGGAACAACTATCAGTTGGGTTTCAAAAATCCAAAGTGTTGTTGCACTTTCAAAAACAGAAGCAGAGTATGTCGCTGCTACAGAGGCTAGTAAAGAAATAATTTGGTTACAAAGGCTTATGGATGAATTGGGTAAGAAGCATGATATGGGCACGTTATATAGTGATAGGAAAAGTGCCATTCATCTTGCAAAGAACTCATCATTTCATTCCTAGACTAAACATATACATATCAAGTACCATTTCATACGGTCAGTATTGGAAGATGGAGAGTTGAAGCTGGAAAAGATACACACTAGCCAAAATCCTGCAGATATGCTAACAAAAGTTGTAACCAGGGAGAAACTGAGAATGTGCTCAGTTTCAATTGGTCTTCAAGGATGAAGATGACGATGAGGAACATCCAGGTCCAAAGAGGAGTCATTGTCCAGCAAATGAAGTAGCGGCAGAGTTGCTAAAATTAGTCTCCAAGTGGGATATTGTTGGGTGTGGAGCCTGATTATCTTGTTTACTTTGTATCACAGCATTGGACCCATGTACCTTAAAAGGGGCGGCAACGCCGCCTGTAATTAATCGTTTCCGCCCCCCCCCTGGCGGGGGGTTTCGGGGGCAGCGCCCCCGAAGCTAAAAACAGATGTAAAATTGCCTTGTAAAAGTATAGTAATTTCTAGTCAATCTGGGCCATTCATAGGCTTATGATCTGACGGTAGAAGTTATGTTTATTTTAGGGTTTTTTTCCCTAGAAGGCAACCCCCTTGTATATATGAGGGTATTGTATTGCGGCTGTGTATTACGTGTGTATTCTCAGAGCGAGAAACAGATAGGGAGACTGTGAGAGAGAACAGAGGATATTACAGCGGATCTGCTATAGGTTTTTTCTCTTCAATTTTTGCTGGATAATAGAAAGGAAGGATCGGTTGTTCAGGGTGGACGTAGCCCAAACTCGGTGAACCACGTATATATGTGTCTCTCTGGTTTTATGTGTTTTGTGTGCTTGTATTTTTCGCATATTTTATGTGTTGCATTGCTCCATAATATATAATTTTCTAACAAAATGATGAAATGAACTCTATGTTTATCTTCAGTATAGATGGATAATAGTTTAACAAGTGGGCCCTTGCAAAGATCTACTTCCCAAATGATTTTCCTTCTACACTAAGCAATTGTTGATGTACTCGTGCAATCTTCTTGCACTAGTGCAGGTACAGACTTATGTGCAAAAGTATACCTTATCATCTTTACTGAAGACTTATGTCTTTGTGTAGGTGCTCTAAGTCATAAGGCTTAGATCGCTCTGTTCTTGTGACAAGAAACCAGTTCTTGCACCAAAACAGAGCTTCCTTCACCAAAGTTTCCAATTAATTTCAAAAAGAAAAAGATGTGCTAAAAAAGAATTGCAATTACGGACTGGATTCTGAGATAAATTACACACGAAAAAAGGAATGCTTTAATTAATTGTTCTTAACAATGAGAATAAACTTCGCAAGGCAAAAACAATCCTTAACAATCAAAGCAATTGATCAAAGTAATTTGCATGCGATCAAACTATCTTTTGGTAATTCACTTATAACGTTACAGATTAATTATGATCCCTTCTCTCAAGTCGTGAGCTGCAAGTGTAAAGTGTAATGTTTGCAATGGATTCCTTTCTTAATTCACGTAGTCATTCTTAGAACTTTCAGAAGTTTATATTTTAATGTTGAGAATGATTACTTTGAATTAATAATGCTTACTTGCAGGAATAAGTGAAATTAGAAACAGAGAAAGGAATGAAACACGTGTTGTGAAGTAAATGAGTAAACCAAAGTACATAACTCAACATGCACTGGTGCAGGAAGAAAATTCCTGCATGATCCGAGCAGAAGCAAACTAAGGAAAGAATTGCAGAAAGAAATTGTAGGAAAGAATCACATGAAGGAAATTACAGGAAATAATTGCAGGAAGAAAATTACAGGAAAGAATTGTAGGAAATAAATTAACTTAATTCAAAATTCACACATGGATCGGTTTCATGCTTTGACTTAAGAATGAATTTAACTCATAACTCTGAAACAAAATTAATAATGATTCAAACCACGCACTTGCAAATAAATAAATATATACGAACCTTTTAAATGGTGAAATCACAAGGGTAAACAAGTTGGATTGGCTGGGCCCTAGCCAACCAACTCGTTTCCCATTTAGGAAACGAAACAATTCATCATTTAATCAACACATAAATAAGATTTAAACACGGTGTGAAGAAATCATGGCGTAAGTTCCTTGTATTAACTTCGATTAGCAAAAATACATGATAATGTGAGTCCAACCCAGAACGAGGGCGATACAAAATTACAAAATAATCATAGTTACAATCTCCAGATATCACTTAACCTAGCTCTACCTAGGATCTACATTATATACAGTCTTTCGGCCTATAGCCATAATCTACTAATTACAGAGCCATTTCCAATTCAAGCCTTTCGGTTGAACGAACTAATAAATGATATTACAAAACTGGCTAATGGTTATAACAGAGCATGAGCTTTGTTGGTCGTAGACCATATATTTGGCAAGGATCCCTGACTATACTCCACCATATCCATATTTATATAATCCACACCAAACTAAGAGATGTGGATAAAAACCGCCCGCGTGGAATGATTAACTGTTGCAGAGATCACGAAGCAACATGTGTTGGCAGGTGCAGAAATATGTCTGCACTGAATCACGCTACATAATAATTAACACTTAGTTTTTCAATTAATTTTAGGAAGGTAATCGTAAGTTACAATAAATACTTAAAAGCATGAAATCTATATAAAATAATTAAGCACCTAATAACTCTTAATTATAAAATACGAAGTATATGTAGGAATAGACGATTATCTTAGACTAGTGCAGAAAATGAAAAGGTTTATAAAGATGAAACATAGGTTAATGGTTATATAAATAGGGTGAAATTAGGAAATTTTGGAACACCAACATCCTCCCATCCCTAATCTATTGTGTGTCCTCACACAACATTTTACCTTCTGCAAAAATCTCCAAAAATGAGGGTCATCTTTCAATCCTGCACTTCAATGTTGATTCTGGCTTTTACTACCTTTGTGTTTTTACCTCGGGCTTTCTTTAGTTGTTTGGTCACGTTCTTGAGGCGCTTGTAAAATTTAGAAACACGAAACTTCCATATTCTCATTTTCCATTTATGTTCCTCGACCTCTGCAACCGACCCTACTTGGCCTTGCTTTTGCCAATTTTTTTCCTTCATGAACTGGTTCAGAGCCTCCACGTTATGAACTTGTTGTTCCAGTTCTATTATTCGGCTATTGAGGTAGAGGGTAGAGGTTATCATGCCCAACTCCTCTGATGTGAATACCTTCTCTGCAACGGACTCCAAGCAAGTCCCATCATTGCCAAGATTAAAATTGCCAAGGGTTTCTGTGCCAAGGGTTTCCATATCACCAAGGGTTTCAGTACCCTCTGCATCCTTTATGCCAAGGGCTTCAGTACCTTGTGCACCTAATTTAGCAAGGACTTCAGTGCCATGTTCATACAACTCGTCAGAGATTTTAGTACCCTGTTCATTCATACTATCAGGGACTTCAGTACCCTGTTCATCGAAATTGTTGAGGGTCTCAATGTACTGCACCTCGTCATCTTCTTAACCCTCTGCCTAATTTTCTCTCGCAATCGGTGTCATATTCTGTCTTTTTAACTTGTGGATGAAGGCTGAAAAAGATATTTCATCCTCACTCTCTTCATTCTCTTCATTCCCCATAGTTTGGGTTGTCGCGTCTGCAATAACTGAAAGGTTATTATCTCCAGGTGAAACCTGGGGTGATTCATCGATCATGATCAGAGAGCTCAACCGATGCTGACTTGTCCCTGAAGAGACAGTTTTCTCCTTGGTCGGGGTTCTGGTCACTCTTTTCTTTGTTGAGGGTGAATCCTTTTGGACAGACTTATTTTTTGCTTGCACTGGATTGTTTTTACTCTTCTGCTTGGCAGAGGATGGTGTCTATGCCTTCCTTTTCCTGCATACACTCGTGCTAGCAGAATTCCTTGCACTCATTTCCCGAAACTCTTTTAGGAATGCCTTCCAGGTCGTGCCCTTTTCTTCTAGCACTTTCATGATGAGGATTGTGATGAGCCCGTGGTGATATAGATTATGTGCAACTTGGCTTGCACCCCCACTCTATACACCTTTCACCATCTTCTCAAGACTTCGGAGAAGGTAGTAGGGAAAATTAATAAGTTTCCCTGACTCAAAGTATAGCAATAACCGAATATTATATACAAACATTAAGGAGTAACGTCCTTCACAAGTCAGGAAATTTTGTAAAATGAAGAGGAGGTCTCGCCATTTTCTGATCATGGAGCTGCACGGAAGCCCCTTCTTCTAGTCAACCTTGAGCTTTTTGTCAACCACGAACCGACGCCATCGTTTCTTTTCAAGCAACTCCTTTTTAAACCATTTTTCCCCTGTAGTTGGCTAGCCTGTATCTTGCACGATGGATTCCTCCGTGACTTCCAATTCTAATGAGACGATTCTAGCTTGGCCTCCTTCAAATTTCTTTGCAAACTCAAGAACCACTATCATGTTGAAACCATCAAACTTCTGCAAAATTGGAAGGAACACAGATTCTTGCAATAGTGAAATATTTTTCCAGTATTCTACGGTTTTTTCTATCTCCCTCAAGGATGATGGCTCATTCCTTACAGGTGCCATATTTGAAGCTATCTCAATTCCCTATCACAACCTCAAAAATATTTCACAGTGAGAGGTATCAAAGGTTGTCGATAATTTTTATGCCGGAGGTTCATCCATCCACTGTCTTTTCGGTCCCATCCATCCAATCATGTTCATTGATTAAAAACGGCTCCTTTGATCAGATGCATACACGTATCGCTCTGCTATATGAAAGCAGGAATAATTGGATGTGGCGGAGGCTTATATGGTGGTAGTGTAACGGTCATGGATGATCGGGTTATGAGGTAAGATAATGATGAACAAGTGATGGATGATCCTTTCAAAGGGGGTAAGTATGGGATTTAGGAAAATCTGTACTATCCCTCATTGTACCTCATAATTTAATAAAAACATATTTCAGTACTTATTAAAAAGATTAGATTTCAAAACCCAATATATCTTGCACTTTAAAAATTTCCTAAGTCAGTAATTGATAAAACAAGTATTAATTAAAAAATATAGTGCTATGATTTATCAATGCAGTAATAATTTATGTGTAGAAAAATAAAATTCCATAAAAATTTTGCATGAAGTGCTCCTGTACTGTGTTAAGATTGTTTTACGCTATGCTTTCACAGTCGGCCACATTCTTTCACTAATCGTGCTTGAACTGATCCTGCTTCCACTGTGCATTCTTGCACTGGGTATTTTTACCAAAATAAAAATTCTAATAGAACACAATTCTTCAGTTGGACTTAAAAAAAATTTCCTGAATATACAAGAAAATGTTTTTTTCGCCATCCTTTGGTGTTTCATGAGCATGCCCTCTGGATTGACTACATCAAATCCTGCAATCAATTTATGAGGGAATAAAGAAGTGGTAAGGGGGTAACTTTTAGAATGGGAAGTAATATTTCAACGGGGATTCCAAGAATAATATCACCAATGGGTGTTACATAGCATTTTTTCAATTTCCCTGCAATCCCCATCTCGCCCATTGGAGGTTCATTTCCATGATCAATAAGCAATGTCATGCCTTGCAAAGACCATCATTGTGTCCCTTTACATGAGACTAACATTCCTTCTGTTGACAATTCCCTGAGCAGATACTCAAAAACCCTTGTTTTTTCCTTGGCGCGGGTAGTCAGTTATGCCCTCACGCCAAAGAGGAGGATTAACACTGGACCCCGCGCCAGCTGGCACTCTGTCCCAGTTTGCCACCCATGCCAAGCTGTTTATGGAATTTTTTTTAAAAATAGAGGCAGATATTCTGCTCCAACCACCTTTAGGATGAGTCATTGGGAGTGGTTGAACTAATAAACCATGGACTACCTCCTTTAGGTTTATGGTTTCCACCTCTTATGGGAACTCCATAAAGGATAGGCCACCCTCCCACCTTTGTAGGGATCCTAACCTCCTCCTTTTCCTCTATAAAAGAAGTTATCTCTCTTAGTACAAGCTAGCTAAACTTGGAGAATTAGACATACTATAGCTGAATAACTAGAGAATATAGAATAAGAAGGAATTACGTTGAGGAAGCTTGAGTCCATGATTTCTGAGAGAGCTTGAGCCCATACCTTCGTCACGTCTGAATTCCCTAACGAGAATCTAAGATGCGCTTCGCCTGAACCCCGCTGGAGGAGACTGCGACGTCAAAGCATTGGTTGTAACTCTTCCTTATATTCATTTATATACATGACTACTGTTGTGTTATGATGCTTGTTTAACGCAATATGTTTAGCCCTCTTTGACTAGTTAATAGTTATGAATAAAATTTTGTTATCTTGTATGATGTTCTTGTTTCTTGTTCTATGTGCAAGTATCCAAGCGTAATGGCAAACATATTGTGACTTGCCGAGGTAGGAGTGAAAGGCCACCACTACTACAGCAACAACGACAACGTTGGATTCCAGGTAGGTCGATCTACTGTGTCCCTTGTTCATTCAATAATTAGGAAACAACACTTTAGAATGTCCCTTTGTTTCTAGACCCACTCTAGGGCTAGAGAGATCATCTCTCTCCGTAGAGAGGATTTACCTGCATAAAAAATTGGCGACTCCACTGGGGATCAGTGCGAGTTTGTCGTTCATTTTGTTGGGTCAGTTTCAATTATTGATTTATTTATTTGTCTTTTCTAGTGTGCTTGCTTAGTTTCCATAATTTTTTCAGCTCCAGAGTGTCAAGATTGACCTCTGCTCATTAGGTTTTGGTTTTTTCCTCTTTTTCCCATAGTTATCTGGCTTGGCGCGTTTTTCCTCTGAACAGTCGCACCAATTGGCGCAGGTTTCTCTTTTTGCAGTCGCGCCAACCCCTGTATGGCATGGATTACATCCTTACAGTCGTGCCAAACCTTGTAGGAATTGGTTTGACCTCCTTGATGAGTCTTTCGGTCAATTTTGCTTGCTTCTAGTTTTTTTTTATGCATAATTATGCCTTTGGGATTGTTTTAATTACTGTCGACTTGCTTCTATCAGTTTTTTTTCCATATTCTTATGAATGTCAGTTGAGACCTTAGGGTTTCTAGGTGTCATAGTGCACTAAGCCTTCTGTTCGAAAATCAAGTCGGTTTGATTGTTGTCAGTCCCATTTGTGGCTTGATTGCACTTATTTTTCTTGATCTTTTGAGTGATTGCTTTGGTTGCAGAGTCATTTCATTTTTTCAATTAAATCTTCGCCTTATTTCTCCAAGCATAGATTACCTTTCTTGTTTTGGATCATTTTGAAAACTTTCTCTTGGTTTGAAAGATTGCGATATTAGTTTGAGTGCTTTCTTGTGTTTGTTTCGTGTTTTATTGAGTCATTCAATTTCGATTCCTACGCAACACTTAAGCTAGTGTTTGTTTTCATTTTTCATGTAATTAGTGCATCATGTACTTATTTTCATTGAAAAAATCAAAAAAACATATTTTGCATTCTTTCTTTGCATTGGAAGTGAAATATTCTTTTGCATAACTAGCTTCTGATTATCTAGGAAAGAGTTTCATTTTCGTTATATTATGTTAGATGCATTAGTGGATTACTTTGCATAGTCTCATTGTTTTCTTTTGTTTGAAAGATCTCTATCCTTCGCATAACTAGCATTCATTGGATCGGAAATGATGTTCATTTGCATATAGCTTGCATTTAGGAATTTTTGAGATCTGAAATTGATAGGACCTTAAAACTAAAACATAATCCAAGATCAACTTTAAAATTTATTTAATTAACCTAAGGAAGCATTGAAACCTAACGAAACATTTTTAGTGGTCTAGGCTAGAGATGTGTTCCGGCGTCTTAAAACCTAGTAGCTCTCGTTCGCCATCTGGCTTTAGATAGCACTAGTACGGACTTGTGCTCCCCGTATCGTCGAGTATATAAAGGGAGACCCCAATAGGTTGCAATCCTTTATCTGTAGGAAGACGAGTCTGCCGCCCTTTAACCATGATACACCGAACACAACATTCAGGGAGACTACCTGCACATACGTTAAGTCCTTGGTCATTTCCCTTTCATTTGATCACCAAGGTGTATATGGTAGTTCACGAAAACTTGGTACACCCTCTTGCTTAGAGTACCTGAGTAGTCATTTTGATATTTTTGTGACTCCTTAAAAAAAGAAGAGATCGTCAAGTGCTTGTCCTTTCACGCTCGTTTCAACTTGAAAGTGATGGAGTCACCTTTTACCTATTTCTCGACTCTTAAAATATGAAACGACAGAGTTTTGTTTCAGTGTCTTAAAATATTAACTGCCCACGAAATCTTCTTGGTTAAAGTTACCTTTCTTAGTGCTTGGTTTTATGGTTGTGTTGTAGCCGCTACAACACCACCCAAAATTTTGGGTATATTTAAAATTTCGGGTTCCCCTTCTACTCGCTTAGGCGTTAAAGTTCTTTTACCTGACCTGCAGTCGGTGACGTCCCACCGACCTATCTCCAACCCCTCATGAGTTGTCTCGCCATCATGATCCGATGTCATCGTTGCAATCACGCCATATATGGGAAGGATCATCCAGCGTGCGCCCGAACACTCTTGTCGCAGTCGCGCCAAGTGTAGCAAGGTCGCCATGCATACGTTTGAATGTAAACCTTTTGTGTATTGACGAATAAAAGCCCTTCCGCCATAGGTCATTGATTATGTTGTTCCAATACTTATCTTAAGACTGTTAGTATTATATGTTTTATCTAGAGACACCATTATCAAGGAGTAATTGTGATGTCGTAATGTTTCACACAGTTTGACCCCACGGGTAACAAACTCCTCAATCATGTCACGACAACAAGGGAAATAAAATTGGGCTCAACGATGAGGCCAAAGTTGAGGAACATGGGAGGAGCAAGAGAAAACGATCAGCACTGTTAAAAGGAGGATAGTGTGATACATGTTGATCAGAGAGAACCTTCTATGTCGCTGATGCAAAAGCTTTCCTCACTAGTGCGCACCAGATGCTTTAAAGCGCTCCATTGGAAATGTACAGATCTTGCATCGTACCATCTCCATGTCGATGGGCGCATGCAAAGAAACATATTTCGCCACTTCGATGAGTCTAGTATAGCCTGGTGAACAAAAGCGGACTCAGAATTTTTCTCTAGACAATGACCATCTCATTCGAGGCGTTCTCGTGTCAGGTAGCAGTGCGAAAGCACGCATGTTTGTGTGGCAAGCCAAAGGCAGAGTTTTCAAGTATGTGAGCGCATCTTTGAGAAGCAACATTTATGAACCCTAAGCTACATGGTGTGAAATTATTTATGCTGCAAAGAGTACAACGTGGAGCAAGGAAATGGCATTAAAACCCTAGTCTCCTTTGTTCTTTCATATCCATAAAGTTTGTCTATGCGGGACCATACGGGATGGAGAACTTCAAATCGAACCTAAAAGGTGATGTTTAAACATGTGCACCTTTTGGCAGCCAGGCGCATTGATGCATATGCAAATAGTCTCTAGGACTACAAACACAGAAAATCTCAAATATCAAAAGGGCCATAAATATGGTTGGAGTGGCAGATTTCAACTCTCGACCTTTCAGAGAAAAAGCATTAATATTATGGGGTGGTGGCCTTGGCATAAAAAAAAATTGTTATCTTTGTGCACTAACAATAGGAGGAAAGGCAATGGTCAAGGCTGTATAATTAAAACTAAGGCGAAAAAAGGGATAAATGACCTTATGGTTTCAAAACTATATGAAATGATGAACCGAGACTATATGAAAACATTTCAAGTAAGTTTAAATTCTTCCATGGCGGATATAGCAACCTAGGCTGATTTTAAATAACCGTGGTGCATTTCAAATGAGCGCAAATGTCAATGATAAATGTTCAAGTGGTCAAATTTTATGATTGAGCCACGTAACAAATGGGCGCGAGCATACATACATAGTGACCGTGTTTTATATTAAAGGTGGGGCAGATGTATTTTTTGGTCCAACGTTCAATGTTGCATGGAGCCCAATGCTCAATAAGCCGAATGAAAACGTTTATGCGGTTCAACGTTATACGTATACGTGGAGCGGAGTGTTGCCGCGATGTTCTAGTGGTGCAAGAACGCGGGATATGGTGCAACGAAGCCACGTGGACACGTTGCATGGAAACCAACGTGCGATGGCAAAGTCTCAACTTACGTGGCATGTTATGACAACTACGGCGCAACATCGACAGTCTTTGACCATGTTTTAAGCGGGGTAATAGCATGTGTTTTCCCAACCATGCGACACGTGATATATGGACGTAAATAGTTCGATGGGCTCCCATGCGTTCATGCTGAAGTTTCAACCTGTAATAAACAATTGCATATATATATCAGTGGTCAAAAACGGCGTGGAGCGTATATAGATAATGGCCAAATTGATATTTGAACGTGAGCTGGAACCCTACAACATACATCTGACAGCGTGATATAATAGTCATCGAGCAGTTGTGCAGAGCCATGTGCAAACATTATATGTTGGCGCGCGTTCAATGGAGAAAATCTCATATGGGCGCAAGCGTTTTCAACCGAAGTTTAGTCTTTAGAACGTATGTTAAAAAACAAGCCAGAGGTTATAATAAACCACGACGGCATGTATAATGGCTGTAACGCAAGAACAATCAAATCAGGAGTGGGATTGTAAAAGGTGCACTGAACGGTGCCAAGTCTTGGTTTTAAGTTATATCGGGTGGAGATTATTGATGCGGTTTCGTCAACCAGCTGGATATAGCTATGAGAAGACTGTAAATGTACAATGGGTGACAGAGCAGATCCAGCTCACCTCTCACGCCAGAAGCAAAACGCTCCATCGAATCAGCACTATTTTCAGAGGAAACATCTATTTGTTTCTAATATGGCAGAAGAAAAGTGTCAGCTGCCGTTTGCGTGGAGAACTCGCAGCACCGGGTTACATGCATACAAGCCTGTCCAATGCATGGCATCATTCTGCTTGATTCTTGAATGGATTTTTCGATGGAGTAAGTAAAACTTTCACACGCAAATGCAGAAGAAGCAGTCGCATGATTAATAGAGCAAGTGAATTAGTGATCTGCGACCCTGCGACCTCTGTAAAAGCAGTCGCGTGACCCCTTCAGGTCGTTGAGTCGCAACGCAGGCTGATGGGCAAGAAACGCGACCCCGCGACTGTGCGACCCCTCCGAGGTCGCGAGGTCGCAGAGTGATATGCCCATAGAGAACTGCGACCCAAAGATATTTCCGACCATGCGACCCCATCGGGAAACTCAAATTCACCTCCCACGTGTCTCATTCTCCGCCAAAGCTCTAATGTTTGTTCACGATGAACTGGATAAAGTAAATTCCTGCTCTCCATGCCGCATCACACGCAATGTTGGTCGCTCAATGCATGCTGCCATGCACATAAAACGAATTAGGAAGGGGATCTGAATTTGGAGCAGGCGAGCCAGTTGCATCAGACGCAGTGGTTGAAGGATTTGCGTTTTGAGCTCTATCTTGGTTTGGCCCTTGTTCAAACAGAGCAGCCGAAGAATTAGAGCCCAAGTCATTTCCCACTGTCTCCTCCTATTGTTGTTACATTGAGAAATGGCTCTCGAACTGTTTCATATATGCGACTGAGCATGTTCAAGCCTTCCGGAGATGATTCAATGTTACACATGGTCTTGTCATATTTCTCATCATCTCTCGCATGGAGTTCAGGATTCCTTGCCACATCCAAAGGCTGCCTCATAGTTCCAAGGTCATTGAGTATGTGTACAAAGTCTGGGTGCCTGTCAATAATTTCCCACATCTGTAGATTACTCATAATCAAGCTTCGCATCAGAACAGGGTCGTTCATAAAAGGCTGAATTCCAGGCATACTCATCACCTCACAAATTGTGTTGAGGATCTGTCTACGATGAATAGTGATATTAAAATGCGATAGGGTCAACACGTTATGTCGTAAAGCTGTGAACGGATATCAGCAAAATGAACATACGGTCATTTTAATCTCCTAAGTGTTTCTCTGTCCAAAGGCACTAAAACTAGCATACCATAAGCGATTATTTTCCTGTCAGCGAAAGCATATGGTTCGATTGCCAAGATCAATAGCAGGAACGTGAATCACAAAGATTGCCCAGGGAATACTCCCTAGCAGTTGCAGCGTGTGATATAATCCTTTGTTATCCAGTGTCACTACCGCGGAACTTGCACACGTCTTGTTGGGCACTTGGACCCCGTTGTTGTTTGGTGTTTAGAAGGGGATGAGAACAGAGCAATTGTCACCATGTCAAATGTCTTGGGTCGCATAGTCACAACTCTTTGCAGACTCGGAGAATGTGACTCAACTTCCACTTGCGGCTCTGATGACAAAGTCTTGACCACACAGGGGTCTAAATTTATTGTGCTTCGCTCTTGCAGATTAATTAAAATGCCTTTAGCATTATTATTGTTTCAATCATGGAGATATGTGACCTACGTTATTTTGTTGCAGGAAGAACCTTTCGGTCTGCACAAAGAGCCAGAGTTTGCCTCAGCAAACAAGGGGACCTTCTCAAAACAAGTCGCAGAGGTCGCCAGGTCGCTAAGTCGCACTCACTGTCAAAAGCTCGGCGGTGTGACCCAGCGACCCAGCGACTAGGTCGCAGGTCGCACATTTGCCCAGGTCGTGAGGTCATAGATCTGCTGGAGGTCGCGAGGTCGCAAATCCCAATAGGTCGCAGGTCGCAGATCCAGGGAGGTCACAGGTCGCACATTCACCTGGGTCGCGAGGTCGCATTTGCTGAGGTCGCAGGTCGCACATTTCCCCGAGTCGCAGGTCGCATAGGTCGCATAGGTCGCAAAGTCGCACCACTTGGTAAATGCCCGACGGTGCGACCCAGCGACCCAGCGACTAGGTCGCAGGTCGCAACAACGGCTCAGGTCGCAGGTCACAGAAAATACTGGGTCGCAAGGAAGCTCAACCGTTGGGAAGCTGAAAAGTCAGGGACCTCAGAGGGCAAGCTTTTCCCTATAAATACTTCCTTCGGGAACATACCAAATGCTTTTTCTTTTGGAGACTCAAGAGCTACATTGCATTGTATTGAAAGATTATACTCTTGTCCATGTGAATACAGATACTTGTTACAACCCCTTTGTTTGGATGATGTGTTTTACTGCGTGAACACTAAGTGTATTTTCTTATACAGTTTCAGAACATCTTTTGATTAATGAAGCTGCCTCTCTTTATAGCATCATTTATGCATCATGGCTATCTATATTTGTGTTGATGATGTTCAGTTTACCATTTGCTCTATTAATGAATGTTAACGAACTATTTTGTTAGCATTTCGTTTTATCTTTCAGAAAGTAAAGGAACATCTCGCCATAAAGAACTATTTCTGTTGTGGTCAGACTACCTTACAAGAAGTACCCCAAAGATGTGTTGCTAACAACATCTCCTTAGGCGTGCATGCTTTATTTATTGCCTCGCTACGCATAGTGTTTTATTCGTGTTTAATGCATCAGTCATGTATTCTGTATCATGTGAATAAGCGTGCGTCCATAGGTTCAATCAGGTTCTTTTGAGACCGAAGGGAAGGCGTCTGAAGCGGTAGCCGGACCCACACCCCGGACGGGATCCCTACTCCAAACGGTTCAAGGTCTAATTGGGACTTTCTACCGGGGAGATCCCCTACTGTTGGCCGGACAAATTTTCCCGTCAACGGATTTGGCGCTAGAAGGAGGGCCTGAACCTCCGACCATATGTTTAACGAAAAGGGGGGGGCATATGACAAGTTGAGCCCTTAGAGCCTGTCGTTAATCTCATATCTGTAATGGCTCGTTCCCAAATCATTCTCCCGAGATGTTTGTCGGAGTTTTATGAGCCTGGATACTACATCTCCGATGAAATTATGTATCACTTGTCCCAGTTGAAATTTGATGGTGAAAATGGGGTGTCCATAACCCAACACTGTTCAGATTTTTGTGACTTTGGTGAGTGCTATGAAATTGACGATGAGGGTTTGTTTTGTTTGCTTTTCTTCCTCACCCTCGAAGGTCGCGCTAAGCAATGGTGCTGCACTTTGCCGGGATCTTCCATCCATTCATTTGAACAACTCGCCAGTGAATTACAACAAGCTTTTCACAGGTATGATTTTCATAACGTTTTACTAAAGATAAATGACATCAGAATGGAACCTCAAGAATCTTTAGATGAGTTCTCTATCAGATTCGTTCATTATTGTTTTGAGTTCCCTGAAAAGGATGTCGATTGGAGGTTTTTAAGAGAACAGTTCGCTTATGTGATTCTCATTTCCCTTCAACCATTTCAATTAGCAACCCGACCTGAGCCTAGTGTTCCCTATGACAACCCGCAAGTCAACGGTTTTTCTGACTTTGAGTCTTTCACGTACCATGTCGAATCTGAACACCCTAGTGGCTCATTATCTCTTTTGACTCATGAAACCTACCCCGAGCCCACTCGATGTCTCCCTGGACTTAGCCCTAAATCTGGTTCACATTCGGATTATGAGTCTGGTTCACATTCGGATGATGAATCTAGTTCACATTCGGATTATGAATCTGGTTCACATTCGGATTATGGATCTGGTTCATATTTGGATTATGAATCTGGTTCAGATTCGGATGATGAATCTGGTTCATATTCGGATTATGAATCTGGTTCACATTCGGACTATGAATCTGGTTCACATACAGATTATGAATCGACTCCTACCCCACATAAAGTTGATTCCCTTGTAAGGCCTGCCAGATCTTTATGTCCTCTGAATGACACGGATGCGCGTGTTGAAAAGCCTTGTAGGGTTAACGCCCCTGCGATTCAATCTTTTCGTTCGTTATTCCCTAGTTTTTTTCTTGATCCCGCCATACCAGTAAATTTGTCTAGACATTCAGAGTTTTCTTATACTGGTATTGGCGAAAATCATAAACACGCAGGTGGTGTTTCACAATCACAGTCTAAAATCGATCAATCTTTTAAATCTGATCTGTCTCACTCGGAATCTTTAGACAACCATGGGAGTGATTTCCTATCTGGGCAACTTCAATATCTCCCCGTTATCGATCCATCCCAGTTGGTAAACCCCAGGGAGCCTAACTTTTTAGGTACCGAACTTGACCAAACCGATGGTTGCAGCGATCACTCCTTATCTGAAAACATATTCAATCATACCGCTGATGACCGTCACTCAAATCTCTTTGCCGACCATACGAAGACACCTGAATTCGATGATCCGCTTTGGGAAGATTCAAGTACCCACCAGAAAATCGAAACGCGTCAGCTTCCGCCGAACATTTCTGAAATGACAATTCCCCAGTACCATGCTCCTTCCAGCATAAACGCGTCGAATTCACCCCATCCTGGCAAATCTGGAGAATCCGACATTTTGGATTATCAATCTGTCAGTGCGCAAACATTAGACTAAATTGATACAAAGCCCACTGACATTTTGCAACTCACCACAATCCATGGTCACATCCAGTCGCTTGTTGATCTTGCCCAACCATCAAATTTGGGAAGCCCTCCGCTCGAAAGTCCGGATTTTGTTCAAGGCAGTGAGGAATTGCAGCCTACATTGAAAGTGGATTCGGATCCTCATACCCTTGACCCAACCCAAGAGCAACCTCGAGCTAGGGTTTTCCAAACTAGGGTTTCTACGCTTGGATGTGCATGCATCTATAATTCGCCTGGCACTTGCTTATTGTTTCCATTCCATAAAACTGATGATCCTCACTACCATAATGAGCATGCTGGTTCGTTCGACCAACCCCATCCAGTGAATGTGCTTGCAAATAGGAATTGGCTTGCCCATCACCCCTCATATCTAGGATTGCACATGAATGAATGTGTGTCATTTATAAATGTTGATTTTCAAGAACATATTGCTACATATCAAGATGAGAATGGGATTCAACTTGTGCAATCTATGCTGGCTTGTCCTTTGGGAAGTATCTATGATCATCTTGCCATTGCACCTGCTCCTCAGGTAAGTGTTGTTGCTGCTGCACTTTTTTGGATACTAGCTCTGATCCTGATCATTGTTGCTCTTGCAGGTCAGGAACTAATGCGGTGGCTGCACTGGAAAACTGATTTTACATAACCCGACCGCATCATTGGTTAAACTAGGGTTTAGGTGTAGGTTAGCTAGGACCTGCAATAAAAATTTTTAGTTTCAATTTAATTAGGTCTACTTGCCAAATTTTTTACTTCATAGTTTAAAAGTGTGTTTGTTGTTTTTGTTTACGATTAATATCTTAGGCAACATCATGTTACAAGTATTTTCTTTCATTTCCTTTTTAGTTGCTTGTTGTTGCATAAATAATCATTGCTTGTATTGCGCCTCTATGCCACCTACTGCTGAATTGATCGTTCTCGCACATGGCGTTGCATTGCATCTTGAGCCTCGCCTATTACATTGCGTCGTACGCTCTCTTCCTTACATCAGTTCTGTCATATCGCCTGCCACTTCATGAGCCCTCATTACAGCCCTATCACCTCGTGATCTTGTTTGCCCTGACTGATGAAACAGTAACCCCATTTTTTGCATGAGGTTGTGGTGGCTATCTCAAGAGGCAGCTTTCTCTTAGGACAAGTCAATGAAGTCGCATTCTCAACAAGATGCCTACGAGTCTAAAATTATTTAGCCTGGGAGATACGAGCCGGTTGATTATGGGAGACCCAATGAGTTCGAATGACCCATACCCGTAGCCTAAGCCTTGTGCCTAGCATAGTCTTGGACATCTTAATGATCTGTTTTGCATGCTTCACCTAGTGTGGTAGATGAGATGTGAAGGTTCGGCACAAGGGCAAACCAAAATCAGGATATCTTTCAGTTTCTGTAACACGAGAAACAACCTCTCTTGCTCGTAAAATAAGTCGGGATCCCTCATCCGCCCATGAAAAATAAGTGCCATGAGCACATGAAAATAAGTGCCACGAGCACATAAAAATAAGTGATGTAAGCACATGAAAAAAATAAGGGTAAATGATCGAGAAAGGATTCCTGCGTAGAGAGGTAATGCAACGACTCCGCCGGGGTACTGACCAGGCTCGCTGGTAGCGGAGCAACGTTTGTGATTTCTTGAAGTGACTCCGCCGGGGTACTGTCCAGGCCTGCTGGCAGCGGAGCAACACCAGAAGCTTACTTTAAAAATCCTAAGAATAATAAACCCAGTGCCTTGCTCTTCACATCATCAGTTAGCTACTGGCGTCTGTGAGCTTTCTCTTTGATGTGTTTCTGATTAGCAGGACTTAGTTGAGGCACAAGGATTAGGCATACCTGTAAAGGGCCAAAGTAATACAAAGGGTACCCACGGAACTTGTTCAATATTCCCTTGCATCATTATCCGGACTCAGACTATTGTGGTGATATTGACAGAGATGCTGGATTCTACCAGTGGTTCGCCATTTGTTGTAGCCGCTACAACACCACCCAAAATTTTGGGTATATTTAAAATTTCGGGTTCCCCTTCTACTCGCTTAGGCGTTAAAGTTCTTTTACCCGACCTGCAATCGGTGACGTCCCACCGACCTATCTCCAACCCCTCATGAGTTGTCTCGCCATCATGATCCGATGTCATCGTTGCAATCACGCCATATATGGGAAGGATCATCCAGCGTGCGCCCGAACACTCTTGTCGCAGTCGCGCCAAGTGTAGCGAGGTCGCCATGCATACGTTTGAATGTAAACCTTTTGTGTATTGACGAATAAAAGCCCTTCCGCCATAGGTCATTGATTATGTTGTTTCAATACTTATCTTAAGACTGTTAGTATTATATGTTTTATCTAGAGACACCATTATCAAGGAGTAATTGTGATGTCGTAATGTTTCACACAGGTTGACCCCACGGGTAACAAACTCCTCAATCATGTCACGACAACAAGGGAAATAAAATTGGGCTCAACGATGAGGCCAAAGTTCCGGAACAGGGGAGGAGCAAGAGCAAACGATCAGCGTTGTTAAAAGGAGGATAGTGTGATACATGTTGATCAGAGAGAACCTTCTATGTCGCTGATGCAAAAGCTTTCCTCACTAGTGCGCACCAGATGCTTTAAAGCGCTCCATTGGAAATGTACAGATCTTGCATCGTACCATCTCCATGTCGATGGGCGCATGCAAAGAAACATATTTCGCCACTTCGATGAGTCTAGTATAGCCCGGTGAACAAAAGCAGACTCAGAATTTTTCTCTAGACAATGACCATCTCATTGGAGGCGTTCTCGTGTCAGGTAGCAGTGCGAAAGCACGCATGTTGGTGTGGCAAGCCAAAGGCAGAGTTTTCAAGTATGTGAGCGCATCTTTGAGAAGCAACATTTATGAACCCTAAGCTACATGGTGTGAAATTATTTATGCTGCAAAGAGTACAACGTGGAGCAAGGAAATGGCATTAAAACCCTAGTCTCCTTTGTTCTTTCATATCCATAAATTTTGTTCATGCTGACCACAATGATGGAGAACTTCAAATCGAACCTAAAAGGTGATGTTTAAACATGTGCACCTTTTGGCAGCCAGGCGCATTGATGCATATGCAAATAGTCTCTAGGACTACAAAGGCAGAAAAGCTCAAATATCAAAAGGGCCATAAATATGGTTGGAGTGGCAGATTTCAACTCTCGACCTTTCAGAGCAAAAGCATTCATATTATGGGGTGGTGGCCTTGGCATAAAAAAAAAATTGTTATCTTTGTGCGCTAACAATAGGAGGAAAGGCAATGGTCAAGGCTGTATAATTAAAACTAAGGCGAAAAAAGGGATAAAGGACCTTATGGTTTCAAAACTATATGAAATGATGAACCGAGACTATATGAAAACATTTCAAGTAAGTTTAAATTCTTCCATGGCGGATATAGCGACCTAGGCTGATTTTAAATAATCGTGGTGCATTTCAAATGAGCGCAAATGTCAATGATAAATGTTCAAGTGGTCAAATTTTATGATTGAGCCACGTAACAAATGGGCGCGAGCATACATACATAGTGACCGTGTTTTATATTAAAGGTGGGGCAGATGTATTTTTTGGTCCAACGTTCAATGTTGCATGGAGCCCAATGCTCAATAAGCCGAATGAAAACGTTTATGCAGTTCAATGTTATACGTATACGTGGAGCGGAGTGTTGCCGCGATGTTCTAGTGGTGCAAGAACACGGGAGATGGTGCAACGAAGCCACGTGGACACGTTGCATGGAAACCAATGTGCGATGGAAAAGTCTCAACTTACGTGGCATGTTATGACAACTACGGCGCAACATAGACAGTCTTTGACCATGTTTTAAGTGGGGTAATAGCGTGTGTTTTCCCAACCATGTGACACGTGATATATGGACGTAAATAGTTTGATGGGCTCCCATGCGTTCATGCTGAAGTTTCAACCTGTAATAAGCAATTGCATATATATATCAGTGGTCAAAAACGGCGTGGAGCGTATACAGATAATGGCCAAATTGATATTCGAACGTGAGCTGGAACCCTACAACATACATCTGACAGCGTGATATAACAGTCATCGAGCAATTGTGCAGAGCCATGTGCAAACATTATATGTTGGCGCGCGTTCAATGGAGAAAATCTCATATGGGCGCAAGCATTTTCAACCGAAGTTTAGTCTTCAGAACGTATGTTAAAAAACAAGCCAGAGGTTATAATAAACCACGACGGCATGTATAATGGCTGTAACGCAAGAACAATCAAATCAGGAGTGGGATTGTAAAAGGTGCACTGAACGGTGCCAAGTCTTGGTTTTAAGTTATATCGGGTGGAGATTATTGATGCGGTTTCGTCAACCAGCTGGATATAGCTATGAGCAGACTGTAAATGTACAATGGGTGACAGAGCAGATCCAGCTCACCTCTCACGCCAGAAGCAAAACGCTCCATCGAATCAGCACTATTTTCAGAGGAAACATCTATTTGTTTCTAATATGGCAGAAGAAAAGTGTCAGCTACCGTTTGCGTGGAGAACTCGCAGCACCGGGTTACATGCATACAAGCCTGTCCAATGCATGGCATCATTTTGCTTGATTCTTGGATGATTTTTTCGATGGAGTAAGTAAAACTTTCACACGCAAATGCAGAAGAAGCAGTCGCGCGAGTCGCATGATTAATAGAGCAAGTGAATTAGTGATCTGCGACCCTGCGACCTCTGTAAAAGCAGTCGCGCGACCCCTTTAGGTCGCTGAGTCGCAACGCAGGCTGATGGGCAAGAATCGCGACCCCGCGACTGTGCGACCCCTCCGAGGTCGCGAGGTCGCAAAGTGATATGCCCATAGAGAAATGCGACCCAAAGATATTTCCGACCATGCGACCCCATCGGGAAACTCAAATTCACCTCCCACGTGTCTCATTCTCTGCCAAAGCTCTAATGTTTGTTCACGATGAACTGGATAAAGTAAATTCCTGCTCTCCATGCCGCATCACATGCAATGCTGGTCGCCCAATGCATGTTTCCATGCACATAAAACGAATTAGGAAGGGGATTTGAATTTGGAGCAGGCGAGCCAGTTGCATCAGACGCAGTGGTTGAAGGATTTGCGTTTTGAGCTCTAGCTTGGTCTGGCCCTTGTTCAAACAGAGCAGCCGAATAATTAGAGCCCAAGTCATTTCCCACTGTCTCCTCCTATTGTTGTTACATTGATAAATGGCTCTCGAACTGTTTCATATATGCGACTGAGCATGTTCAATCCTTCCGGAGATGATTCAATGTTACACATTGTCTTGTCATATTTCTCATCATCTCTCGCATGGAGTTCAGGATTCCTTGCCACATCCAAAGGCTGCCTCAGAGTTCCAAGGTCATTGAGTATGTGTACAAAGTCTGGGTGTCTGTCAATAATTTCCCACATCTGCAGATTACTCATAATCAAGCTTCGCATCAGAACAGGGTTGTTCATAAAAGGCTGAATTCCAGGCATACTCATCACCTCACAAATCGTGTTGAGGATCTGTCTACGATGAATAGTGATATTAAAATGTGATAGGGTCACCACATTATGTCGTAAAGCTGTGAACGGATATCAGCAAAATGAACATATGGTCGTTTTAATCTCCTAAGTGTTTCTCTGTCCAAAGGCACTAAAACTAGCATACCATAAGCGATTATTTTCCTGTCAGTGAAAGCATATGGTTTGATTGCCAAGATCAATAGCAGGAACATGAATCACAAAGATTGCCCAGGGAATACTCCCTAGCAGTTGCAGCGTGCGATATAATCCTTTGTTATCCAGTGTCACTACCGCAGAACTTGCGCACGTCTTGTTGGGCACTTGGACCCCGTTGTTGTTTGGTGTTTAGAAGGGGATGAGAACAGAGCAATTGTCACCATGTCAAATGTCTTGGGTCGCATAGTCACAACTCTTTGCAGACTCGGAGAATGCGACTCAACTTCCACTTGCGGCTCTGATGACAAAGTCTTGACCACACAGGGGTCTAAATTTATTGTGCTTCGCTCTTGCAGATTAATTAAAATGCCTTTAGCATTATTATTGTTTCAATCATGGAGATATGTGACCTACGTTATTTTGTTGCAGGAAGAACCTTTCGGTCTGCACAAAGAGCCAGAGTTTTCCTCAGCAAACAAGGGGACCTTCTCAAAGCAAGTCGCAGAGGTCGCCAGGTCGCTAAGTCGCACTCCCTGTCAAAAGCTCGGCGGTGCGACCCAGCGACCCAGCGACTAGGTCGCAGGTCGCACATTTGCCCAGGTCACGAGGTCGCAGATCTGCTGGAGGTCGCGAGGTCGTAAATCCCAATAGGTCGCAGGTCGCAGATCCAGGGAGGTCGCGAGGTCGCAAATCCCAATAGGTCACAGGTCGCAGATCCAGGGAGGTCGCAGGTCGCACATTCACCTGGGTCGCGAGGTCGCATTTGCTAAGGTCGCAGGTCGCACATTTCCCTGAGTCGCAGGTCGCATATGTCGCCAGGTCGCAAAGTCGCACCACTTGGTAAATGCCCGACGGCGCGACCCAGCGACCCAGCGACTAGGTCGCAGGTCGCAACAACGGCTCATGTCGCAGGTCACAGAAAATACTGGGTCGCAAGGAAGCTCAACCGTCGGGAAGCTAAAAAGTCAGGGACCTCAGAGGGCAAGCTTTTCCCTATAAATACTTCCTTCGGGAACATACCAAAGGCTTTTTCTTTTGGAGACTCAAGAGCTACATTGCATTGTATTGAAAGATTATACTCTTGTCCATGTGAATACAGATACTTGTTACAACCCCTTTGTTTGGATGATGTGTTTTACTGCGTGAACACTAAGTGTATTTTCTTATACAGTTTCAGAACATCTTTTGATTAATGAAGCTGCCTCTCTTTATAGCATCATTTATGCATCATGGCTATCTATGTTTGTGTTGATGATGTTCAGTTTACCATTTTCTCTATTAATGAATGTTAACGAACTATTTTGTTAGCATTTCATTTTATCTTTCAGAAAGTAAAGGAACATCTTGCCATAAAGAACTATTTCTGTTGTGGTCAGACTACCTTACAAGCAGTACCCCAAAGGTGTGTTTCTAACAACATCTCCTTAGGCGTGCATGCTTTATTTATTGCCTCGCTACGCATAGTGTTTTATTCATGTTTAATGAATTAGTCATGTATTCTGTATCATGTGAATAAGTGTGCGTCCACAGGTTCAATCAGGTTCTTTTGAGACCGAAGGGAAGGCGTCTTAAGCGGTAGCCGGACCCACACCCCGGACGGGATCCCTACTCCAAACGGTTCAAGGTCTAACTGGGACTTTCTACCGGGGAGATCCCCTACTGTTGGCAGGACAAATTTTCCCGTCAACAGGTTGTTACCAATGGCAACATTTCTGAGGTTTACCAACCAAGGAATCCCTTCCGAGGGGAATCCTGGTCCTTTTCCTACTTTTGGGAATGTTGGTGCTCCTTATATTGCAACATTATCCCTACCTGGGCTAACTATTGGGTTGCATGTTTGGTTATTCTCAACTTATGTGGTCTCGAGTGTTCCGCCTGTTGTACAACCATCCCCTCCACCTGAACAACATCATGTTGATTCTAAAGTGGACCTCTCCCCTTCTTCGCTTGTTTTTTGTCCTCCTCTTACACTTCATCTGGTGAAAGTTTGGATTCTAGTAACCAGGTGGCTAAGAAGAAGAAGAAGAAGACAAAGAATAAGAAGTCAGATAAGTGAGAGGATAATGCTGCAGCTATTATTCCTAAGACACCTTCCATCGATAAATCATCCAACCTTCCACGGAAATTCAAATTCCCTTGCATGTTGTGAAAAGGTGACCACCTTCTTCGAGACCGCCTTGGCATTCCCAAGGTACTTGAAGTGTGGTCCAACAGTCATCCATCATTGCCTTTAGCTTCTGGAAGTCATATTGGTGGCATATCTTCTCCTAGCCATGATAAGACTCATAAGAAACAGGGTAATATTATCAATCCCTGTAAGTTGTGTGAAGGGCATCATCCCATTCACCTTTGTATGTACATGGATGAAGCCAAGAGAGTGTTGGACAACTCTACTATTTATGCACCCTACCTTCTGGTTGGTTACCATAAGCTTTCTTCGAGTCCTCCGCTAGTTGATTCAACCATCGGTCAAGAGTCATCCTTGGTCGATCTCGCTCCCTCGGAAATTCAAATTCAAGAATCCATTCCCAACCAACCATTAGTCGAGGAATCGGTGGATCTGATCCCGCCTATGGTTCATCAGGTCTTTTTTGTCGAGAGTGGATCTAATCCCCCTCATGTTCTTCTTGTTTCTTCAAATTCCTCAAAATTGGAGAATGGTTCTCTCGTCGTTGTGACTCAAGAAGTTGCTCTTCCTGCTCCCATGTCTGAGGTCTAGGAGGATGCTCCTCTTGCTCCAGTAACATCAGGGGATGACCATCTCAGTTCAATGGTACCCCCTCCAAGTAGTTTGGTCGCTTCCTTCGATTGGAGTCGATTCGCAGGAGACCGCCTTCCTTCTTATGTGCCTTTTGAGATCACGGTACAGGCCTTCAATGTGGTCGTACCCAACACCATTATAGATGAAGGCACATCTGTTAGTGTTCTATCTTCAATTACTTAGCAAGCTTTTGGTTCTCTGCCACTTGTGCCTGTTACGCAGAATCTGTTAGCCTTTAACAGAGGAACCAGTCAACCGTTAGGGATCCTTCCAAAGTTTCCTATTACTTTGGGAGGGAAAATTGTCTATATAGAAGTGATGGTTGTTCCAGGCCCCTTGGATTTCAATTTACTCTTGGGGCGTGATTATGCTTATGCCATGGGTGCACTTGTCTCTTCCCTCTTTCGTGTGATCTGTTTCCCACACAAAGGTCAGATCCTGACCATTGAGCAGCTTTTATTCTTTGGTCCTGACGTGACATCTGGTCCACCATCGTCCTTTCAAAGTCTTTATCCACCAGTTGTATCTTCCCCGCCGTAGGTTAATTATGTGGCTACTTGTCCCATGCCCACATTCAGTGATAGTGTCGTTGTGCATCGTGTGATGGGGGCATTGGGTCCTGATTTCCAAGATGTTGTTCTCCCATCCAGTGTGGAACTCTTGGAAGCCATGACTTCTTATTCATCATGATGAAAAGTCATCGGAGCAGAGTTTGTTTTCTTGTGTCAAGCTCCTTAAAAAATGAAACAAAGTGTTATGAGGATGGTTCATCTTCTGTGTCAACCTCGTTAAAAAATGAATTAGGTTATGAGGATAGTTCTTTTAATGTGTCAACCTCGTTAAAACAATGAAACAAGTTCCCGTTCAATTCGAGTCTTTGATACGATCTCATAAAATCCCAGTCGAGTCTTTATTTTGATCTCGTAATCTAAACCTTCACTCCATCTAAATTTCATATGGACTGAAGCTTGGGGGGCATATACCTCGAATTGAGTCACCATGTTGGGGGCATGCCCAACTTTTCAAGCATATTTTGTTTCCGTTTCAAGCTTGTGTAAAAATGAAACTGGTTTCAAGCATAGTTTCTACAAAGTTTCAAGCTTGTGTAAAAATGAAACCAACTTCAAGCAAAGTTTCTTGTTTTCAATCTTGTGTAAAAATGAAACCATTCTCATTTTACCTCTCATGATTTCCACTTTATCAGCCTATTTTACTAGATGAACCTTGGTTTTCTCATTCCTTCGTCGCCATCTGCTTGGCCGATCATACGCCTTCACTTGATTTTTTACCCATTCTTGAGGAACAGCTGCAATGAGTGATCTTGTTAGCCTACATCTTGACCTTTACTTGTTCTGAGTAGTTCCACCATCACCAGAACTAGTTGCTACCCTTAATACCACTCGTTCCTCCAGGTGGAGTCATCTTTCAGCTCTTTTCTGACTCTCTAAAATTGAAAATATTGTCGAGACTCTTGTCATTTCGAACTCCTTAAATGGTTGTGAAGCGATATCTACTCAGTATACGTTTACCTCTTTCTCGTGCTGGGATAGATTATTTACGAAAAAGAAATACCTTAGCCTATCGCGACTAAGAGGTTATTTAAGATATTGTTTTTTGCCTTTTCGGATCTGAGAGACTATTTACGAAAAGGGCCATGATGGAGTTTTCTTTTCTGCCTTCTTTTCAAACTCTCTAAACATGAAAAGATGTTGATTTCTCCCTTTTTCAAACTCGTTAAACCCTGATGACATCGGATTTCGTCACCATGACGTTACTCGAGTTCCTCCTTCCTAGGGCTCGTAAAATTTACTAGGTTGGATTTTTTCGAAGGATGAACTTACAACACAAGCATATGCTATCCCCTTCAAGCTTCTTTTAAAAATAATTGGGGTATTTGCCAGAAATGGTGGGCGAAAATGGAACCAAATTTTAGTTATGTTGGCAGTATGTCGCTCTTGAACATGGCACTTGTCTGCATTCGTGTCGGGTTGGGAACATCTCATTTCGTCATTTTCGCCTCCATGGGTTTGGGTAATCTCTTTTGACGTCTCATCTTCTCTTTGCCACGTCATCATGACCTCAGATCCTTTGATGTCAAATATTGTCAAATCCAGTGTCGTGTTGTTGATATGTTCAAGAGAAGTTTGCCTCTACAGTTTTCAACCTCCCTCTGATTCTCTTTTGGTCTTGTTTCACTACTATCATGTTCCTCTATCTCGTATCGATGATGTGGGAAACATTATGGCCCACCTTCGATTAGGTCACTTCCTGTCGACTTCAGCCCATTATCTAGGAATTTGATCTAGAGACTCTATTCTGGTACCTTGGAGCCTGCATGCCTTAATGGCATGTTTTTTATATTCGACGCAAGGTCCACATCACTGGCCTTTGATCGAGTGATTCTACAAATTTTCGATGCCATATCATTGTTCACATTCCATAGATTGTACCAGTTATACCTTGAGATACATTTTCATTATTGGTGGTTTCTCTCGTGCCTCTTAACATCTTTCATCATTGGCTGGTAATCAGGTGATTTTCTTGCATGTTCGACTTCAGCTTATATATTCGCATGCTTGAATTTGTACTTGTTCGGGTTGAGATGGAGCGCAAGACCCTGGATTTTGTCTGATAAAATCCAGGTTGCGGATTTTGGTGGATTATCATGACTTATTGCATGACTCTTTTGATCGGATGGTTGCGCCCATACCACATGTTCATGTATCAGAGATATCAGTTGTATTTGTAATTGCAGGTTTTCCGACAGCGGTGTTTGGTTAGAACGCGTTCTCATAAAGCATTTCGCCCCTCCCTCTCCCTCGGACCTCATGCTTTAGGGGGCATCTGTTACAAAGAATTTTTTCACTTTCCCTGCAATCCCCATATTTCCCATTGGAGGGTCATTTCCATGATCAATAAGCAGCTTCATGCCTTGCAAAGACCATCATTGTGTCCCTTTACATGAGAGTAGCATTCTTTCTATTGACAATTCCCTGAGTAGAGACTCAAAAACCCTTATTTTTGCCTTGGCGCGGGTAGTTAGTTATGCCCTCGTGCCAAAGAAAAAGATTAACACTGGACCCTGCACTAGCTAGAGCTCTATCCCAGTTTGCCACCCGCGCCAAGCTATTTATGGAATTTTTTTAAAAAATAGAGATGGAGATTCCACTCCAACCACCTCGAGGATGAGTCATTGGGAGTGATTGAACTGATAAACCACGAACTACCTCCTTTAGGTTTATGGTTTCCACCTCTTATGGGAACTCCCTAAAGGATAGGCCTCCCTCCCACCTTTGTGGGCATCCTATCCTCCTCCTTTTCCTCTATAAAAGAAGCTATCTCTCTTAGTGCAAGCTAGCTGAACTTGGAGAATTAGACATACTATAGCTGAAAAACTAGAGAAGATAGAATAAGAAGGAATTACATTGAGGAAGCTTGAGTCCATGATTTCTGAGAGAGCTTGAGCCCATGCCTTCGTCCCGTCCGAATTCCCTGACGAGCATCTGAGACGCGCTTCGCCTGAACCCCGCTGGAGGAGACTGTGATGTCAAAGCATTGAATGTAACTCTTCCTTCTATTCATTTATATACATGACTACTGTTTGGTTCCATTGTTCTGTTATGATGCTTGTTTAACGCAATATGTTTAGCCCTCTTTGACTGGTTAATAGTTATGAATGAAATGTTGTTATCTTTTATGTTGTTCTTGTTTCTTGTTCTATGTGCAGGTATCCAAGCGTAATGGAAAACGGATTGTGACTTGTCGAGGCAGGAGCGAGAGGCCACCACTACTACAGCAACAATGACAGCGTTGGATTCCAGGTAGGTCGATCTACCATGTCCCTTGTTCATTCAATAATTAGGAAGCAACACTTTAGCGTGTCCCTTTGTTTCTAGACCCAATCTAGGGCTAGAGGGATCGTCTCTGTCTGCAGAGAGGATTTCCTTGCATAACAATGGGGATAAGTGAAACGGGATGTGGGAAACAAATCAAGGGAAAAATAGGATTTTCTGAAATTGGGTAAGGGTAATTTCCTTAGAATAAAGAGGAGGGTAATTTATCATGGGACTTTTAGAAAAGAAAAAGTCAGAATTTTACGAAACGGGAAATAGAAGAAAGGCAGAATTTTTACCTTTAAATTTTTCTCGCACTGGTGCCGGAAAAAGTAAATGCAGCTGGAATTAAGCGTTACTTGGATAAAAATTTCCATGCCAGTTATCCCAAAACTAGGTAAGGGCTTGGTTCCTTGAACCTGATTCTTCTTGGTGATAGCCAACATATCTAAAAATCAAGCATTATTCCATTTCTATTTGAAATTTCGATCTTCCTGCTAGCATGTTGGTTTTCAGGTTGATCCTTCTGCAATCATGTCAGCCAACTTATTTTCATAATTATAGGAAAAAAAATTATATTTTTTCTTTTTATCATTCTTTATTCATTTTTTTTTATATATATAAGGAAAAGAAAGAATCAAATCTTCAATGGGTCAGTGTTGCCACCTACCATCTCCTTTTTACATTGTTGTTGGACTTGCTGCATAAAATCTCCTTTAGCAAGGGGTTGAAAATATACCTTTAATTTATGCCAAATTACCAGGAACACAGAATTTCACCCATCAATGGTTTTAATTTCTACCGCTCCATTCTCAAACAGTTTAACTACCTCATAAGGTCCCATCTAGCGTGTATGGAATTTCCCTTTGAATTATTTAAATCTAGAATCATAAAGGAGTACCCAATCACCTGGTTGGAACTGCTTTTTTTTAATAGACTTATCATGCCACTTCTTACGTTGTTGTTGAACCAATATGTTCTGTTGAACATCATGCCTTCGAAATTCATCTAACTCATTCAACTGTAAGAGAAATTTTGGTTGTTCCTTGGAAAGATCTAGCCCCAATTGGACTATAGTTCTGAAAGTCTTGATCTTGAACTCTATCGGCAAAAGGACTTGTTTCCCATATACCAGCTCATATTGTGTATGTCCTGTGTTATTTATCAAAGTGCTTCGATATGCCCACAAGGCCTTTGGTAACTTATTTTTCCAATCCTTTCTATGTATATTGATTGTCTTTGTAAGGATGGACTCAATTACTTTATTTGTGGACTCCACCTGACCATTTTCTTGTGGGCAGTATGGTGTACATTTCCTGTGCCAAATTTTGTATTGCTCCATCACACCCTATACCAGATTAGAAATAAACTGTGGACCATTATCAGAAACAATCTCTCTAGGCACACCAAATCTAGTAAATATCTCAGTAAAAAAAAATCAACAACAACTTTTTCAGTAGCAAAAGAAACAGCTTTAGCTTCTACCCATTTTGTAACAAAATCTGTAGAAAAACCAAAATATGCTTTTTATTTAATGACATTGGATTTATTGGTCCTACAAAATAAATAGCCCATTTTTCAAAAGGCCCAATCATAACCTGAGGACATAGGGGAATTTTATTGGTTTTATTAGGTTGGCCAACTCGCTAACAGCTATCACATCGCTTAACATATTGTTAGGCATCCTTAAACAAGAAAGGCCAAAAATAGCCAACTCGCAAAATTTTGTATGCAATCCATTTATTAGTGAAGTGACCTCCGCAAGGTTCATCATGGGCAGATTTTAAGATATCAAACACTTCTTCCTCTCTTACACATCTACAGACTATAAGGTCTGGTCCAGTGTAAAAGAGATCTCCTTGAACCCAAGAATATGCAGCACTTTTCTGAATGATACTCCGCTTTTCGCGAGCGTATAAGTGAGGTGGTGTTTTTCTTGTGACTAAATAGTTAGCTATGTCAGCGAACCATGGGGATTCTATTGACAAAGAAAATATATGTTCGTCAGGAAAATCATCATCAACAGGGATTGCTTCACCAGGATTATTTAATCTTGAAAGAAAATCTGCTACTACGTTAGATTTCCCTCGTCTATCAACAATAGTAATGGTAAATTCCTGAAAAAATAATAACCACCTAGTCACTCTACCACTATTTAATGGTTTATTCATTAAATATTTTATTGCAGAATGATCAGTATGTACAAATACTTCATATCCTGTGATGTAGTGTCTGAATTTACTAATGGAAAATATTACAGCTTAAAACTCTTTCTCAGTAACTGTGTAATTTAATTCAGCATGTGACAAGTTTTTACTAATGAAGTAAATGGCATAGGATTGTTTATCTTCTTCTTGTCCTATAGTTGCGCCAATAGCAGTATATGAGGCATCAGAGGAAATATGAAATGCCAGGGACTAGTTTGTTCCTCTCAAAACGGGTGCCTGAACTAGTTTTTCCTTCAATGTCTCAAAGGACTGTTGGCAAGCTGTGGACCAAGAAAACTCATTGTCCTTAGCCAAAATTTGGAAAAGAGGGGTAGCTATCCTAGAGAATTTCTCAATGAATCTCCTATAGTAGCCCGCGTGTCCTAGAAAACCTCTCACTTTTATTTGATTTTTGGGTACAGGAAGACTCAAAATAATTTCTATTTTTGCAGGGTCAACCTGGATACCTTTGTCTGAAATAAGATGGCCAAGAACCACTCTAGCCTTGCACATTAATCTACACTTTTTTTCACTCAAGGAAAGATGGGCTTCTTGGAAACGAAGAAGCACTTTTTCTAGATTCTTGAGGGCTCCCTGAGATGAATCATCAAACACAGAAAAGTCATCCATATAGATTTCTACACACTCAAGGTCAGCAAAAATAGCCAAGACTACACTTTGAAAGGTATTCGGGGCATTACATAGTCAAAAGGGAAGTACTTGGTGGGCGAATGTGCCCCATGTACATGAAAATTGGTTTTATCCTAATCCTCGGGTGCAATTTGTATCTGGTTATAACCACTAAAGCCATCTTATAAATAAAAGTACTTCTTACCAGCAAGGGTATCAAGTACTTTATCAATAAAATGAAGGGGGAAGTAATCATTAAGAGTGTCTTTGTTCAATTCTCTATAGTCAATGAAAATTCACCATCTCCCATCTTTCTTCGGGACTAATACCAATGGAGAGACCCACTGGCTATCAGAAATAGGATAGATAAAATCGGCATCCAAGAGTTCTTGCAGTTCTTCTTTTACAACATCTCTTAGAGTTGGATTCATACGCCTTTGGGGTTGTCAAACAGGTTAGGATCCATCCTGAATATAGATATGGCGAGTACAAGTTTCATGAGGGATGCCTTTCATATCTTCATAGCCCCATGCAAAGGCATCAAGATGGTTTCGCAACAAACTCACAAGCTGCTCTTGTTAGGATGAGTCCAAGTTTGAACTGATGTGTAAATATTTGCCGGACTAACCTCAACAAGAGTATTATCAGGCTCAAGAGTACATAGAGGTGTGACTAAAGATGGTGGTGAGGGAGGTAGATGGTCGTGAATTTCCTGAAAATATAGACTAAAAATTTGACTCAATGACTCAAAATTAGGCATAATGTCTAGATTGTTTAGGAAGTATTAAACCTCACCCTCCTGTGAGGATTCAGCATATTGATGGATCATGGAAACAAACTGAGTCTCTTCATCACTACTGTAGTCTAACCATAGAGTGTCTTTGAACTCCTGAATGGATCTAGCAAGTGGATACAAGGTGACCTTCTTCCTTGATTCTCCATGGGAAATATACATATCACCAGAATGGCATCCAATATAAGCATCAGCCATAGCAAGCCATAGTCGTCCCAAGATCAGGGGAAGTCCTCCCACGGGATTCTTTGGCTAAAGCACAATGAATTATGCGGGATATTCCCAAGAATCTAAAGAGACAACCACATCATCCAATACCCCTTCTGGCTTGATTTTAGATCTGTCTACTAGTTCAAGCACAGTGGGAGTAGGACGAATATGGACCAATCCAAGTTTATCCATGGTTTTCTTGGTCATAACATTAACGGATTCCCCCAAGTCTATAAGTACATCACCTATTTGAACAGAGACAATAGGATTTCTGGGGTCAGTATATTTCTCCATGTGCATACACCCCATCATTAATTCTGCTGCTCTCCCGAAAAATTGAATGGTTTGAGGTTCTAATCTTCTCCTCCCTGGCTTCTTGAAACAGAGTTACCTAATTATTTGTGTATAGATTGGGATCTCTTTAATAGACTGGAGAAAAGGCACCTTTATGAAAAGTTTCCTAAGCTTGGAAGCCAGGCTAGACTCAGGAATGGGGTCATTCTTCTCCACAACTATCCTCTCTAGATAGGGAGGTCGGTTGGAAGAAGATGATAAAGGCTCTGAGGGTACAGGAATAGGCTGAATGGTAACATTATTTTCAAAATGGTCAGGAGTTTCCTCTTCACCTTTCTCTTCGATGATCACCATAGGTTGATTTTGTTTTTCTGTGGCTACTATCTTCCCCGATCTTAGTTGGATATCATTGACTCCAACTGGCATGGACTGATATTTGGGTAAGGAAAGTGGATTCGTGGAATGGATAATTTGTACCACTTTATTATTGGGGTTGGGAAAGGGTTCAGAAGGGAGCTGAGGAGGTCGAAATGGTGGAGGTAAAGGAAATGGTGGCATTTTTTGACTTAGCTGAGATAGTGATGTTTGTGGCATTGGGTAAGGTGAATATGTAGGTGGGTATGATTACATAGGTGCAGGATAGGGATGATGTGAATGGTTTGGCCCTTTCCATCCTTGTTGCCAATATTGGGAGGCTTGTCCATAATGATATCATTTCCCATGTTGCCAATGTTGAGAGTGACTATTGTTAGGATAGGTATATGGATGTGCATTATAACCAAAGAAATGTGGTGGAAATTTAGGAGCCATACCTGCACTTACCTGACGCAAGTTTCTTCTTGTTCCCATAGCATGCAATGATTCAGCTTCAGGTTGTCCTCCTTCAAGTACAGCTTTCAGCCCAGGTATGGAGGGACATTTTTTAGTGGCATGGTTCTCTGAACAAAATTTCACATTTATTAGTTCCTTTTATATCAAGAGGACATTCCCTTAAAACATGTTTTTTCCTACACTTAGGAAAAAATAATGACTCATGTTCTTCTACAATTTTTTGCTGAAATTTAAGGAGTCTATTTGTTTGCTAACAGTATTCATTATTTTTATTTTCATATTGTCCATTTTATTCTCCAATCCGACGATCATAGCATTAGTAGATTCGGTTTTATTATTTCTATTCTGAGTTCCATTACCGGTTCTATACTGGTTCCTGAAGAATTTCCTGCACAAGTCACAGATTTGATCAAAAGGTTTCTGAGCAATATCCCCTTTTCCTAACAAATTTAAATTATTTTTAGCATCATCAGTAAGCCCACATAAGAACAAGATTCTAATAGTACTTAGATCAAATTTGTACTTTGACCTTTGTAGGATGTACAACAATCTCTCTAAATAGTCCTCTATAGTCTCATCATCATTTTGCACAATAGTAAATATTTCATCTTGGATATCTCTAGTTTTACAATATTTTTGATATTTTGACAAGAGCACTCTCTTCATCTGTTCCCAAGAGGCTATATTGTTCCCTCCTAGTCCCATGAACTATCGAAGTGTTGCGTCCTTGAGAGTTGCAGGAAACAATTTTAACTTCTGGGCATCAGATGAATAATCATAACTTCTACATAAAATATCAAATTCAAATAAGAAAGAGTCTGGATCTTCATGTACCTTACCATAAAAATGAGGAAGATCTGATGGTGGTATATTTTTCATTTGCACAGTTACATCCAGATCCACAATTAGGAATCCAAAAGTGGATTTTTCCTCATTTACCTGATTTTCATTGGTCCTTCTGCATGGTCTTCATGGTCATCCATTGTTGTTCCTCCAATCGAACCACTCTCAATAGGCTGGGATGGCTGACTATGGGTTTTGATAGCCTCCTTCTTCCCCTTCATGGGTTGTGTCTCACCTGAACTATTGTTGCCATAGTCCAAGTAGATTGTTCCTGCGTGATGAGTCTGGGTTTGTTTGGACTTTTTGCCTGCAAAAGAAGGCCCAATGTGAGATTTGATTTCAGATTTATCAGCATTTCCTTGGCCCTTAGTGGGCTTCGGACCCCTACCTCTTTTAGGCATTCATCTCAAAAAAATGACAAAAAAAAATTCCAATAAAAGCTACAAATTCAAAAATAATACAAAATCCTTTAAACAATAGAACCACACTGTAGAAAAAATAATAGCATACTTACCCCTATTGCAGAAAGTGGAAAATCCTTACCAATTCAAATCGCCTCCTCGGAAACGGCGTCAAAATGTTGGGTGTGGGAATTGCACTTAAGAAAACTCCTCAACACTTAATTTTAAACCCGAGGGTTGAGCCGTAAACTTAGAGACGAAGCATAGAAAATGCCAGAAGTGGTATGAAATTTTCCTATTCCTATTCCTACTTCTTAATTGAAATATTTCAGAACCAAACATAAGACAATTTCAAATCCAATCGACACCAAAGCAATTCTAGTGCTAGAATGTAAAAGAATGAATTTGCGAGGAAATCAGATAAGGAACTTTCACACAACTGGAAGCAATATTAAATGTTGAAATTAACTCTATGTTTATCTTAAGTATAGATGGCTAACAGCTCAACAAGTGGGCCCTTGCAAAGATCTGCTTCCTAAATGATTTTCCTTCTACACTAAGCAATCATTCCTATACTCGTGCAATCTGCTTGCACTAGTGCAGGTACAGACTTATGTGAAAAAGTATAATTTCTCATCTTTACTGAAGACTTATGTCTTTGTTTAGGTGCTTTAAGCCGCAAGGCTTAGAGTGCTTTGTTGTTGTGACAAGAGACCAGTTCTTGCACTGGGATAGAGCTTCCTTCACCAAGGTTTCCAATGGTTATAGGAAGAGGGTGAAAATAGGACATTTTGGCACACCAACAGGCATACAAGACATAAACCTACACCTGATGTACAATACAACACAATACATATACATATACAAGGTACAACACAATGAATACACATGTCACGACACCACAACTACACCATGCACATACATAGTACTGAATGCCCGCAACATAGCATGTACATGCCCGCAACATAGCATGTACGACATGCACACAATACCACATGTACACTAGTACCATATGTACAACATGTACACAATACCACCTATACACAACACTACCTACACAATATGTGCACAACAACACATGTACACGACACCACATGCAGAACGTGTACACAACACCAAATGTACACTGCACCACCTGTACAATGTGTACAAAATATGAAATGTACACAACACCACATGCACGATATGTACACGACACCACATGTACACAGCACCACATGCACGACATGTATTCGGAACTACCTACACACAACACCACATGTACAACATGTACACAACACCATATGCACACAACACCATGTGTACAATCATGCACCCAACACCATATGTACATAGCACCATATATATGACACACACACACGACACCATATGTACATAGCACTGCATATACACCTTGTACATAGCACCATACATACATAATGTTATCACTCGGATTGAACCTCAGGCTGAAAAAGGCAATTCTGAGGTAACCACAAACCACGCTTAGCCAAGTAGCTAGCCCTACTAGGCAAGGAGAGGGCTCTCTCTGTATAGATCATAGCCAATATTACTTTGTAAAGAAGATATTAGGCTAGGCATAGTAGCTCAGGCTTTTGATTTTTTTGATTTGGTTGTGCTGGATCAGAGGGAGTCAAATAGTCAGGACAAGGAAATTAGGTCAAAAATTGCAAGGTGTTCTATGGCCTCATTTTATCACCTCACTTAAACTCTCATTCACTCTCTTTTTCCCCTCTCAAAACCCATTTCTTCTTTTCCCTAACAAGCCCTCATAAAACCCCCTTTATTCAACATTTTTTATAAAGAACCCTTAAATAATGTAAAAACCCTTTTTACATTGTTTAAACCTTAACTTTTTAACCTATCGGACCTCCTAAAAACTTTATAAAAACTTTTTTTTCATAAAAATCCACCTTTTATCAAGTAAGCCCTTAAGCCCTTTTTCCCTCATAAAAACCGTTCCCTCTGCCTATTTCTAAGTCCCTTCCCTACTTTTATTTTTTACCCCCAACCTTATAAAAACCCACCCAAACCTTCGAAAAATATTAAAAGGAGGGCCTACTTCTCTTCCACCCACACCTTTTACCAAGCAAACGTCACCGTTGATCAGGATTTGTTCCCCCGATCCAACGGTCATCCCATCTCCTACCCCGACCTCACATATAATCCAACCCCGCAACACAACAAAACTACCACGTCATCAAGCCGGGCCCCACTTTCTACTACCCCCTGGCGACCAACCGCAGCCCGCCACCTAACGCTAGGCTCCACTTCCCAGACTTGCGCGTCGGTCCCTCCACCCTTCTGCACCGTCGATCTCAACCCTTGAGATCTGACAGTCCAAATCTAATATTGCGCAAAAATCGGCGTCAATATTTAACGATCCTGACCAGCGTGAAATGGGCGGTTTTTCCTTTCCACGCGGCAGTCGGTTAGTGGAATCGCGCAGCCCTAGCCCAATATCGCTTACCACCTTTCACCTACACAATAAATCGTCGTGGTTTTCCAAAACCACCTTTATCCCCTTTGTGCCAAAATTCAAATTTCTTTGCCTCTCCAACATGTTCCACCTCTGGAACCCTCCTCTCTACACTCCCTCCTTCTCTACAAATCGCCCTCGATGCCCCAAACCCCAAAAATGCAGTTTTACCCCTCCCACGGGTTTTTAAGCTAAATGTTTGTTTGTGTTTTGCAGTTTTTAATGGCAGAAATTCCCACAGAGGCAATACAATGATCAAAATATCCTCTAGATGATGATCCAAGAGGTGAATTTGCATTAAAGGGCCAGGAGGGTTACATAAAGGCTCAACCCTTGATGAATCATGATCATCGATGGGTTACAGAATACTCTAGTACCATGAAGAAACCCTCCCTGCATGTAAAAGATAATTACAGTCAGAGGAAGCAGTGAAGAAATGAAGGACAGAAGGATCAAAAGGCTAAATCCTAAATCAAAAGATAAACACAAAGGATTAGCCCTTAAGATAGTGATTAAAGATAAAAGGCCAAAGTTTAAAGACCAAGGATAAATGAAAAAAGCAGTCATAAAAGAAGAATAAAGGATAAAGGCAAAAAGGCAAATTATTAAAACAAAATCGAGGATCAAAGGCTTAATTACTGAGTTTTATGATTAAAAAAAAGACAGATAACCCAAAGACAGCTTCGAATAACTCAACAAGGAAACAATTACTCCTCCAAAGACTAAACTGCCACCTACAGCATAAATTATTTTCATAAAGATAGTGGGTTTTTACTCCACAGTCAGAGATATTTTATTTATGTCAAGGCAGTTATTGTAAAGTTATTATAGGCCTTAAAATTCAAAATTTTTTGTCTCTTCTTCTTTAGAAGTTAAGATAAGAGTTATTGAAACAGAGAAGTAGCTATAAATATTTCTACCTTAAGCCTTGCATGGTTTTCAAGGTTAGAAATGCATTTACTCTGTAATTAATGACACTCAAACCCTATCTTGAGCTTCACCTCCTCATTTGCAGCATAAATACTACATCTGAACTCATTGTATGGTTGGAATTTGATGACTCTTTGAAGTAATACATATTCTCTTGGAAGTTGAAGGAAAATTGATGTCTTGGATCTTGTGGATGCCCTGATTTGTTTGTTGATGGAGGAGGCTAGATCATTGGATCCCTAAGCTTGGATTTTGGTGAAGTGCTTCTATATGTTATTGTTATTTCCTGTTTTCATTATGTTTTTCATCTTTCTTTGTTACAGTAGAGTAAAAATTTTAGGCTAAGAAATGTCTTCTGAAAGCACCTTAGTCCTGTTTACTCTTCACTATCTTAATGTTTTCTTCTGCAAGGTCTGATTGGAGGATTCTTAATTTCCCTCCAGATCCATCTAGCTTGTTATTTTATAAATAATTCAATAGAGTATAACCAAGAATTTTCTCTTTTGGTAAGCCCATGTTCCTTTGAGTACGGCTTGAGAGGCTGTTTTGAGGAATGATTTCAATAGAGTGAAACCAGGAAATTTAGTGGTGAGTCCATACCCCTTTCAGTACAACTTGAGAATTGTTTCCAAAACTTCTTTAAAGTATGCTTAGTAGAGTCTAAAACAGGGAAGTCTATGGTGCACCCTGTCCTCTGGTCTGCCTTTAAAAGTTGCTTTGAAAATCCCTAGAGAATTAGTCAAAAGCATATTAGATTATTTATGTTTGATCTTAGGTTGTTCTTATTGTGTTCTTATATGTTTTCTTTATTTGAAAGTAGTCTTTTGATTCTTGGATTGTTGTTTGAAATGTTGCTTATTAAAATTTTGTCCAAATAAGTCTATGGTTTGCCTATCCTTTGGTTTACTTCAAAACAATTACCTTGAAATATTTCTCCTGTTTAAAGTACATGATAAAGGATTCTTAATTGCCCTTTGTCCTACTTTTCATTCTTTTCCTTAATGTTCATCTCACTATCCCGAAAAACTTTGAAGATCCACTGGCCAAGTTATATTTTCCCTATGATACTCCCCGATCCTTTAATAAACTTATCATGACTTCCATTTGACTCCATTTCCCAATGACTTAGAGATTTTCCATTCTATTTATACTCTTTGATCATTATGTCCAACCAAAACAATCAAACAAACCTTGTACTTAATAACTAGCCTAAATTCAACCCTTAAAAAGAAAACAAGCACATATCCTTTGCAAACAATCTGAGAGATCCCTTTCTGATTCTAGGAAGGCTAGGTCCTAGAACTCTAAAGACTGGTTGCATGTTGCCTTGTCATTTGGTATGCCAATCTGCCAAATCACAGGACCACAACATTCTGGCGATCACGGTGGGACATAATGAGTCAGTGACAAAATAAGTACTCCTTAGGACTCCAGAAACCATAAGAACCACATAAAAACTCAGAAAAACCCAAAAATATTCACAGATTGGTTTTTATTACTTGTTTGGTGGTGGACCATAACATATTTTACCTTCAAAAAAGCTAAAAATTTCCACCTGGTGACTCCACTAGCCCCAGTAGGCCTATTTATCCACTAGTTCTTTTAGATTCCCTTAAGATTGTGTCAAATCAATCCTAAAGAAGTTTAGAATCCTAGTCCCATATTTTAGCAAGGTAATAAAACACTAAGAGCGGTCAAAACATTTGAAAACAGTCCTTAGAGATTTCAGCCTCTCTAAATTTTGAACTTGAAATCTGGCTTCACATGGGATCAATACCAGATCTCATCCAGACCCTATCCTCCTCCAATAGTTGATGATCGAGAAAATATTTTGTGGCAAACTAATAAAGCTAGAAATTTAACTACTGGTAGGATCATCCAAAGAACAATATTTTTCCCTGAAAACCTTACAGTCTTGAAAGATCCTCACTTTGACTTGTCTCATACAAGGAACCTATTTAGAACCAAGTCACATAGTGATATTGACCAATTTGACCTTGAGCCCCTAGATTTGCAGCAAAACTTTAGCAGAGAAGCCTCTCCTTCCACTCCTGATTTTCAGCTTCTCCACCACTTCAGTTCTTTCCATAGAAAATCTGCTCATAATCAGCTTGCTGGTCCAAGTACTTCCACCACCCCCATCTACACATCCACTGTTCAAAACACTCCAGTTCATCCCACTTTTCCTTTTACAAATCCACCTAATCCCCCATTTGTTCCCACCATGGCAGCATGGTATGCCCCATTAGTGTTACCTCAACTTCTGGTTCCTTTACCAAATGATTATCAATCTAGAATTCCCCATTTCACTGGAACTGAATCTACTACTTCCAAATAGCATGTAGATAAAATGGATGATGCCTTTGATTACATGGAAATAGAAGAAGAGACCATTAAGATGAGAATCTTTGCCCAAATTTTAGGAGGATAAGTCAAGAAATGGTTTAAAAGATTAAGGGCCTAATAGCATAAATGATCTCCCTTCTTTATACCAAAAATTCATAAATAAATGGGAAATTAAAAAGAACCCTCTCCAAATCCTTTCAGAATATAGAAACCTTAAAATAAATACTGGGGAAAGTGTCCAAGATTATTGCACTAGATTCAATAGTGTTTACAATGCACTTCCCCCAAACATGAAACATCCACTAGGCCTAGCCTTAGCTAAATTTCCTGAAGGCTTTGATCCATACATGGCCTACCAGCTAAGAGAAAGAGACCCCTTAACCTTAGAAGATATGCAAAGAGGAGCTATTAGTGTAGAGGCAAATCTGATTGAGAAAAGAGCTAGGTTGAAATCAGAAAAAAGAGTCACATATAAAGATGAAACAATGGCATCAACCTCATCATCTGATGCCAAAATTGACAACTTAGTGAGAGTAATGGAAAGAATGCTTGAAAAGATAAACTTAAATGATAGAGTGCCTCCTAGAGAAAACCAAATTAATCCCCAAAACAAAAATAGAAATCCCAATTTCAAAAGAGATCCTATTTTAAATAGACAAAGAGATAATGACCAACAAATTAGGCCTCCCTTTCAAGAAAACTATGTAGATCAGGAATAAGAAAGGGAAACTGAAAGATTAGAAGAAAATCATGTAAATTTGATAGGATCTGACAGTGAGACAGATGTCTTCCTCACTGAAGAAGAACAAGGTTTCTTCTCCTCAGAAAAAGTTGCAAATAATCATGAGGATTTTGAAGATTACCAATTGGGGTTTGAAAATTCAATAATGGAGGTGCACAGACAATATGATCTTAGAAGAAAAAGGAAACCAAAAATTTCCAATGATGAAAACATAGACACTGTTATTAGGAAAACTTCAGAAAATTCTCCTAAAAAGACAGCAAACACAATTAACACTTTGACTAAGAAAACTGACTCAAATAAGGACAAAACCAATCAGCAAAGTGTTGACCCAAGTTGCCCTAGTACTTCTGCTAGTGGCCCTGAGAAATCTGTCCTAAATAACAACCCTAATAAAACTCAGCAAATCAGAATTACTGAAAAGACTATGCTTAACAAAAAAATGTAAATATGTCAAAAATATTAGTCCCTTTCAGCCTTGAAGGTGAGATTGCCAATATCAAAATTAGCATACCCTTGGCTGAACTAGTAACCCAGGATGTATATAAAAACCAAGTTTTGAAAGCTTTGAATATAGGAAATGATACTGATACTTTGAACTTGACAGATGATAAACCAGAACTGTTGTTTGGTCCTGAAGTAGAAGGAAAATACCAAGAAGGAACCATTCCTCCATTTTATGTTAGCCTAAATATACATGATAAGATTTTACACAATGCCATGCTAGACTCTGGTGCCTCTCACAACCTTATGCCAAAAGTGGTGATGGAGAGATTAGGCCTAGAGATTACTAAACCTCACAAGGACTTGTATTCCTTTTATTCAAGCAGAGTCAAATTTTTAGGCCTAATCAAGGATTTATGTGTCAATCTGGCACAAATTCCTGCTAAGGGTCTAGTTATGGACATAGTTTTTGCTGACATTCCCTCAAAATATGGCATGCTTCTATCTAGATCATGGGGAGCCAAACTTCAAGGAAGCCTTCAAATGGACATTTCTTATGCTACCATTCCAGTTTTTAATCAAACCAGAATATTATACAGAGAATCTCATATGAAATTTATGGTAAGCAACATAGATAGGCCAAACAACACTCATGTTTATTCTATTCATTCAGATTTAGACTCCTTTATCTTGTACAATGAAGATGAAATCAGCCAACAAGAAAAGAATAATGAGATAGAATTAGGACCACCTAAATAGTCAAATCAGTCCCCAAAAGAAGAATCTAACAGCCTTAACCTTAGCAGCCCTGAACAGCAAAATGACAATGAGAATGAGTATGAGATAGAAACACTATGGGAAATGAGATTTGATGGTTCTTGTAGCAAAACAAGTTATGGCTCTGGTGTGTGGATACAAAATACAAACCAAGGACATTCTTACAAACTTGATTTCCAACGCACCAATAACATTGCAGAATATGAAGCCCTCCTCCTTGGGTTACATTTGCTCAAAGATTTAGGAGCCAAGAAAATATCATTCCAAGGAGACTCGGAGCTAATTATTAGGCAAATAAAAGGGGAGTATTCAGCCAAAAACCCAAGATTAAGAGAATATAGGAATGCTGCCCTAGACCTCCTAAAAACCCTTGAAAAATATGAACTCACTTTCATCCCTAGAGCTCAAAACAACCTTGAAAATGAACTTTCTTTTGCTGCCAGCAATTGCCAAATACCCCAGGTAAATGAACAGTTCAATATCAAAGTGAAAAATAGGCCTATAGTCCCTAACAATGAAGACTATTGGCAAGTGTTTGAGGGTGATAAACACATTGATGATTTTGTTGAATTAACACCTAGCTCAAGCCATGAAGAAGAATGTTTTGATGAAAAACAAATCCATGAAACAAAGCTGTCCTATACTGATGATATAAACCAATGTGAATATCTTTCTACAGCGGAATTATTAAACCAAACAGACCAAAAGGACCTTGAAGTTTTACAATGTAAAAATGATTCAATACCAAGAGGTCTTACACCATTAGAGGAGCTATTTGATTTCAATGATGTAGCTATAAAAACAAAGATGGAGCCTACAGAAACTGATGTAGAAGAACATAACATAGGCAGCATAAATGAACCCAAAATGATCAAGTTATCTAGCACTCTCCCTACTCATATCAAACAAGAATGTATTTAACTTTTCAAAGAGTTTGGAGATGTGCTTGCATGGGGGTACAAAGATCTGAAATCATATGATACCAGCATTATTTAACACAAAATTCCCCTTAAGGAAAATCAGAAACCTTTCAAACAAAAACTAAGAAGGATAAACCCTCTTTTATTACCGTTAGTTGAGAAAGAGATAAAAAAGATGTATGATGTTGGGATCATAGTTCCCCTTAGATACTCACATTGGGTGTCCAACCTTGTGTCTGTTAAGAAGAAGATCGGGGAAATTAGGCTTTGCATTGACTTTAGAAATCTGAACAGAGTCTCCCTGAAAGATAATTATCCCTTCCCTAAAATGGACCACATACTTCAAAAAGTGGTTGGATCTAAGAGAACATCACTATTGGATGGTTTTTCAGGCTACAACCAAGTGTCAGTACTCCCAAGTGATCAACAACAAAATTGCTTTCACCACACCTTGGGGTACATTCATGTATGTCAAAATGCCATTTGGTTTGATGAATGCAGGGGCCACATTCCAAAGGGCCATGGACATAGATTTTTCAGAATACATAGGCTATTTCATAATCATTTACCTCGATGAAATTATTGTCTTCTCCAAAACTGATAAAGAACACTTGATTCATTTGAGAAATTTTTTTGAGAAATGTAGAATATATGGCTTATCTTGGAATCCCAAAAAGACGCTCTTTGGTCTCCAAGAAGGAAAACTTCTTGGCCACATAATTTCTGAAGAAGGAATCAAAGTAGACCCTAAAAGGATTGAAGGTATATTGAAAATCAACCATCCTAGAAACCTCAAAGAGTTGCAATCTTTCATCAGGAAGATCAATTTTCTGAGGAGGTTCATCCCCAACTTTGCTAAAATTTTGAGGAATATCACAAACATGCTCAAAAAGGAAATAGGTGTTAAATGGACCTTGCAATCCAAGCAGTCATTTGAACTGGTAAAACAAGCTCTCACTCAAACTCCAGTCCTTATTAGCCCTAATTTCACTAAGGATTTCTACATTTTTTCATTTGCCTCTGAACACACCATTGTTGTAGTCTTGTTGCAAAAGAATAACATGGGCCAAGAAAAACTAATATCCTTTTTCAGTAGAGCCTTAAGAGATGCCCCACTAAAATATAATATCATGGAGAAACAAGCCTTAGCCTTGATAAAAGCATTGAAAGATTTCCAAGTCTACATTTTACACTCTCATATCATTGCTTTTGTCCCACATACAGTTGTCAAGGACATTCTAAATCAAGACCCTAAGGGTAAAAAAGGAAAATGGATTGCAATTATCTTAGAATATGATTTAGAGATCAGGCCTACCAAGCTGATTAAAGGACAAGAATTATCGAAACTCATGGCAGAATCAAATTTCCAAGCATTAGATATAAACATGGTTTATGTTTTAGAATAAACAAAAGAATTCATAGCTCCTCACATTGAAGAAATATTTTTGAATTCACCTTGGTATGCTGATATCATTTATGTGCTTCTCTATCTTAATACTCCTCCTTCTCTATCAAATACTAAAGCTATATTCTTGAAACAAAAAGCTTTAAATTACTGCATTTTATATATTGCTAAATCATGTTGGTATATTGCTTAAATGTTTGCTTGAGGATGATGCAGTAAAAATCATGCATGAGCTGCATGAGGGAGAATGTGGAGGCCATATTTACTAGAAGAAAATTGCCAACAAGATTCTTAGAGCTGGCTATTATTGGCCCACCCTTTTCCCAGATACTCAAAAACTAGTCATGACTTGCCATAAGTGTCAATTTTTTTATGGCAAGAGAAAGCTCCTACCTTTACCTTTGCATTCCATCAGTGTTGAGGCTCCCTTTAAACAATGGGGTTTAGACTTTATTGGAGAAATTCACCCAACCTCGTCTGCCCAACATAAGTGGATCCTTACTGCCACAGATTACTTTACCAAGTGGATAGAAGCCATCCCTTCTAGGAATGTTATTATCTCTATCATTATCAAGTTCCTTGAAACCAACATACTATCTAGATTTGGTTGTCCTAGGAAAATTATCATAGACAATGTTGCTGCTTTCAAATCCAAAAGAACGATTTTTTTTATACAAATATCATATCACATTAGGTCATTCCACAGCTTACTACCCCCAGGGTAATGGATTAGCTGAATCCTCTAACAAAATTCTGGTCAACATTATCAAAAAACTATTGGATCAAAATCAGAAATCATGGCATAGTAAGTTGGTTCATGCATTATGGGCTGATATGCTAACCACCAAGAAATCAATAAATATGTCCTCCTACCAGCTAGTATATGGCCTAGATGTAGTTTTCCCCACATCTTTGGGAGTTCCAATCATGAAACTTCTCCAAGAAGTAAAAACAGAAGAAAATGGCATGCAGAGAAGACTAAATCAAACTATTCATTTACAGCAGACAAGACAAGAAGTATACAAAAGGACACAGGAATTTCAAGAAAACATCAAGAAGATCTTTGACAAAAGGACCAAATCAAATAACTTCCAAGTTGGAGACACAGTTTTGAAATGGGATTCAAGGAGAGAAGATAAAGGCAAACATGGCTAGTTTGAGAATTTATGGAAAGGGCCTTATATCATTCACTCAATTAGGGGTCATAATGCTTTCTTTTTAAAAGGGTTGAATGGAGAAGAACTATTTGGAGGTCCTATCAATGGCAGGATGCTCAAGCATTATTTCTTTCAAGAGTCCTAGATTCAAAGTTTTCACTCATTATACATAACATAGCATGAGAAAAATCACAGAAAATACAAAAACAATGAAAGAAAAGGAAAGGAAAAAGAGGGAAAATTCAAAAAGAGGTACAACCCCATACCCAAAAAATAGTACTGTTGAAAGTGTGCAAGTCTAAATGCCACTACTGATTCAAAATGATATCTTGTTCAATCATCTGGCATAATCATGGTTGAACATGCTTTAAATTTATGTTGATAAGTTAGTAGAAACAAAGATTGTCAAGATTATTTCAGACTTGACTTATTAGGAATGATAGATTAGGGAAATATAAAGATCCTGGTTCCACATGCTCAAAACAGAACTAAAGAGATAGGTGAAGATAGATTCCAAATAACAAATCATAGCCTTATCTTTCTAAAATTACTTTTATGCAAATAAAGTTTGTGTGCAGCTTGTTTCAAATGCCACAATCATGGTGAATCAAACTGTCTAAGCCTGATTTAAAACCATGCTTTAAATTTCATGTCACTAGATAGAGAATCAAGACTGCCGAACAGCTTAATCTTGGCAGTCAAATAGTTTAGGTAGAAAATAAAAGAGTTCAATAGTTTAATCTGAATTCTTGGAAGAAATAAGGATAGGATTAGATAGTTTATTTCTATTTTCAAAAGCAAAAATGTCAAGAGTTTCCAATTCAAATGCACTCAGAGAAGAAAACATGTTAGGAAAAGTAGGATTGGGTAGGTAGAAATGCTGTCAAAATAAATCACATGTTGCAAATTGTTAAGACTTGTCACTTCAAAGGAATATCAGCAAGTGAAAAAGAAGGGAAATCTGCCCAATGGATAAGGTACTGGTCTGCTGAAACTTAGATATTTGATAAACTGGAGGTTCTGGACACCTAGAAAAGAAAGTTTCCCTCCCAAAGTGGAGCCACTATTAGTCATCAATAAATTTTTCTGATATCAAAGGATGACTAATCTATAAATCCTAGATTTCTAGAAACAATATTTAAGGAAACATTGTGAGTTCTAGAAATCTCACTGATTCATCATCCTAAACCTAACTGATTCACTAAAAACTTCGTCTTTTGCCTTCTCAAACTATACCCTGCTGCTCCAAAGAAACACCATTTTCTAGGCTTGTTTTTCTCATTTTATCACCTCACTTACACTCTCATTCACTCTCTTTTTCCCCTCTCAAAACCCATTTCTTCTTTTCCCTAACAAGCCCTCATAAAACCCCCTTTATTCACCATTTTTTATAAAGAACCCCTAAACAATGTAAAATCCCTTTTTACATTGTTTAAACCTTAAATTTTTAACCTATTGGACCTCCTAAAAACTTTGTTTTTATAAAAATCCACCTTTTTATCAAACAGACCCTTAAGCCATTTTTGGCCTAAAGCCTTAGCCCTTTTTCCCTCATAAAAACCATTCCCTCTGCCTATTTCTAAGCCCCTTCTCTACTTTTATTTTTTACCCCTAACCTTATAAAAACCCACCTAAACCTTCGAAAAATATTAAAAAGAGGGCCCGCTTCTCTTCCACCCACACCTTTTACCAGGCAAACTCCACCGTTGATCGGGATTTGTTCACCCGATCCAACGGTCATCCCGTCTCCTACCCCAACCTCGCATATAACCCAACCCCGCAACACAACAAAACTACCATGTCATCAATTTGGGCCCCACTTTCCACTACCCCCTGGCGACCAACCGCAGCCCGCCACCTATCGCTAGGCTCCACTTCCCAGACTTGTGCGCCAGTCCCTCCACCCTTCTGCACCGTCGATCTCACCCCTTGAGATCTGACGGTCCAAATCCAATATCGCGTGGAAATCGGCACCGATCTTTAACGGTCCCGACCAATGCGAAATGGGCGGTTTTTCCCTACCACGCGGCAGTCGGTTAGTGGAATCACGCAGCCTCGGCCCAATACCACTTACTGCCTTTAACCTACACAATAAACTGTCGTGGTTTTCCAAAACCACCGTTATCCCCTTTGTGCCAAAATTCAAATTTCTTCGCCTCTCTGTCATGTTCCACCTCTGGAACCCTCCTCTTTGCATTCCCTCCTTCTCTACAAATCGCCCCCGATGCCCCAAACCCCAAAAATGCAGTTTTACCCCTCCCGCAGGTTTTTAAGATAAATGTTTGTTTGTGTTTTGCAGGTTTTAATGGCAGCGATGCCCACAGAGGCATTAAAATGATCAAAATATCCTCTGGATGATGATCCAAGAGGTGAATTCACATTAAAGTGCCAGGAGGGTTACATAAAGGCTCAACCCTCGATGAATCATGATCATCGATGGGTTACAGAATCCTCCAGTACCGTGAAGAAACCCTCTCTGCATACAAAAGACAATTACAGTCAGAGGAAGTAGTGAAGAAATGAAGGACAGAAGGATCAAAAGGCTAAATCCTAAATCAAAAGATAAACACAGAGGATTAGCCCTTAAGACATTGATTAAAGATAAAAGGCCAAAGTTTAAAGACCAAGGATAAATGAACAAAGCAGTCATAAAAGCAGAATAAAGGATAAAGGCAGTAAGGAAAAATATTAAAGAAAAATCGAGGATCAAAGGCTTAATTATTGATTTTTATGATTAAAAAAAAGACAGATAACCCAAAGACAGCTTCTAATAACTCAACAAGGAAGAAATTACTCCTCCAAAGACTAAACTGCCACCTACAGCATAAATTATTTTCATAAAGACAGTGGGAAGTTACTCCACAGTCAGAGATATTTTATATCTGTCAAGGAAGTTATTGTAAAGTTATTATAGGCCTTAAAAGTCAAACTTTTTTTCCTCTTCTTCTTTAGAAGTTAAGATAAGAGTTATTGAAACAGAGAAGTAGCTGCACATATTTCTACCTTAAGCCTTGCATGGTTTTCAAGGTTGGGAATGCATTTACTCTGTAATTAATGACACTCAAACCCTATCTTGAGCTCCACCTCCTCATTTGCAACATAAATATTGCATCTGAACTCGTTGTATGGTTGGCATTTGATGACTCTTTGAAGTAATACATAGTCTCTTGGAAGTTGAAGGAAAATTGATGTCTTGGATCTTGTGGATGCCCTGATTTGTTTGTTGATGGAGGAGGCTAGATTACTAGATCCCTGAGCTTGGTTGTTGGTGAAGTGCTTCTATCTGTTATTGTTATTTCCTATTTTCATTGTGTTTTTCATCTTTCTTTGTTATAGTAGAGTAAAAGTTTGAGGCTAAGAAATGTCTTCTGAAAGCACCTTAGTCATGTTTACTCTTCACTTGTCTTAATGTTTTCTTCTGCAAGGTCTGATTGGAGGATTCTTAATTTCCCTCCAGTTCCATCTAGCTTGTTATTTTAGAAATAATTCAATAGATTATAACCAAGGAGTTTCTCTTTTGGTAAGCCCATGTTCCTTTGAGTACGGCTTGAGAGGTTGTTTTGAGGAATGATTTCAATAGAGTGAAACCAGGAAATTTAGTGGTGAGTCCATGCCCCTTTGAGTACAACTTTAGAATTGTTTCTGAAACTTCTTTAAAGTATGCTTATTAGAGTCTAAACCAGGGAACTCTATGGTGTGCCCTCTCCTCTGGTCTACCTTTAAAATTTGCTTTGAATATCCCTAGAGAATTATTCAAAAGTAGATTAGATTATTTATGTTTGATCTTAGGTTGTTCTTATTGTTTTCTTCTATGTTTTCTTTATCTGAAGGTAGTCTTTTGATTTCTGGATTGTTTTCTGAAAGGTTGCTTATTAAAATTTTGTTGAAATAAGTCTATGGTTTTCCCTGTCCTTTGGTTTACTTCAAAACAGTTACCTTGAAATATTTCTCTTGTTTAAAGTACATGATAAAGGATTCTTAATTTCCCTTTGTCCTACTTTTCATTCCTATCCTTAATTTTCATCTCACTATCCCGAAAAACTTTCAAGATCCACTGGCAAAGTTAGATTTTCCCTATGATATTCCCCGATCCTTTAATAAAATTATCATGACTTCCATTTGACTCCATTTCCCAATGAATTAGATATTTTCCATTATATTTATGCTCTTTGATCATTATGTCCAACCAAAACAATCAAAAAAACCTTGTACTTAATAACTAGCCTAAAATCGACCCTTAAAAAATAAAACAAGCACATATCCTTTGCAAACAATCTGAGAGATCCCTCTCTGAGTCTAGGAAGGCTAGGTCCTAGAATTCTAAAGACTGGTTCCATGTGGACTTGTCATTTGGTATGCCAATCTGCCAAATCACAGGACCACAATAGCATTTCTGGTAAGTTTTGGGAAAAGGCTCAATCCTCAACAAATATAGCTCATGCTACCTCAATTTCTTCCTCACTGATTGATTACTCTGAAGCATGTTGTGATGATTATGTAGGGTTATATAAGAGTGAAGAAAAAGGATCATTATGAGGTGAATGAGGTGACTGGAGGGGACTTGGTAATGATGTGTGAACAGTGGGCTGAGATGGAGGAATTGATTTGGGAGGATGAGATGATGAAGGGGTGTTCATGTCATGCTGACGAGGTGGGGTAGTAAAATTCTCATTTGATATGAAGGAATCCCATGGAATTTTCTTTTGCTCAAGCTGATGCATGACTATCATTTTGATGAGGGAGTGGTGGAATGTTCCCTTCTTCAGCCATATTGAATTTGAAATGTGAAACCCTAGATTGAATGGAATGAGATGGAGGGAATGTAAAGTGAAAGGAAATGCTTTGTGAAATGGAGGGAATGAGAATGGAAATGGGAACCTAGGTTTGTGTAAACCCTATGATTTAGTGGTATTATGAATGGTATGTTCTTTAGTGAATATGGGTATGGGAAATATGCAAGAAAATAAGAAGGGAATTTGTTAGGTCCCTATATTACTAGTATAGTCCCTTATTGTTGTTACTGTAACCCCCTTATTGTTATTATTGTACCCCTGTAACCCCCATATTGTTATTATTGTGCCCTTAAATTATTATTGTTAGGTCGGCTAGGATTACATTGTGGCCCCACTAGGATTACATTATGGCCCCATGGACTCCTATATATAGAAAGGAGGTTTTGTAATTTGTATCATCCAAGAATTTTTCATTCATGTAATGTAATGTAGGTTTCCCCATCGAAGTGGCTTATTTCTAAGACATTGATATCTCTTTTCTTCTATTTTTGGAGCTGGTTTCACAACATTTGGTATCAGAGCTTTGGATTCTAGGGTTTTGGTGCTCCAAACAGGTCATCGTGGAATTTTCACTATAAATTTTTTTCTACAAAGTTTCAAAAGCTGAAATTTTTAGGGTGCGAAGCCGAAATACTCAGGAACATCATCACAAAATTTCAGAGCTTGGTTCACAATATTTTTGGAGATATGATCTGTGGAAGTTAGGTCTTTTTGCAGGCTCCTCAATTTAATGTAAATAGGTCATCGTGGAATTTGCGCTATAAATGTGTTTCTACGAAGGTTCAGAATCTAAATTTTTTAGGGCGCAAATCTCAAATCCTAAGGAAATGCGTCGCAAAATTTCAGAGCTTGGTTTGCAATATTTTCGAAGATATGATCTGTGGAAGGTAGTGCTTTTTCAGGCTCCTGAATTTCATCTCAAAGAGGTGATTGTGGGAAAATCTTCATAACTCTCTCTCTCTGAGCATCAGATTGGAGTGCCATAAAAATTGGTCACAATTAAACGGACTATAGTTTCTTTTCTATCAATTTCAGAGCTAAAAGACGAAACAATGACATGTGGAAAGTCGTACAAGTTCGCTCTACTCAACCAGTCCATAATTAGGTCATTGTGGGAGATTGGACTTAACTTTGCCTTGGAGAATCCAAATCAAGTCAGACCTGTGGCATTTGAAAGATAATTTAGAAGGCTACCTCAGTGCCAAATTTTAGATATTGAAGAGCCGCAATCAAAAATATAATCCAATTTCAATATCGAGCTCCTCAAAAGCAAGAAAAAGGTGTGTAATTTTTTTTACGAATTGCATAAGTCTTGTTTGAAGAATCAATTTGAATTGATTCCAAGGGCATATTGTAGAATATATATCAGTATTGGGTTCTAAAAAATGCCCCATAAAAATAATTCAACACCCATTAAGCCTTTAGAAGGCTCTACTATGACTCATGAAGATGAAGAATTGCAACATGATCTATCAAAATTACACGAGCAAGTGCACCAACTTTTCCTCTCGCAAAGAGAAAAAAAAAAATGAAATGGATGTTTTGAAGAAAGGCGTGGAAGCGAATATGGATGGTTTGAAGAATAATATGGATGGTTTGAAGAATAATATGGATGGTTTGAAGAAAGGCGTGGAATCTAAGATAGATGGCATGGAATCTAAGATGGATTACATGGAAGCTAAGATCGATGAAAAAATGAAAGACAACATGGAAAACATGAAGAATGATCTAAAAGTAGACATGGAAGGTTTGACAAAGTTGATACAAGAAATGTTTCCTAATGGTGAAAAGATAGTAGAGGAAACTCATGATGAGAACAAAATAAATGTTAATAGTGACTTCATAAACTCTAATGTTGGCAGGAAGAACCACCATATTCCAAAAATAGATATGAGGAAGTTTGATGGAAAGGATCCTGTAACATAGATACTACAGATGGAGCAATATTTTGATTTCCATAATGTGAAAAACACACAAAAGGTACGCATTGCAACTTTACATTTAGAACAAAATACATTTGTATGGTATCTATGGCTTTACTTCCGTAAATAAATTGTCACTTGGTCAATTTTTACGGAGGAAATGATAGCACATTATGAGGATACAAAGAGCAACACCTTCTTTAGCCAATTGATAAATCTCAAACAAAAGGGTTTAGTGGGGGAGCACATTGAGGACTTCAAAAAATTGAATATAAGGGTTGTTGGACATTGGGTTCAACACTCCCCGTGTGTTTCGGGACATGGACTAACCGCCTCTCGTGGATCCTAACTCTGGCGATTGTAGTGGAGAATAATTCCTGCGGGTTTTGGTCTAACGACAATCGTGATTCCAACAAGTGGTATCAAAGTGACAAGTCTCAAGTTCAAAACTCACCCAGCTCGCGTTGGGGGGGAGATTGTTGGACATTGGGTTCAACACTCCCCGTGTGTTTCGCGACATGGACTAACCGCCTCTCGTGGATCCTAACTCTAGAGATTGTAGCGGAGACTAATGCCTGCGGGTTTTGGTCTAACGGAAATCGTGATTCCAACAAGGGTAACTAATATTCCAGAGGAACAGAGGATTGATCTCTTCATAGGTACTTTAAAGGATAACATCCAACATGAAGTTCGCGTTTTGGAACCTGAGTCATTGGAGAAGACATTCAGGTTGGCAAGAAAAATTGAATTTAAAATTATGGCGACAAGGAAGCCTACCACTCACTTCTATAAAGAAGGAAGTGTTGCTACGCCTAGATTTCCACAACTTACAAGGTTGACACCACAAAAATTGGAAGAAAAAAGAGAAAAAGGGCTTTGCTACAGTTGTGATAGCAAATACACTAACGGTCATAAGTGTGCTGAGAAGAAATTATTTTACATAGATTGTGAAGAGGAAGAAGAAAATGAACAAGAAGAGGATATACACCAAGAACTAGCCCTAGAAGAAGAAGAAATGAGTCCGACCATATCGTGTAATGCATTGGCAGGAATTACCACTCCTCAAAATCTCAAGATAGAAGGACATATCAAGAAGAAAAAGGTAATAGTGTTGATTGATTCAGGTAGCACCCATAATTTTATTCATTGTAAGGTAGCTAAGGAATTGAATTGTTTCCTATACCCAGCACCAGAATTTCAAGTGATGGTTGCAAATGGAGGAACTATAAATTTCTCTAGAAAATTCCATAATATCAAGCTAACCATGGGGGAATATGTATTGAATATTCCAATACTTTCCATTCCTATGGGAGTTGCTGATGTTGTACTAGGAGTACAATGGTTACAATCTTTGGGGACGATAGCTTTTAATTTTCAAGAACTTTTCTTTAAATTTTTTTCAGAAGGAAAGGAAGTCGAATTACGGGGTATTGTAGGGAAGCCAGGAAAGATAATAAGCTCTTTTGTCATGAAAAAACTTCTAAAGAAAGAACAACGAGGCCTAATTGCACAATTATGCTCACTAGAAGTTACAACATCAAAATCATCTATTTCTGCAGATCTCCAACAAGTCTTGGACAATCATTCCAAGGTGTTTGAAACTCCCAAAGGACTCCCACCTATTCGTGATCATGATCATGCTATTCATTTGATTCCATGAAATTTTCCTCCAAACATCAGGCCTTATAGATATCCTTATGTCCAAAAGAGTGAAATTGAACGTATGATTGCAGAAATGTTAGAGGCGGGTATAATTCAACCTAGTCAAAGTTCTTTCTCTGCTCCTGTAGTATTGGTACACAAGAAGTATGGATCATGGCACATGTGTCTGGATTATAGGGAGCTAAATAAGCTCACCATTAAAGATAAATTTCCCATTCTTGTGATTGATGAATTATTGGATGAATTACATGAAGCAATTTATTTTACCAAGTTGGATCTTCGTTCAGGATATCATCAAATTAGAATGAAGACTGAAGATATTCCAAAAACAGCATTTCGAACTCATGAGGGTCATTATGAATTTTTGGTCATGCCTTTTGGCCTTACCAATGCACCTTCTACATTTCAAGGGTTGATGAATTCCATTTTCAAACCCTTCCTCAGAAAATTTGTGCTAGTATTTTTTGATGATATACCAATCTACAACAGGTCTTGGAAGGATCATGTTCAACATGTTGACAGGGTGCTCAAACTATTGCAGGAGAAACAATTATATGCAAAAACATCCAAATGTTTCTTTGGAGTACAAGAGGTGGAATATCTGGGTCATATTGTATCTAATGAGGGTGTTAAGGTAGACCCTGACAAAATTAAAGCCATTAAGGAATGGAAAGTCCCCACAACCATAAAGCAGTTGCGAGGATTTCTCGGGTTAACAGGGTATTATCGCAAGTTTGTTAATAATTATGGGAGAATAGCAGCACCTCTAACAACATTATTGAAGAAATATGCATTTTCATGGACTCCTGAAGCAACTAAGGCCTTTGAACATCTTAAAGAGGCAATGTGCCTAGCACCGGTCTTAGCTACGCCAGACTTCACAAAAACCTTTATTGTGGAATGTGATGCCTCGGGAAATGGAATTGGTGCAGTTTTAATGCAGGAAGGAAGACCCATTGCTTTTGAAAGTCGTCCAATCAAAGGAAAGCATTTACAGAAACCTATTTATGAGAAGGAAATGTTAGCAATACTGCATGCACTAAAGAAATGGCGAACTTACCTAATGGGAAGACACTTCAAGGTAAAAACTGATCATGATAGTCTTAAACACTTTTTGTAACAAAGAGTATCTTCAGAAGAGCAGAAAAAATGGGTCACAAAGATGTTGGGTTATGACTTTGAAAAAATCTACAAAAAAGGGAAGCTTAATGTTGTTGCAGATGCACTCTCAAGAAAGAATGAAGAGGTGAAAGCATTGCTTTGTGCCACTTCTATTATCCAACCAGATTGGATAACCGAAGCAAGAGATGAATGGAAGAAGGACAAAGAAGTATAGACACTCATTCAAAATTTGCAGCAATATCCTAGTACATCTGATACATTTAGTTGGAAAAATGATTCTTTATGGTACAAAGATCGCTTATATCTTTGTAATAATTCCCAACTAAAACAAAAGATTCTTTTGGAATTGCACACTTCTCCTTTAGGAGGACACTCAAGATTTTTAAAAACTTACCACAGGGTGAAGAAATAATTTTCTTGGGATGGCCTTAAATCTTATATTCAAAAGTTTGTGGCAGAATGTTTGGTTTGCCAGCAAAATAAAGTTGAGACAATTAAGACCCCGGGACTTCTACAACCTTTATCCACTCCAAGTCAACGTTTGGAGGAGATTTCAATGGATTTTATCACAGGTTTACCTAAGTCCGAAGGAAAGAGTGTCATCATGGTGGTAGTTGATAGACTTACCAAGTATGCACACTTTTGTGCATTATCTCATCCATTTAAATCAAGTACAGTTGCTACTACATTATGGACACAATTTAAAATATACATGGAAACCCAAGGGTTATTCTGAGCGACAGAGATCCCATTTTTACTGGAAATTTTCGGACGGAGTTATTTTCTTGTTTGGGTACTCAATTAGCTCATAGCTCATCTTATCATCCTCAATCTGATGGTCAAACTGAGATAGTAAATAAATGTTTGGAAGGATATCTTCGTTGTTTTGTATCCGATAAACAAACACAATGGGTCAAGTGGTTACCTCTTGCTGAATGGTGGTATAACACTTCCTTCCATACTGCAGCAAAAATGACCCCATTTATGGCACTTTATGGATATCATCCACCATCCATCACATCATCTTTAAGGGAAAATTCAAAGGTTCAAGCAATGGAAGATCACATCGAGCATCAACAAGAAGTTCTCCAACTCTTAAAGGATAACCTAAATTTGGCACAAAATCAAATGAAACAACAGGCAGATCAACATCGCAGCGAGAGAAGTTTTGATGTAGGAGATCGGGTATTTTTACGGCTACAACCATACAAACAAATTTCCCTCAAGCAAGCTAAGAAGGATAATAAATTATCACCAAAGTACTATGGTCCTTACAAGGTGTTGCAAAAGATTGGTACTATGGCATACAAATTGGAGCTTCCTGCTTCTTCGCGAGTGCATCCAGTTTTCCATGTTTCATGCTTAAAGAAGGTTATAGGTGAAAATCTTCCAGTTCAAACAATATTGCCAGAACTTGATGAGGAAGGAAAAATCATATTGGAACCTGAAGCGGTCACCGAAACAAGAACTCGACAACTACGAAATCGATCAATTTCAGAGTATCTCATCAAGTGGAAGAACTTACCCACTGAAGATTCTACATGGGAGGATGAGAATTTTATACAGAAGCACCCAGAGCTACTCAAGCGTTGAGGACAACACTTTTTGAAGGAGAGGGGCATGTTAGGTCCCTATATTACTAGTATAGTCCCTTATTGTTGTTAGTGTAACCCCCTTATTGTTATTATTGTACCCCCGTAACCCCCATATTGTTATTATTGTGCCCTTAAATTATTATTGTTAGGTCGACTAGGATTACATTGTGGCCCCACTAGGATTACATTGTGGCCCCATGGACTCCTATATATAGAAAGGAGGTTTTGTAATTTGTATCATCCAAGAATTTTTCATTCATGTAATGTATTGGAGGTTTCCCCCTTGAAGTGGCTTATTTCTAAGGCATTGATATCTCTTTTATTCTATTTTTGGAGCTGGTTTCACAACAAAATTTTAGTTTTAAAATGATAACTAGGGCTTCTTTTTAGAAAACAATTCTAATTCCTTATAAAACACAAAATATATTAGAGGAGGTGTCTTAGGGTTCACTCACTGACCAAAATATTCTTGTAGAAAATATATGCAAATATATGGAACTTTCTGATGAAGTATGAGGCTGTAAAGCGATTTTTCTGCCTTGCTGAGCAAATTCACAACGTCCTTTCCAAATGCGCAGCGACCTCTCCAAACGCGCAGTGTCCCTGCAACACATTTTTTTAGACCACATTTGGAGGCCTTCCCGATGTCCAAATTAGGTTGAGGATAGCTCGTTGGAAATATCTTCAAGTATAATTTCCAAATATACATTTTTTTTTTTCTATTTGGAGTTTATTTTCCTTATCAAAAAATGATTTTCCCAAGACTGGTCAAAAAGTGTTGAATGAGGGTGCATAAATGCAGAGTGCTGGTGCAGGAAACTTTTGGGGGCCTTCCTCAACTCAAAATTGAGCTCATGATAGCTCATTGGAAATATCTCTGTATCTATTTATCATTGGACTCATCAAGAAATTCATTTGGACAATATAGCTATGAGAAAACTTGATTTTCCCAAGGTCACTCCAGAAATGCAGCAAACCTTTTGTAGCACCTGTATTTTTGACATTTCTCAAAAACCATGATACCTGTATAAAAAATGAAGGAGGTTTTTTTTCCTTGGCCTATTATGGACAAAAAATTCTCTCACTTTTTTCAAATTCATCTATTTTTGGTCGGAAACAGAGTTTGAAGCGAAACTGGCCCTATGAGTAGCAAATGGCTTGACTCTTGGAATGATTTCTTGGAAAATGATGGAGACATCATGTTTATGAGTTTGGAATGACCTCATACTTACTCATATGACCTACCTTATGCCTCCTCTGCTCATATGTCTCTGATTCCATAGCAAACCCTAGCTCAGTGGGAGAGGAAATTAGGGTCTAGTGCTTGTGGAAAATGATGACTTAGGCACCCTTGGAAAAAGACAACTCCCTTTGACATTTGATCAATTGCTGAAGTAAACACTTTTTGTATTTGACACTTTATGTGTTGGAATGTGGAACTCTGAGGTGGCAGCCTTGGTAGACTGAGTACTTATTACATTTGAACTGACATAAAATTACATGGATAAAAATAAAATTACATCTTGGAATGAAACTCACACTTGAAATCAAATTACAACTTTGGAAACCGTCTTGGAGGTCATCTTTACATGGTAAAGAGACATTATTGGGATCACTCTCACAACTTTTTCTACCCTTTATTGAAAATTAAACAATGCAATGATTTGACCTAATGAAACGCTAGTGACCTAATGAGAAATGAAAGAAACTAACTCAATGAGTAACTTTGACTAAAAGTGGAATGAGAGCAGACTTGTTTTCAGCATGATGAAGACATGGAAGAGGGTCAGTAGGCATATACTTGTGAAGGAAAATGGGACACTTTACAAGGATAACCACCAGTGGAACAATTTTATATCATGATCTAATGATATTATTGAAAATTCTTTAGAGTGGGACACCTAAGATGCACATGAAAAATGTGTTTTGAGCCCTAGTGGAAGTATTCAAATACTGACACTAACACACAACACCACATATACAACATGCACACAACGCCACATATCCAACATGAGTGCAACACTACATATCCAACATGCGCACAGTACGGTATGTGCACAACACCGCATATCCATCATGTACATAGCACCATCTGTACCTAGCACTGCATATGTAATATACACACAACACCATATATACAAAAATACATACATCATCATACGTACATGATACTACATATGTTACATGTCCACATCAACATAGGTACAATCGCTAAATAAACGAAAGACACAACAATAGTACTACACATCCATAGACCACACATTGACCCCACAATCAACCTTGCTTCTAGTGTCTTTCCACTATCCATGCTTCTCCTAGCATGTCGGAAATCACACTACTTTCACTTCATTGATGTACTTCTCAACATTACCTATCCATAACATAAACATAGGCATAGTACAAGCATATAATATCAATTCATGTCCATATGATATTGACCTCATAGATCTGTCAGAGTTACTCTTCCCACTTGATTCATCATAAGATTAGGAACCTCTTTCATGCCATTCACTTGCATAAGCAATCATTCCTCCACAAGAATGGTCCTTGACAACTTTTTCAGGCAGTGACATAGATACATATATATAATCATTAGCATAGAATAATCATAATCATGTCATACGATGAAATGCATTTATACATATAAACATTAGAATTAAACACTCATGATTCTTGATGACCTTTTCAGATATGACATATATACAAACATATATGTGTATATAAACATCAACATAAATCAATCATGATATCATTATACAACGACATACATACATGCATATATAGATATATAGGTAGTATCATAATCATGATCACAACATAATTACTAGATATCATAAGGTCAAATTTAAGATAAGTCCCTTTATGCTTGCATAATATGCACAACATTGAGAACAATAGTTCCCAACATAGCCAAGGCATCTGTTATCTCAAATCCATTTACTTTACCCTTTCTTGTTACCTTTCTCATAATTTTTCTATCATCGTCCATTTACCTCAATGGACCCAACCAATCCATGTGACTTTCATATTCTTATATTTCGTTGCCCTTTACTCATGCATTGAAATTCATCTAGGTCTTACATTACCTGTTGGGTACCACAAAACTCTCCCTGAGTTCCATTAACTTTCTCTTTCCCAACAAATTCCCAAGACACTCCAAACATAAAAGACAAGAATGAGAATAAACAAGAGGAAGACCATGATAAACCAAAAGAAGTGCGACACCACAAAAAAGTGGTATGGCCATACACTAGACATAAACAAATCCGAAAATCAAGTGCAACAAACCACAAAAGACCAAAATCACAAGACTAGAAAAAAACGCCATGACTAAATCCCCATGGTTCCCAAGGAAAGCTAAACCCGAGCCTTCTTTAATATTTCATGGCAATCTATTTTTCCATGCAATCTTCTGCATCATACTGCCATAAACACATAACTGTCAGTGCATAAATAAACATAACAACATGCTAGTTACCTTACCTTGTTTTTCCAAGCACTATGAACTGTAATCAAACACACATATCAACCACATGTTCCAAATATCTAGACATCACATCTATTAACTAAAATCAGCCTCTACTAAGACTAACAGTCATGTCATAATCAACTAGTAGTCAAAATCACAATACTACAACTATCACCTACTTATACTCAAGTTCACATTAGCTATCTCAACACATAGTGTGTTAGTACAATCATATTAAAACAAAATCATTTCTTCATGCGATCTTATAGATACATACTCATATCATACAACTAATCAAACATTCAAACAATAAGTAGACGACATAATAGACACCAATGCTCAAACACCAAATAAAAGACATAATCAAACATTCAAGTACAAAGTAGACGATATAAGAAATCTTGTACCTTAATGTATCTCAGGGGAGGCTATCTTGTCTACATGATCAATCTAGTTAGCCTCATATAACTTCACAACATATCAAACCAATCATAAATAAGGTTATGAAATTCGTAATTGTATCTAATTAACATGTTCACGTCATAAACCCATAAGAAAATGTCATTCATGCATACAATCACATATGCACAGTTAGTCTAGACATAATACAACACACTAACATAATTAGGTTGACTCATGCCTGAATTTCATAACCCTAACCAGCTGCCTAGGCCAATCCAATTTAGCATGATACATATAATATCAAGATCTCAATACAATAACCCTAATCATCAAGTTGACTAACATATAACAACAAGAAGTTAACATATAACATGCTCATCAACAACATATAGCATAATCATCAAGTTAATACCATGCTTGACTAACCAATGCATCTACATATGGTCACACTAATTAACTAACATATATCATTTACGTAACCATAAAATCAATAGAATGAAATACATACACATAACCATAATGCATATGACTACACTCATCAACTAGTATTTATCATATATGTAACCATAATAAAAATAGAATGACAAACATGTAAATAACCCTAATTCTCATAACAACCATTAACCAATATACCTACATGCCCAATATCCAAACCTGTATGATGACATGCTCTTGCCTTGAGTTCCAATGTTGCAACTTCAATTTGATGGTTTTCATATCTTGCTCTATCTTAGCCAATGCACTAGCATCATAACATACTAATGTCATTATGATGACCTAATTGCATACAATGACCTTATGCAAAACAACCTTTACCAAACCAATGCAAACTTGACCATATGCACCCACTTGACATGTATAACCAATCATGAATTACCAATGCATGTCCCACATATAGCATCACATAAGCAAGCATACATGGACAACACACAAGCATGACCAATATGTGACCTAGCATAAACAAGAAATGAATACACAACATGTAGCAACATGTAAGAGTGTGCACGAACAATACATAAGTGTGAACAACACATAACCATTCATACACTCATGACAAAATGTTGACAACAACACCATCAGTCCTTCCATGGAAACACCACTGCCACCATGGTCAACATAACACAGATGCAACAAGCACATACACCCTAGGTATGATAAATACATATGCAACCAAAATAAAATCATGACCAACACACCGCCCATCCAGTCCAAGGGTTCAATGATGCTTTGATACCACTCTGTGGTATCAGATATCAACCAAAGAGAATGAGAACTAGACATCACCAAAAGAGAACGAAAACCAAACATCGCCCAAGGAGAGCGCAACCACACTCTGATACCACTCTGTGGTATCATATGTCACACAAAGATACCAGAAACCAAACATAACCCAAGGAGAGCGCAACCATTCTATGATACCACTCTGTGGTATCAAATGTCATAAAAAGAGACCAGAAACCAAACATCACCCAAGGAGAGCACAACCATGCTCTGATACCACTCTGTGGTATCAGCTATCACTCTATGGTATCAGATATCACCCAAAAAGAGCACAACCATGCTTTGATACCACTCTGTAACACCCCCCTTCCCACATCTACCCAATTAACCGACCAATCGAGGTAAACATGCGATGAGAGGCTACTGTAATAAGATTAAACCTCCTTTGTGACCTTAAGGAATTGGACCCGATGGAAAACACAACCTACAGGCCTTGTACAACAACCACTACACCCCGAGGAGGTAACTCAACCACTCAGGCCTCTTACCCGTGGGTCATACTGAATTTTTGACCCCCTTTGATCCATAGCCGCAGGAATAACACTGCATTCCAGGGGTTGGGAGGCTATAGCCGCAGACATAACACTGCATGCCAACAGATAGGGCCCCAAATGCTCAATTATGTGCCTGCGACTCCGGGATTTGAGCCACCTTTTCAGGCCCAGAGCACAGGTCACTGCCTATAACTTCATGAAAACTTAAGGGATGATAAATAATTATAGGAAAATGATATACAAGAAATCACGTCAACAAGAACTCATTTGGACCCCTCCTAACCATGACAAGCATTTTGTCAAACATGTCACAAACATTGAATCTACAGGGGTAAACAATAGATTTAATCATAGGGGTCTCAAACTTATCTGAGAATTGATAAGAAGCATTTATCCTCTACATCATTAACTGCAATACAATCTATTTGACCATAGATACATTGTGCATTCATTTACAAGTAAAAACATGGATAGAGCCATACGTCATCATTGATCGAATACATACTTATAATAAACACAAAAACCACATAAATACAATGGATACAACAACAATAGAATCCACATAGAAACCATTAAACTTTCATACCAAATACCCAAGGAATGAGCTCTTCATGAATGAGTGTAAAAACCAACCGGAGATGGGACTTCCACATTCCACCCGACCATAGATTGGCTGAGCCAAATCTCTCTTCAGTCAGTCACCCCCGTGCCATATTCCAAGCATGAATGTGGGACTCAAACCAAAAGAACCAACCAGGGCATCCCGAGGCTAAACCACCTCACCCTCATCAATATAAATCATGCTTTACCATGATCCACACTAGATCACTAGGCCAACACAATAAACATGTCATAACCAACTTTACCATGACCTACACCTGATCACTAGGCCAACACAATCATGGATATCATCGGATTCTCTCCACCTACACCGTGAAAATTTTTCATGTATCCTAGTCTCTCAAGATTTACCACAACCCATACTCCGAATCAGGGGTAACTATGCCCTAAATTAAGACATACTCTCCAGGCTTTACCATACATCCCATCCCAGGACTACTAGGCCTGACATAGAGCACCCACCTCTTAGTATTTACCACAATTCAAACCCAGATCACTAGGCCCTAAACCGAGGCAAACCAAATTTAGGATTTATTGTATATCCCGACATTCACCGGTCGAGGATTCCTGGGCCCACCGAGGCAACACACTATCCAAATTTAACGCAACCCATAGTCTAGTTCATGGGTTACTAGGCCATGTGTTATATCAATTCGGAGATCCACCCCACTCAGCTTTGAATCCATCTGGTAATCCAGATAAACCAAAACATGAGAACTCCACAACACCATGGCTATCCAGAAATTGCAAGGCTAGGCTAAAAACATTGTCACGCCTGGAAAAACCCATGCCAAGACAGAAAATAAATACATGAAATACCATGCATTCCAGATATAGCAAGGAAAATACATATGAAAATCGATACCTGCCAAGAATCATGTTGTAGTTGCTTGATTCCTTCTCCTCCTTGTTTTCTTCCTCCTTCTTCCTGCTTTATTTCCTTTCTTGGTCTAATGCCAAAATGCTCCAAGAAAATATAAGTGTCCAAGAGTAAGAGTGAGAGAATAATGAGAGCAAAATCTTGCCAACTGATCCTCAAAAGCCTATTTATCAATGAGGCCTCTATTTTCTTCATTTTCCATTATTTTCCTTCATTTTCATCCTCCCATGAAACTTGTGACTTTTCACCTCCATTTTCTCCTAATTTCCATTATTTGCATAAACAAATGTGCCAAAAATGTCATTTTTCCTCTCCAAAGCCTTTTCATTTTCCTTTTCCAATTTCGTTAGCCATATTAACCAAAATGAACACCCACTATGATGTTTTTCCCACCATTCTTCTTGGAATATGTGTCCCATCAACTGTGTTTGTTATTTTTAACTTTTATTACATGGAATTTTCACCAAGGTTGTTACCTAAAGTGGTTTGTAATGGCTCCTATTGTTGAAGCTCAATTTATTTTCCTTTCTCTACTTGCATTTATGCTTGTATATTTTCCAATTGTGACCATTCCTCTTGTAGGATTACTTGTTCTGCCAAGGTAGTTTCTTTGTCAATAATTTCCTTCTTGAGAAATTCCTCTATCAATGCCTTTAGAATCTGATCAATAATGATTAGGAGTTATTTTAGAAAATTGGAAGATACTTTTTGTGCAGTTGTATGAATATTATTTGTTTAGGACTCTGTTGGGTGACTAGACCAGTAGATGAACTGCTAACTTCAGGTAGAATTTATTCCATGCCTTGATTCTACAAAATTCTTGGAAGACATATTCTTTTATTTCTTAAAAAATTTAGGAACTTGGTTAAGAAATCATTTTGGAGCTCTTAGATCCTCTTCTAAACTTCAGGATATGTGTTTTCCCTTTTGAATATGACATTAAAAGGGGATTCTCCATCTATATAATTTCTAAGAAAGAGTAATGCACAATGTTATATACAATCTTTAAGGGGTTGTGAGCTTTAAATTCAATGCAATACATCTTAAGGAAAGTGATGGTTGTAGCTTCCTTTCCCCCATGACCCAAATTAGAAATATAATATGGGCCAACCTATAAGGGGAAATATAGCTAGACTTTCTTGGATGCTTTCGATAATTCTCTAATTATACCCTTTTCTACTATTTGATAAGCCACCTCCATACAAACCATCTTGTCTAATGCATACAAGGGAAGGGCATGAGGAGGGGCTCGACACCCATAAACTCATATGTAAGATAATGTCTCTATGACATACCGATCACCAATCTATTCAATGCTTGGTTTTACTTTTTGGGAAAACCTTGGCAGTGAGGAATTAAAAAAACAATTATGGTCTAATAAGATTATTACAAATTGAAAATTTTGATATAAATTCTCTCTTGCATTATCTCCCCATAGTATTGAGTTGTAAATATGGATAGGTTCAGGAGTTATCATGGTCTAGTGTAGATCTAGTTGAGTAAATGGAGTGGAAGAAAAGGGTAGCCATGACATAATAATACATGTAAAATTGAAGTGTTCCCGAGTCAGACCTAGCTTCCTTGTAGATTCAATATGCCTATAAAGACTATTTGACAAAATTGTGGCCCAATTGAAAGCATAACCACTGAGGGTTCTATGAATGATGGGTACCCAATCTAGCTTCAAACGAGAAGAGTCATTCCCCCCAAATATTTTCATAACATCATCGCAACATATGTGAGGCCTTGCTCACAAGGAACCATGAGATATAACTTAGATATTTATTCCTTAAATTTACTTTCATTTTCCCTCTAATAATTTATTATTTAAGGTAGGGACAAGTCATATTGCTCACATTCTTCCTTAAGAAATTTATAAGGTAATTCAACATTATAGATGATTTTTGGTTTAGGTAGTTTATACATATTGTGTATGTCATTAGGTCTAAAGGACCCCACGGTATCGCCCTTCTAATTGCAGATGGTCCTTGTTAGCATGTCAACATGTTCTAGTGCCCAATGAACCATGTCTATATAAGAGAGAATTTTATCTCTAACTACAATTTTGTGAAGAACTGAAATGACTATGTCGTGCAAGGTTGTATTAGCCATTTCGAATCTATCCCAATCCTCTTTAGACACAACATTACTTTATTCTTTGAACAATTTGTACAAATATTTCCAGGTGAGGGTGTTGCCTTAAAATATGAATTTTGTATCAAAGAATATCCTTGTGTTTTGGCTGTTTCCATCTAAGTCCTCCATTTGCGGGGTCTTTGTCATAGGTTTATGTACTTAACTAGTATTTTTTTCCCATGGTACACATTATGGAAGAGTAAGCTCTATTTGGAACTATTATGCAAAAAGGAAGCAATAAGCAAGGATCAACAATGCAATCTCTAAGAGAACTAATTTTGCTTTGATGAAGCCAAAGGTGCACTTAAGGATTTAATTCCAATTGCGTGCAAAAACAACCTAATTTTGCTTTGTAGAATGACATTAACAACATGAAAAGAATGGCATTTAAACGAGTTTTGAAAGCACGTGTTTTAGCTACTAGATTAGCTACTAATTATTTTATTAATCATTTATTAACTTGGATTAATTAGGGATTAATCATAATCCCCAGCCTTGCGACCCTGTCCATGTGGTGTGGAGCTATGTTATGGGAAAGGGATAGGGATCTAGGGATGCAAGGACATGGAAATTTTTGGTTTTGGGCTGACATGGAAATTTTTGAACGTGAGACATCAACAATGTGTTGTGTAGCCATTTACATAGAGAAAAGGTTGAAAATGTAAAGGGAAGTTGACGACATGATGCAAATAATTTCATTGATAAACAAAAAAGGTTTTTGGGAACTAATGGAGGGATGGATATCATGGCCCTGACTAATTTTTCATTTTTTTCTGAAGGACTTAGTCGAGGATCTGAGAATGGGACAACAATATGGTCATTAGTTGTAGATAACAAATAGCCACAAGGGGGGCCGACTTTGTGTTCCCATGTAACTATGCGAAGGATGTTGAATGGAACTACCAGGGGATCTAGGGATAATATGGCATCATAAGAGGATGCATAATATGTACAAACAGGTAAAATCAAACTATTTCAAAGAATTCAAGTTCAAATTAGCTAAGTATGAAAGGGTTTAAATTGAATACAAAGATTTGAAAAACATAAGGGTCCCCATTAATTTTTTTTATAAATACAATAAATGGGGGGTTGTTTTCATGCCACAACAAGGAGTAAACAAGCTCTTGGTTACATCAAAATCTCATAAAATGCACAAGGAACTGACATCTACACGAGGAATACACCTATCTCAAGAAATATGGTGTTACTACAACTCCTTATTTGCTACCTAGTTATGCTCCCAATAAATTTGTCTTGGGTGAGATAACATATCAAACAATGATACATGGTCTTAATTCTTCCTTACACAAAAATGCAAAAAGAAAATTTTAAGTCCTTGTGATCTTATTCTAGGACATTATAATATAGTCAATCCACAACATGTTGGATAAGAAGCCAATTATATGTTATAATATCAATACCACCAAGGCCAATTAAGAAGGCGTAACCCATTTGGAAGTATTTCTAAACACTGTGAATTAATTTCCCTGCCTTGGCTGTAAACTCATGAGAAGTGGAAAGATGAAGTTCCATTTGAAAATGCTAGAGACTACGAAGATTTCCAAACTATACTAAAATCCCCATAGTTCTCAACTTTATGTAGCATGACTCTAGGTGACCAATTAGAGGAAATCAAAAGGAAGTTGGATGAAATGGAAATAACAAGGAATGAAGAAGAATAAGAAGAGATGAAATAAATCAAACTAAGAGAGGAAGCAAAAATGAAAGAAAAATAAGAGGAAGAAAAAGGCAACAACTTGAAGCAAAATTAAGAAGAAGAAATAAGGAAAATGCATGCTAAAGTATATGTTAAAATTTTAGAAGAAGTTAAGTGAATTGTAGCTGAGGTTGAGGTAAAAAGAAATAATTTTAAGGATTTATAGGAAAATAAAATATTAGAGGTTGAGGAATGAAGAAGACAAGAAAAAAGAGAAGAGAAGAGAAACATAGAAAAAATAAGAAAAAGAAAGATAAGAGTAGAGGTTTAAGTAGAGGAAAAGAGAAAATAGGAGGAGGAAAAGAAGAAAGGAAGGAGAAAAAAGGCCCCAACCAAAATCAATTCAAGTAAAAAATCATAAAGAAAATATAATGATAGAGACCCAAGAACAAATGGAACAAAATCCTAAATAGTAACCATCACAACAAACACCACCACCTTCTAGCAATTTCATTGATCTAACCATGGAGGACGTGGTCATTCCAAAAATATAAGATAAAGGTAAGGATCTTGTACTAGAGAAACTGCACACTCCGTGAATTTTGTAGAATGTTTTATCTTGGGGTGGTCAACCAATTTCATAAAACAATAACACTCAATTAGGGAACCAACTCCCTTGGTAAATGAAAGACTTCTAAATCCAGTCAAATTGTGTTTTGACTTTGGAAGTAATATTATCCTGCATCATGCATGTACACCATGGTGTCCTCTTTTAGAATTTTTTGAATTTTTCTTAGAACTTATCACTTTAGAGGGTTTCCCTTGGATACATTTGAGTTCAATTTCATTGCCTTCCAAGGAAAATCTCATGAAAAGATCTTGAAAATTAAGAACCAATATTCCAATGATTTCAGCTATTAGACTTGTAATACAACATCAATGCCACCCATTTTAATTTCAATCATCATATTATCCAATAAATACTTCCCCATAGTAAGCTTCATATTGTGGCACTTCGTTAAACAATTTATGGTACCTCCATCTATAGTCAATACTTGAAACTCTAGTGCTCGAAATATAATGAAATTAAGAAGTTTGGCTAATTTGCAATGAATTATTTTATGGGTACCACCATAATCAACACTCTCACCTTTTTGTTTTGATGTATCCTTCTATCTCGATAGTTTGAAGAGTGTTGATGCCAATCAATGCATGCCAAAATATGGTTGGGGTAGACTCTTCTAGTTCTAAATCTTTACACGGTTCTAGTTCTTGATTTTCTTCCACTTCATAATCCATGTAGAATAATTTCCTCTCAGTGCACTTATAACCCATGCTATACTTTTTATCTTAATTGAAACAATTTTCCTTTTCTCTTATTTTATCCATTTGTTGAGGTGTCAACCATGTAGGTTGAGTGAGGTTAGGAGAGAGAACAAGATGCTCTCCATAGTTTTTAGTGGCCACCCTTATAGTAGCCATATTTTTACTTTAAATTTTCCTTGTCACATTAAAAGCATGATCAAGAAATTTAGGCCCTAAGATATTAACCTCATGTTGAACTTTAAAGTGTCTATAAATATATCTAACAAATTATCCTTTGGAATGTTCTTAAGTCCGGGACTCAACAATCAAAATTGTTGAATATGCTCTATAATTGTACCTCTTTGTCAAACATTTATAGATTGACAATAGAATTTGTTGCTCTTAATATCCCCATAATGTGTCATTGGTTCATCAATAAAATTGGACAAACAATAAAATCCCTTTTTCATTCACAAAGCCATTGGCACCATAAAATTTGATCAAGTTTTAACTAAAAAGGATGTAAAAGTTATTTTTTTTAAAGTTAGCACTTGATGTAGATAAAATGACTATTTCATTTGGAATATCCATATTATAATATCTCTAGAATCAAGCATCCTCATATAGATCTTAGGAATTAAGAAGTTCCTTGGTCCGAAGTTCAACCCCTAATGATACGTATCTTGGAGTGATTAATACTCAATGATTTTGGGATTCAATCTTTGTATCCTCCAAAAGCGTTAAAATCTTACCCATATATGACCAAGTTTCAACGATTTTTTTACCCTTATTTTCATGATCTCCTTGGGTCACAATATCACATTTATGAAACCTTTCATTTAAGGTATAGAAAATCATGGCTTGCATGAAATTTTGCAATTATTCCATCTTTTGATCCATTAACTTTTCCATTTTATCTTCAACTTCCATATTTTGATCCATCAAATTTTCCATTTTATCTTCAACTTCCATATCTTGATCCATCAAATTTTCCATTTTTTATTCAATTTTCCTTTTAAATATTTTTTCTAAGTTAACATTTTGCAACACAATATCACCCATTTCATTAAATTGGTTCCTTGATTGGGATACTTGGCTCCCAAGTCTTCACATTCTTCACAAGTCATGGATGAGTTCACTAGAGGTTTAGAAAATGTAGAATTATTCCACCACTTCTACCCATATGAGCCAAAATTAATATTTAGTTAAATATCTCCTCTATTTTCTTTTTACTGCACTTTCCAATCACCTCAAATATACCTTTCAAAAAAATTATACAAGTTTCAATTTACAATACCTTTTTAGAACCTTGATTTGGAGATTATTATGTAGAACAAGCTTGTACCCGATATAATCTACAATTTCTACACCCCTACCCAACTCTAAAATTTTGATTTGTGGTAACCCAACATGTCTTCTATGCAATACCACACATTTGACTAACCTTTCAAAAACTTGTTGATTTTGGTTCTTTTAAGAGAGTGAACTTTTATGGATAGTCATGCATTCAAATTTTAAAAGTTATTTCTAAAATTTTTAATTAAAATACTATGGTTCATAGTTTTTTCAATACAACCAGTGTCACTTAATTCAAATATTTGTAGAATCATATATGATTGTTTCACTCAGAACACATGTTTGAGACTAGTTTTAGGACTAGTAAAAAATCTAACTTCCATAGGATGTAACTTTAAAAGTATATTTAAACATAATATAAAAAATTTAGTGACAATACTTCTCTATTTCATCTCACTATCCCAAAAAATTTATTATCTAAAACTTCCTAGCAAAAAATCACAGTAAAAATTCCAAGATGACTTGTTTGAAGAAGCCAAACCCAATGATCGTATGCTTTGAAACCAAATGTTATGCACAAAACAACCAAATAACATTAAAAAGAAGAAGAAGAAGAAGAAGATAAGTAACTCCATGCTTTAAGAATAAGAGAGTGTAATGATCAACACAATATTGAAATGACCTTCCAAGTAAGAGATAGAATTTGGTTACACCCTAATAAAGAAAGTTAACATTGACCATGGAATAACATTAATACCTTGAGATATGGACCTTTCAATATCGAAGAAGGTAGGCAAAAATGTTTTCAAAGTTATTCTTCCACCTTAATGTGTATTTACTTAGTAGTAAATGGAGAGAACTTGAAACTCTATGAGCTATCGATGCTCAATGAGGATGAAAAGGGACAAATATTACCTTCTATCGAAGATTTGGCACCTAATGCAAATGCATAATTAACAAAGGATAGAAGTTTGCAAAAGAATATAAAAATGTACAGATGAGATTAAAAAGAACCTTAGTAGGTATGATTAAAGGACTAACGACCAACTAATGTCAAATGGTACTCAAAGGAGAAAGTTAAAGAGTTGTTTCCTTGTCTCTTTCAAAAGTTAAGCTTTTGGTGACCAAAAGCCTCAAAAATGAGGAGGGATGATCCAAAATGGATAATATAAGTACCATATGAATTCATGGATGCTCTAGATTTGGGAAAACATTATCATAACATCTTAGATATGGTTTTGATTTTATTATATTTCAGGGAATCAACATTTGACATGTTTTTGGGGCCCTAAGAAAAAAAGTTATGGCCTTGCAAAGGTTGAAACTATTGAAAACTCTCATTAACCTTGTATTAAAATTTTCTTCTCATGGAGAAATTCCCAATGAGCTATTATGTGTTTAAAATGAAAGTTTTATTTGTGGTAACCCAATATTTCTTCTATGCAATGCCACATGTTTGACTAAATTATGAGGTATCAAGAAAATGTTATGGTAACCTTCCAAAAACTTGTTGATTTTGATTATTTTAAGAGAGTGAACTTTTAATGATCGTCTTGCATTCAAATTTTAAAATTTATTTCTAAAATTTTGAATTGAAATAATGTGGTTCGTACTTTTTTCAATACAACCAATGTCACTTAATTTGAATATTTATAGAATAGTATATGATTGTTTCACTGAGAACACCTGTTTGAGACTAGTTTTAGGACTAATAAAAATATATAAATTCCATAGGATGTAACTTTAAAAGTATATTAAGACATAGTATAAAAAAATTAGTGAAAATACTTCATTATGTCATCTTAGGATCCCACAAATTTTATTATCTAAAACTTCCTAGAAAAAAATTACAGTAAAAATTCCAAGGTGACTTGTTTGAAGAAGCCAAAGCCAATGATTGTATCCTTTGAAACCAAATTTTATGCACCAAACAACCAAATAAAATAAAAAATATATATATATATAAGTAACTCCATTCCTTGATAATAAGAGAGTATAATGATCAAAACAATATTGAAAAGACCTTCCAAGTAAGAGATAGAGTTTGGTAGTCGAACTGATGGCAATAGCTTGGAACCCTACGGATGGTGAACAGGTTCAAACTCAGGCCCTATCGGGCAAACAGTCCTAGCCACTGGGAAGTTCAAGGCATGCGATGACTGCTCAAGGTCGTTATAGTACAGCAGCCACCTGGTCTGCACAGGTCACCACGTGGCATGCCTCGGGCATGGTGAAGGTGGCAGCATTGTATTAGGTCATCGGGAGGATGGCGATTAGGGTTTTTCTAGATCCTAACCTTGCTTCCTTACGGAGAACACAGCACGCGCCTCCAACTAACAGTAGGGTTTTCTATTTTTGGGTTTTCTTCCTCCCTACAACCAGTGGAAATAACCATGGTTAGAGAAAGGGAATCGGTGGATATCAAACCTGAGCCAAGCAACATCTTAACGATCTGGGGTTTGGATGTTTCGGAGAAGAATATAGAGAGGTATATTCTTCCTAGAAGGCTTGCAAGAACAAAAACATGAGGCTTGGGTGAGGTCTGGGGCACGGGCAAGGGTTTTGGCTTGCTGGAAGAAATACTGTACAACCCAAATCGCGGAGGCCAGTCAGTGGACATAAGCTTGGACGTGCAGCTGAACCACATCTCCTCTTTGTTGGAGATAGCTACGGAGGAGCCGAAAGGCTTGAAAGTAAGTACTTTTACATCCTGTGGATTCAAAAACCCTGGTTTTTCTGGAAGTCTTGAGGATATTGTAGCTAGTTGTGGTATCAAAGGAAATGTACGCCTGAAATCCTTTATGGATGAGTCTAATGGGAAGTTGGAGCCAGTCAGGGGGTTTAGACTAGATAATTCTAGTGCATGCATAAATTTGCCTCAGTCAAAGGAGAGGGTTTTGAATGAGTTTCATTTTCCAAGGTTGGACGGTGAGGTAGAGGAAATTTGGTCGGGGAAGGAGAAGAGGACCCTGTTTAACCTATTATCGGGTGGGGAAACATGAAATCATCAGGTCGGGCTATCTGTGTTGCCGGTACAAGGCGAGGGGAAGGGAAGGGCTCAGGGGGCGAACAGAGAGGAGGAGGATGTGACATCCAGTGGGGATAGAAAGGGTTTGGGGGGTAGATCCCTGAATGAGCCAGTAATTACAAGCTCGAAGACAAGGCAGTCCAGGCTGCTCGCTCTAGAAGGTCTCGATGCAACAGACAACTCTCCGAGGAGCGGGGAAGGTGGAGGAAACAAGGTTACAGGAGGTAAGAGAAATAAAATTAAGCCAATAAGGAGAAATGAGTCAAATATGAGCCTGGTATTAGGAGTGGATATACAAATTGATGAAGTAATGGAGGTAGCTGAAACCATTCTAGTCAGTAGGGCAAAGGGGAAAAAATACTCGGCAAACTATATCAAAGAATGGTTGTATGTGGCCTGGGAAGATGCTCCAAAGAGGCAAGTCCAATCTCTACTCTTGCGCGTGGTTGGTTCATGATAATTTTTAACAAAAAGGAATCGTTGGAATGGGTCCTGAGCCAGAACTGGATTTTTGGTAAGAGACCAATTCTATTTAAAAAATGGAACCCTTTATTTTATGCTCGGAGAGAAAAGGTCGAGGAAACCCTGGTTTGGGTCAAGCTTCTAGGCTTGTTGTTCCCTTTCTGGATGGACTCTGTTTTTAGGGCCATTGGGAACTCTTTGGGGAAATTTTTGGAAGTCGATTCGTCTTATTAACAGACTATGGATAAAATTTTCGCAACGATCCTTATCTCTTTAAATCCCAAGAAAGGCCTGGCAGAAGAGATAAATCTGACGTATAAGGATTTATCCTATACACAAATGATTGATTATGAGAATATTCCTTTCAGGTTTAATCGCTATTATGCTTATGGACTTTTGGAAAAGGAGTGCCCCTTGGTTTATAGGCGTCGAATAAAACATAGAAAGGAGGCAGGGGTAGCAAGGAAAAGTAATAATCAGGTGGATAGCATCAATGAGGGAGTGGAGGCAATGGAAGGAGTGGAAGGAGAAAAATTTTAGCAGGTATCAGAGGAGCCCCAGGACATGCAGACAGAAACTGTCAACAATATCACCCCCTCCATGACAAAATTCTTGGCTTGTCCACCCTTTGGGGAAGCAAGAGATGGCACTTCGGCCCCTCAAATGGAGGGTACTATTATGGACCCTTTCTCCTCCTTTATTTCTCATTTGAATTCATCAATATGCTCTCTGTTTGGGCCTGGTCCCTCGAGGCCTGCCATAGTGGATGTTTTTCATGCTAATTCTGTAGCAGAGGCCTTGGATAGCATAATCACTACAATCCATGAGATACACTTGTCCCATCCTGAAACCTATGTCCCTAACGATCCCTCTCCCTTTGCCCCCTCCCCTAAGAAGCCTCATTACAATCTCAGACCCAGGGAAAAGAAACCTCCTCCCTGGGACTTTGTGGGGGGCCTGGAGCCCTTCCCATAGCAGTTGACCCTCGGAAAGCCAGAGGTAGGAATTCGAACCTCTCAAAAGCCTAGTTGCGAGCCAAAATCGACATAGCCGATGGAAAACATATTTCCCTATCAGGGGTTCTTAGAGCAGCGCAAACCCCCTCCCCCGGTTGCAAATGATTATTTTATCCTTTAACTGTCGAGGGTTGCTAACAGCTCCAAAAAGATAGCACTAAGGGAATTACTCAAGTCCTATGACCCTGATGTCCTTATACTTCAAGAAACTCTAGGCCTTGAAGAAGAGGTAAATGGAGTCCTATCCAAGTTTTTCCCAGGTGGTCCGTTCATACTCTGGATGCAAAAGGGAAGTCTAGGGGATTGGCTTTGGGAAGCAGAGATGGAATATTGAACGTGTTAAATTCTTGGGGAATGGATTAGGCTATTGGAATAGAGGTTTACTCCATTGACCTTTGTTCGCCTTTAACAATTTTTAATGTGTATGGGCCTTGTTTAGAAAGGGTTCCTTTCTGGAACTCATTTTTCTCCAAATCCTTGATGAGTAATTCGAATCTGGTGATTGGAGGAGATCTGAACTTCTCATTGGGGTTGCCTGAAGCCTGGGGCCCTTCAGCCTAGGCCGATCCTCTAGCTAAATTATTCATGCATAAGATAATCTCGATGGGCCCTTTTTGACATTGATTTGATTAAGCCTCGACCAACATGGAGGAACAAGAGAATTGGGGTTGATAGAGTAGCAAAAATACTGGACCGCTTTCTTCTCAAAGAGAACTTGGTGAGTAGAATCTTGGTTTTCAGGCATTGGGTGGGGGAATGGGGAGACTTGGATCATCTTCCTATCCTTCTCGAACTCACGGGCTCTAATAAGAAGCCAGGATCCCCTTCAAATTTAACTCATCCTGGCTAAAGGATGAAATTTCTTACAATGAGTTATTTCATTCAACCTGGACGTCGGGTTTCAAAGATTTGGAAAGAGACAATGGGCTTCCCTTCATGGAGAAACTCAAGTTAATGAAAAATGCCTCAGTGGAGTGGGCAAAAAAAAAGAGATTAGCAAAGGATGATTCTCTTCGTTTCATTGGAGAGGAACTAGATCAACTTGAAAAAGCAGAGGAAGATGGTTATGAAACTAGTGAAAAAAGGGACAGAATCAAGTTGTTGGAATCCAACCGAAGGAAAATCTTGATGGATAAGGAAGAATAGTGGAGACTCAAAAGTCAAGAAATATGGCTGATACCGAGGGATGAAAACTTAAAATCTTTCCATAATTATGAAAAAGGAAGGAAGAACATCAATACTATCTGGGGTATGAAGATGAAGGAAGGGAGAACAACAAAATCCTTTGAGGATCTAGCCATGGTGGGGAATAACCACTTCAAAACCCTCTTCAAAGCACCAGCTGAAGCATCTATTGCGGAGGTGATCAAAGTGGCTCAGTTCTTCCCTCGCTACGTGGAGGAGGAGGATAATGAAAATATCATGCTATCTGTTTCCAAAGAAGAGGTGGAGGGGATTCTCAAGGCTATGTAGAAAGACAAAAGTCCAGGACCGAATGGGTGGACTATGGAATTTTTGCAGCATTTCTTCGAGACTCTGGAGGAGCTGGAAGGGGTGGTAAAAGAATCTAGGATCAGAGGATCAATCTACCATCCCTTTAACTCCACCTTCTTGGACCTTATATCTAGGAAGGAGGACCCAAAATCATTTGATGACTTCATACCCATTTTGCTCTGCAACTGTATCTATAAAGTAATATCAAAGGTGATTTTTGTTCGGCTAAATCCTATCCTCTCTAGGAACATCTCTAAGGAACAATTTGGGTTTTTGGATGGTAGGAAGATCCATGAAGCGGTCGGAGTGGCTCAGGAAACTCTTTATAGCCTCAAAAGGAGCAGGAAGAAAGGATTTGTTGTTAAAGTTGACCTATCCAAAGCATATGATCGCAAAATCTAGCTTTATCTTCGATTGATATTGACCCATTTGGGTTTCGGGATCACCTTCATTAACCGGGTGATGGGATGCATCTCAAACATCATTTTTGTGGTGCTGATCAACGAGGCAGCTACCCCTTTCTTCCAGAGTCAGAGAGGTATGCGACAGGGCTGCCCTCTCTCCCCTCTTCTCTTTCTCTTAGCCGAATAAGGCCTCAGCCAGTTGATCCTTGAAGCAATAATGAGGGGAGAAATAAAGGGATTGAGGTAGCTATAAATCTCACCATAACACACTTGTTTTTCGTGGGTGACATCCTATTATTTAGCTCGAGAAGTAGGCTGGAAATGAAGTTCATTAAAGATATCCTAGACCCCTTCCTCAAAGCAATGGGCCTGTGTATCAATGGTCAAAAATCCTTTGTAACCATTGATGGCTTCTCAAGGGTGGAGGCTGAAAGGATATCTGAAGAGCTCCCCTTTGAAGCAAATAAGTTTTCAGATAGTTTCAAATACCTGGGTTTCTTTCTAAAGACCGACTCTTACAAAACTTAGGATTGGCACTGGTTGGTGGCAAAGATTGAAGCCAGAATTAAGCAATGGATTTACAAGTGGTTGTCCTGGGCGAGAAGACTTGTTCTGATAAAATTGGTTCTTCTAGCTATTCCAGTTTACTAGACTTCCCTAACTTGGGTGCCTAAAGGAATCCTTTCAAAAATTAAGTGTATATGCAGTAGATTTCTATGGGAAAGGTCAAAGGAGGACTCAATTCTACCTTGGGTGGCTTGGGAGAAAGTGGCGCATCCAAAGGAGTGGGGAGGATGGGGTATTAAGGAACTCAATGCTTTTGCTCTATCCCTGGCAGCCAAATTGGGTTGGATATTAATTACTATGGATAACCTTTGGACCTCGGTCATCAAAAGGAAGTATATTGACCCGACTCCATTCGAAGAATGGCTTAGATCTCTGCTCAAGAGACACTCACATGCTTCGGTTTTCTGGAAAACTACGATGGAATTGATAAACATCAGTGAGCAAGGTTTAGCTTGGTAGGTAGGGAACGGAGAACGGGTCAGAATTGGGAAAGACCCCTAGGTAGGCTGCAACGGGTGTTATGCCCTCTCTAGGGAGTTGATTGACCATATATCTTTCAAAGGGATCCATTGCCTTAGCCAGATAGAGCTTGCAGGTCATTCCATGGTGTGGGGACAAGCGTGGAAATCAGGAGAGGACTTAAAAATTGATGATCAATGGTTGGAGGAGTGGAGAGGGTACATTACGGAACTTCAAAAATCAAATTTTTGTTTGCATGGGAATCCAGACTTGTTGAGATGGGTTCACTCTCCCTCGGGGAAATATGCCCCCAAATTTGGGTACAATTGGTTGATGTCTCAAAAATGGTGGGATGATCCTGATTGGTGGTCCAAAGTCTTGTAGAAACCAAAACCCCCAACAAAAACTAGGCTTTTATTCTAGTACATCCTCAAAAACAAATTCCCAACTTGGGACATCCTCCAAAGGAGAAACAAGATAGGTCCTGGTTGGTGCTCTCTGTGTAAAGGAAATGAGGAGTCCATCCACCATCTCTTCCTGTTATGCCCTTTCAACAAAAATATTTTGGAAGAATCCTTGAGACTGTTAAACCTCAATCAGGCTTGGGGTGGGCCATCCATCCATGAAGTCTGGATTTCCTGGTGGAATTAAGCCAAGGATTAAAGAGTTAAAAATCTTTCGCTAATTGTCTCCTGGGGCACCTGGATTGCTCGAAACAAGGCCATTTTCCGGGACACTTTCTTCCCTCCTGAAATCTTAACCATGGAATGAGCATCAATTTTTGAGAATATCCCTTTCTGCAACCCTTCCAAAAAATAGAGGGTCGTCGGGTTAGAAGAGATCAGAGGAGACATCCCCTGGGCATACTTTGACGGAGCCACGGACCCACAAAACATATGTGGAGTTGGGATCACTATCCATCTCCCTTCTAGGAAGATTCTAAAAGCCTCAGTAGGATTGGGATCAGGAACCAACAACCTTGCAAAGCTACAATCCCTTAAACTTCTTATTTGCTAGCTTACCCACCTAGGCATGAGAAATGCCCAGATCTTTAGATATTCCTTGAATATCGTCAAATGGTTTAGCACAAAATTGAGATGTCAAAATTTTATGTTGTTGCCTCTTTTAGAAGAAGTTGTGTTCTTGAAATGTTTTTTTAACAAAATATTTGTATGTCATATCTACAAGGAACGGAAAATGGATGCAGACCTACTTTCTAAGGAGGGAGTACAACAAGCTATGGGATTCTGATCCATAAAATAATTTGAAGGGGAATTCGACTCTTATCAGCCGCCCTTTGCACACTAATAGTTTTTTTCTTTCATCCAGAGGCTAGATCACACAGTTACAATTGTGTCAGATGTTTTAATGCTTCCATATTTTTATCTGGTTTTTCTCTTTAGATTTGGCCCTGCAAAACATTTGTTCTTATGTTGGTTATGTTGTAATACTTATTTGGGTATACTCTCAAAGATCCTATATCTTACTTTCACACTTTCAGGTTGTTTTCCTCTGATGAAGGAGGCTCAGACTGGTATGTTGTTTATCTTTATATTTTGAAAAAATCTATAAACAGAAGTATTTTTTGGCCTCTCTCATCTCCCTGTGTGGGTTGTTTTCCTCTTGTAGAGGAGGCTCGGGATTTCGAGAGGGGTGCATCAAAATTTTGTTATCCTATGCAAGGTGGGGTGGGAGGAAATATTTGTTTAGATTTTTCTTTCTCCACAACACGGTAACTCTATGCCTCTTTCTTGTTTTTATAACCGGACAAGAGCATACATATTTTTGAATGCCAAAAGGCATATACTATGTAACTTTTTATACTCTCAATATAAAGTTTGATTTTTTCGTTGGAAAAAAAAAAGAGAGATAGAGTTTGGTTACACCATAATAAAGAAAGTTGACATGGGCCATGGAAGCAAATTAATACCTTGAGATACAGACCTTTCAAAATATCGAAGAAGGTAGGCAACAATGTTTTTAAACTTACTATTCCACCTTAATGTGTATTTAATTAGTATTAAATGGAGATAATTTGAAACTCTATGAGATATAGATGCTCAATGAGGATGAAAAGGGCCAAGTATTACCTTCTATTGAAGATTTGGAACCAAATTCACATGCATAATTAAAAAATGATAGAATTTTGCAAAAGAACATCAAAATGTCCAAACAAGATTAACAAGAACTTTAGTAGTATGATTAAAGTACTAACTACCAGCTAATGTCAAATGGTACTCAAAGGAGAAAGTTAAAGAGTTGTTTCCTTATCTCTTTCAAAATTAAAGCTTTTGGTGACCAAAAGCCTCCAAAATGAGGAGGGATGATCCAAAATGGATAATATAAGTACCATATGAATTCATGGATGCTCTAGATTTGGTATAATAGTATTATAACATCTTATAGATTGTCTTGATTTTATTAGATTTTAGGGAATCAACATTTGACATGTTTTTGGGGCCCTAAGAAAAAAAATTATGGCCTTGCAAAGGTTGAAAACTATTGCAAACTCTCATTAACCTTATATTACAATTTTCTTCTCATGGAGACATTCCCAATGAATTATTATGTGCTTAAAATTAAATTCTTAATATGGAAATTGTGGTCTTAAAAATGCAACAATTCCAATATTCTTTGTAGGAAAAAGTGATGACCATGTTAGCTCACCATAATTTGAATATGGGGAGTTAGTAACATGTGTGAATTTGTGAACCCCTTTCATTACCCCAATTTTTGTAATGTAACTAAGAACAGATAATGTGAAGGTGACCGCATTGATGCTATGATGTCAAACTCTATTATATGATCTAATGTTTATTTTTATTAAAAAATGCTAGAGCTAAAGAAATGGGACAACCAACATATTATGATGCCTTGGGGAGGGAGAAAACTTGACTTAAGAGGAAAAATATACCTTGGGTGAATATTTCTCTTTGATGTGATGCCTTGTCTTCCCAACAAGTTGAAAGATGACTATAGTTTTTTACATGTATTAAATTTGGTAACAACACTAATTGAGGAAGATAGGCTTCCTAAATTCTTCTTTAAATAGGTCATGTTTGAAATTATGTTATAACTTTTCTTTTGAGAGGTTCCAAAAGCTCAAAATTGGACTATAGTGAGGGGAAATACTCATGATCTTCTGGTCCAATTTTCAAAGGTTGGGTCATAAAATTTTAGGAAATGTGATCAAAGGAACTTGAGCTTCCTAAATGCATCTTTATACAGGTCATGTTGGAATTTCTGCTATAACTTTTCTTCTGGGAGGTTCCAAAAGTTTAAACTTGGACCATAATGAGGGTAAATCATGTTGATCATCTGGCCCAACTTTCAGATCTTATGTCATGATATTTTATGAGATATGACCATATGAAGTCGAGCTTCCTAGATGCTCCTAAAATCATGCATCAAAAATGTCATGTTGGCATTTCTGCTATAGATTTTCATCTAGGAGTTTCCATATGCTGAAACTTGGACCATAGTGATGGGTACTCCCATTTATCATTTGGTTCGATTTTCAAAACTTGGATTGCTATAATTTAGTAGATAGGTCCTAAGGAGGTTGCTATATTAGTTTACATGCAAAGTGTTTGAAGAAATTCCTGAATGGTTTAATGATTCATTGCATATAAATTGTTTGATGAAACGCCCCAATGAAAATGTATTTTTGTTGATGGGGATAATATTGTTGTATGTTAGCATTATTGTATGTTAGCATTGTTGTATGATAGTCTTGTTGAGCTGATATATTTCTATTTGCATGCAAAAAATTTGAATAAATGTGTTTAAGGTATTTTATTACAATTTTCATATAAACTGTTTGATAAAATACCTCAAAGACATAAATCAAAAGTTGCATGATTGAGTGGTATATTTTAGTTAGTGATCAGAAACTGAATTGGGGGCAAAAATTTGCTAAAAAATGAAGGTGCTCAGAATCACTCAAAATCAGAAAGACCGCAAATTTCTCGTCGCCCTGATTCATGCGCACTTCGTTTCATCAAAAACCAACTCCGTATGTGAAAGTTAGAGCCTGTTTTCCGCTTTGCCAAACAAGCGAATTTTACAAAAAAATTCAAACAGGGCCAAAGGGGTCAAATTTTTGGTCAAAATTTTATTTTCCTCCAGCCAATGGTGTGCTGACACTTGTCACCTTGCAGTTGGCCTGAATTTCTAGGATATGTTAGTGTCAGTATTTGCATCTTGTCATCAATGATCAAAATCCTCTTTTCATATCATTTTAGGAGTCCCACTTGGAAAATTTTGTTCATTCCACTAGGTCATGCAAAAATTTAGTCATTGATGGTAGCCCTAGTCCAAAAACATCACTCTTCGTCAAATTCCATTACTTATTGGCTCATTTTCATACCTTGCTGACTGTACACCATTCATAAAGTCAATATCAGTCAATCTCATCTTGAAATTCAATCCTTCAAGGTCTCGTTAGGTTCTTAGGGTTTTTTCCAAGGTCCTAAACACACCATTTCCATTGCATAGAGCCAACAAAGTAAGAGAGTGAACACAATAACATCTGTTTACCATGGAAAGATGATTTGCAAAGATGTAATTTATTATCACCCTAATAATTCTCAGGTTGTGGGATGGGGATTTTTGTAGTTAAGAACACTAGGGGTAACCAAGAAATGCTTTGGGAATTTAGGATCTAGCCTTCCTGAGCTCCGGAGAGGGATCTCTCCTTATGATTTAGCTTTGTTTTGGTAAAATATTTTAGGCTGGCTATGAGTGAAAAGTAGGGCTTGTTTTAAAAAATTGGTGGGAATAAAGAGATTTCAAGGTAAACCAGAAGGATCTACCAGAACATTGGGCAATGGAGTTAGCTCTCTAGGCAGGCAGAACTAAGAAATAAGGCTTAGAGATGAAAATGTGCTAAGGGAAAGATAGGTGACCTTCTAAGGCTTTGTATAGGCTTGATTTGATGGAGTGGGCGGAATCTGAGCAAAAGGGCACTTAAGAATCATGAAGCTATAGATAAGAAAATTGATGGAGGGGATCAAACTGGGACCTAGAGCAATTAAGAATTCCATGGTCCAGTTATCAAGTAGAAAACATCAAAATGCCAACAAGTTTAAAACAGGGAGCTTATTATCACTAATCCTGTTTAATTTCTGCTTAATTGATCATTACAGAATAGAAACACATAATATGAATGAATGTAAACTTTAAAAGAAATACACTGAAAACAGGAAAAAACGAGACTTATCTTATCACCACGAGAATCCTTAACTATGATGTCTCTAATCTCGTTTCCAGTCTGCTACTTCGCTAATTGACTCACCAACTTCAATATGTCCAGCAAAAAGACTATAGTTGTCTTGAGAAATATTATTCCACCCCGAATACTTCGAATTATAAAGTATTTATACACAAAAATTGTTTAAAAAATATCTCAGAAATTGAGATAATGTTTTAAAGAAAAATAGGAAAAAGAGCACAAGAAGAGGGACAGCAGCAAAACAGTTTGCAAGCTGTCCTCTTTTACAAGGGAAAATAGAACTGCTTTATCTTATCTAAACTGATTTTCGATGTGCTGTGAGCTTTGCTAGCAATAGATACATCTTCTCGTGGATGATAGCTTGTGGAGTACTCTTTCTTTTTCATCTTCTGATCTGATACTCTTTATCTCTGCTTTTGACTGTTTCACTGCTGTAATAAAAAATGACCAGTAGTAACAATTTGATTTAACTAATACACTTTAACCCTGATACACTTTGACACTGATTTTTTCACCACAAGGTAAAAGTAAAATATGAATTTCCAAGTAATTTTTCTATCAAATTCACAGCAGATCTGTGAATTCTTGCCACTGTTCTGCAGTGGGAATCTTCATATTTTTCAGTTTCCTATAACTTTCATCAGCTTCAGTATATTTGGCAAAGTTAGGCTTTACAGTGAACATATGCTTGATTTCATTTTCCAAAAAGAATAGATTTTCAAAACACTGAAGAAGTACTTTGCCACTTGGTGATCCTTGTGGCAGTGGTTGTTTGGCTTGCTCTTTTGCATGATTTCTGATTTTCAGATCATAATATTTCTATGGCATCAATTTATCATTCAATGCATGAATGTCTAGCAAACCTGCTTCTGATAATATTTTGTATTTGGCCCAAAATCTTGAGATGGCCAAATTCATGTCTTTACACCTGTCTTTCAAGTTATTCATCATGCTCCTCTTATTCAGGACTTTCTTGATTTGTAGGATGGCCTCTGTCCTATCAGTAATTTTCAACTCTTCTAACTCTTCTCTGTTTTTACTGTTCAAAAATGCTATGAGTTGAACTGCTTGAGCTGGCTTATTTTCAATCTCTCTCCTAGCTTTGTCAATTTCTGCATTAGTAGCCTGTAGTAACTCTTTTTTCTCATAAATTGTTTGAATTGAAGGCCATTGAGAGTGAATGTCTTCAATTATTTTTGTCCATAAATGATTTTTAATATATGCAACCTGATCAGTAAGATTCACCTGTGCTTGAAGAATTCTCACCTGTTCTTGCAGTCTATCTGCCCTCTGTTCATGCCCTTTGGAAGTAATCAAGGCATCTATTTTGGAAGATTCTAGATTTTTAATAGTGCCTTTCAAATTAAGTATTTATTTCTCTTTAATTGACATGTCTTCCATGGCTCTGATTACAGCAGCTTTGTCTTGTATTGTATTTACCTGTGAAGTTGAGGAAGAAGAAGCAGAGATTTCATGAAAGTTATTGGCACTGCAGTGGCCAATGTTCCTTGTGGTGCCAAGTGTTCTGATAATGTGGATGGAACAGTTGTGCTTACAGTTGGAATCACTGTAGGGATGAAAACCTGTTGAGATTTCTTTAGTTTTTCATTCTCTTGCATGAAAGCTTCTATTTGGCTTTCCATTTCTTTTATTTGACCTGTCATTTTAAGCATAGTTTGTTTCAATTCATCATTCTCTGTTTTCTGCTGAAGGATTTCCTTTTCTTGAGGATTTTCACTTTGGGGAAACTTTAGCTATTTTCTGAGGGTAGCTATATCTTCATTTTTCTGTTTAATCAAAGCCTTTGCAATTTCCATGTTAGCAAGATCGGCTCCTGCTTCAATCACCAAATCTTCTAATGCTTTGATCTTCAAATTGTTGGCATATAGTGAGGCTTTGTCCAATTTCATTTGATTCTGAAGGTTGAGCACTGTTTTCTCAAGCCTAATAGATTTCATAGTCTTACTAAATATTTTAGAATATAGCATTTCAGTATTGCTCCTATGAAATTCTATTTGGTCCAATTCATGGATAGCATTTGCATCAACTTCAAGATCTGTTTTTGAATAATCTGCTACTGATTTTGGATCAGCCACTGTAGGCTTCAAAAATGACATTACTAATTTATTAGAAGAATAATCAAAAGTTGAAATAAGTATGTCCTTGTTTCCAGGCTTTTCCTTAAGGAATCTAGAATATGCTTGATTCTTGATTTCTTCATTCTTCTCTTTGATCTGTCTGAATCTGATTTGAATTTCTAACTTTGTGTTGTCAGGTTCCTTAGAAGAAGAAGTCATATCAACATTTGTTTGATTATCCACCATGACTGTATCCTTTTGTTGTGTTCCAATTTTGACATTTTGAAGTTCTTTAAGTGTTTCAGTCACTATTCTTGTAGCTTCATCATCAGTTTCATTATCTTCAATATTAACAACTTTATTCCTTTCTTCATCTATCAATTTAATTTTCTTTCTGTAAGGAATTCTGAATCTTTTATCCTGAATAGTTTCAGCTATGAAACTATCTCCCTTTCTACTTCTCTTATGAAGAATGTCATATTCTTTATTAACTACCAATACCTGTGTTTGATCAACTTGCTTACCTTTGTCACTGTTTCTCTGCATTTCCTGTGAATCATCATCAACTAGAGTGTTGGGCTCCCATTAAATTTTGTTAGCATACTTTTCAATATGGGGCTTGGAATCATGCAAGAAGACAGGCAACTTGCATTTCACTCTCAGTGTGCTTAAAATACCTTGTGGATCATAATTCCACATGAAACTATATGGGAATTTGTACTCTTTCAATTTCACATTGATTTCATTGGTTGCTTCTCTATTATTTACAATAAATGGCCCAATTTGATTCTTCAGTTTAAACTGGGTCTTTTTTCTGGAAGCTATGATATTAATTTCATCAGCATTCAATAGCTGCCTCAAATATTCCAATGCAAATATCCTTGTTGTAACAAATCTTGGTAGTTTATACGGGGCCAAGAGTGCACCATATACTCTGATTTCTGTGTAATTTTTGTATAAATAACAGTCCCCTGTTTTGCAGCTCTCAGATAGCTGTAGAATTATCTTTTTCTCTTCATTGATTCTAGGGGTCTGCTCTTTGTTCAACAGATTCATAGTAGGTACTAAAAACAGGTCATTGAAATCTGCATAGCTATATTCTCTATTCCATTTTCTTAGAATTGATGACCAAAACACAACTGAGAGAACATTTCCCTCTCGATCCACTTTCTGAAATTCAATGGGAAACTTATCTGCTTGATAATACAAAAAGAGGTGAAGTAGATATGATGTGTATCTGAAGACTCCTTCTTCTGATAATCTTGACAACTGATAATGCATGTTTTCTGCAATGAATTTAGAAAAATTGTACACTATGGAAGGAGACTGGCCAAGACTAAGAGTTGACAAAAAACCTAAGATAGCCCCATCAGTGAATTCATCACTGGTGTATCCTAGTATGAATGATAGCATTGAGACAATTTTCCTGGTATCATCTGGGAAATCAAAGGTATCAAATGGAGGATTAAGCTTGGGGATATCAACTTGCTTGAGAAAAAAACTCTGGAAGACTTTGAATTTAGAAGCAAATTCAAGCTCTAGGTAATTTTGATTCAAATCCTCTATAAACAATGAAGCAGCATTGGGATCAAGGTTCAGTTGTAGCATAGAGTTTATAGATTCTTCATTGATGTAAAACAAGACCTCTCTGTCTTTATTCACAATGCATCTTTGGTCTGGAAAATAAAAGGATTGACACAATCTGACAAAATTAGGGGATGAATGAGTTTGAGGAACAATATATTTTGGAAAATTAGACTCCCAGATTGGAATATCTTTGTCACCTTTTTCTACAGATTTTCCAAAGCACCAATTATAAACATCAAGCAAGTTAAATTCTACAGTAGGGTCTAGGATTCTATAATCAAGGTCAACTAAGGGACTATTCTCCGGGGAAGTAATTGGAGGCTGGACTGGCCTGACCACCTCTGTGGAATCAGCAGTGAGTGCAAGGGTTGGTTTTTCAATTTTGGAAGACTCGGGCTGAGGGAATTTTGCAGAGGCTTTCTTTTAAGGCTTTGGGCCTCCATTTCTAGGGGTTACTTGTTTCTTTATCATTTTTAAACTGAACAAAGCAAGCTTATATGGTTTGCTAAGTTCTTTTATTAGAAACAAGGGCTTCTTGGTGAATTTTACTGGTAAAATAGGGTTTTTGAGCAGGGTTTTGGATAAAACAAGGGTTTTAATGCTCAAAACGTATGTTACGATCAATTTCAGCAGTGAAAAAGACCAGGGTTTAGGAAAAAACTGCAAGAAATGGCAATTAGAGATTCTGGGGAAATTTTAACAAAGTTTCCCCTGTAATATGGATGCTTTTCTGCAATTTTATGTGTGCAATTCAAGTATTTACAGGTAATAGCAGGAATTTTGAAGTTCGGTGGGTAAGTTTTGAAGAAAATTACCTGAAACCAGTATAATCGTGGTTTGAAAAAGTTAAGCAATTGCACTCGATCTTCAATTTCTGCTGAACTGGTCTCTTGGAGGGTAATGTAGTACTTTGTGGTCGAATTGCAGGGCAGTTTGGCTTCGAAAATGGTGTTGGATGGTTAAAAACGAGTAAAAAGACTCTGCACAGGCTCTCAGAGGTTAAATGGTACACTTTCGAAGGTAATATCTCTGTAAAGGTTTTCACGGTATAAAGCATAAAAAGTTGAAAATTCATTGAAAACTATGAGTTTTATGAATTAACCATGGTGGAAACCATAGTCGAATTACATTAACTCACGGTTAAATGGGAGTGGTTTTTTGGAATACCACCAGTGGTATTCGCGCGGCTCAACTGTGGTAAGTGGTAATACCCTTTTCGAGCACAATGCAATCAAATCTTGACACGTCAGCGTGGGATGGTTTGAAAAAACCACCCATTTCGCACAACTTTTACAAAACTTTCATCGTTTACTTTGCGGACGCGAAAACGCTTTATAGCCATCGAATCTGGCTTCGGGAAGCGGACAATCAGGATTAAAAGGGGAGGTGCGGGGAAAAGTCATTTATCGGGTGCAATACAGGCCGTAGATCTTGGGAGTAAAATAAATATCAATGGTTATAATTCAATCATGATGGGGAAGGGATGGAGTTGTCATAATCTATCGCATTTACTTACAACCATTCGATCAAACGGATAGATGGGATCGGATGGCTGACATTCATCCTGAGGGAAACGGGCCTTTTAATGAGTTTTATGTAAAAAACTGGCCTTTCTCCAATGGAAAGGGTGATCGAAGGGTTAAATCAAGATTTTATCTAGGGGGTCGGGGAAAGATATACAAGGGATATGGCTTTTAGAAGTTTAGTTTAAATTAAACTTTGATATATTTTTTGTTTAAAACATATATGAAACATGTTTTACAAGGTTTTTCATATCTTTTTATTATATGGTTAATTAAATCGGGAGGACTTAGTTACCATAAGGGCGGAATTACATATAAGGATAAACTTAGCCAAAGGGGTTATAAGGGGGGGTTTTATTTAAACATGTGGGAATAAATAACTTTGGCTTAGGTTATAATAAGTGGGTTTTTGGGATTTATTTATAAAAAGGAGTTATATAATAGGAAAAGGTTAGTTGTATAAAAAGTTAATATATAAGTTAAAGTTAGTATGAAAATAGGACATGGTATACTCAAAACACATATTCGTAACAAGTAAAGTGAATTACAAGATAATTTTTATTGATCTTATCACTTAGCTCATGATATAATGTTATTTGAGGGTTTATTGCATTTAAATGATGTAGGAATTTAGCTAAATAGGAATTACAAATGCCTTTAAGTAAAAATGAGATTTTACTTAGGATTTTTCAAGGGAATGAGTGCATGAATGGTAAATGATGTGATTAAGGGATTAATATAGACATTTCACACTTTTAACTAATCAGTCATAGAGCCTTGGGTCTGGTCCCAACAAAAGTCAAGGAAATGCCTTGAGCCTTTCTGACTGATAGTTTAGAATGTTTCATGACTATGGGAAGGGGAAGTTAGTTATTCTGAAGCCCATGATGAATAATATTTACAATGAGATTTTTCACCTTATTCTACCAACCCATCTTACCATCCTAACATTTTTTCTTCTTTTGTAGTAATGTGCATTTAAGCTAGCAACCTTCACGGCATTTATTCTTTCTGAAAGCAAGTAAACTATCTAACTCTAAACTTATTTCATCCAGAATCCAGTTTAAACTGTTGGATTCATTTATTTCTCTACCTAACTACTAAATTGTCATGATTAAGCAGTATGACAACTCATTTATTCTCTATCTACAACAAGTGAAATTGAAACAATTACTTAAACTGTTTAACTCATCATGGACTATGGCATTTATTGACACTCTGCCACAGTAAAAAAGTAAAAGGTAGTGGAATTTATGCTTTCTCACTTTCATATTTTATTCATTTTTCTTTTGGGGTCTTTTATTTTTTCTAAGTCCTTTGATTATTCTTTTAGGACTTTTTACCCTTTTTTTTTATTTTTCAATTTTTTTGACTTTTTACAAATATGTGAATACAACTTGCAGAAGGCAAAGTATGTACAGATTTACAAGATTATCAATAGTCAAGTCAAAATTATGACCCCTATATTATAGGTTGCTAATATAATTCTCATTCCAAACTTGTGATTTTCATCCCAAAATGTAATTTTTATTCCAAAATTATGTAACGTTTATTTTTATTTTGTAATTTTATGTCATTTAATATGTAATAAGTACAAGGTTCCCAAGCTGCCAACTCAGAGTTCCACATTCCAACAAAACAAATATCAAAGTGCAAAGAGTTCCTAGTCCATCAAAATGATCAATTGTCAAAGGAAAGAAGTCAAAGTGAAAGGTATAGTTTCAAAAGTTTAAAGTGAAAGCAAGAAGGAAAACTGGGTCCCAAAGCTCAAAACATCCAATCCATCAAGCATAAAGCCCATTCAAATATAAAAAAGACATTCATTTTCTCTCTATGCCATCGATCCATCACTCAGACAGCTCAAAAAATCAAATTTGAAAGGAGAAAGGTCGAGTTTCTAGGAGGCACTACACACCTGGAACAAGGCGTTGCTCACCTGGGACAAGCGCTACACATAGAGAAAAGGTGTTGCGCACCTGGAAGATAGGCATTGCGCACACACCAAAGGCGCTGAACAGTTGTCTAATTTCATCTGCAAGCTCCAAAACCTTGTGCAAGTGTTCCAAACCTTCAACAAAATATTTCTCCATTTTCTAGCAAGTAAGTAAGACATCATTATGCCCTCCTTGCATTTCTTAAGTGAAAATTTCACGGTGTCAATATTTTCATGAGAAATCTCTAGTTTTTCAAGATAAAAACCCTAGCTTCACTTCCTAATCCCAAATTTGATCCCTAAAGACCCTTTTACCCTTACCACATCACAGTAAATCCTATCCCTACCCCTATATCATTAAATCCCTATCCCAAAGTTCCTTTTCCCCAAACCCTAAGACCTAGGTATTTCAATTTCCTAGGCTCCCAAATCCCCATACCTGTAATTAAATTCCTATTCCAAAATCCCATAACATTTCTACTCCCTGTCACCTCCCTCAATCTAATAATCCCTTCCCCCATCTCCCTAATTTTTTTCATCCCATTCCCCACTCCCTAAACCTACATTTCACTCCCAATTCAACTCCCAGGGTTTCTAGTCAAGACACTGTGGAAGAAGAAAATAGAGAATTCAGTGAGGAAGAAGAAAGGGAAGAGAGAAAGCCACACAAAGGAGGGAGGATCCTCATACTTGAACCTACAAACACCAGAGAACTCATGGCCTCTCCCATGACTGTGACATGTTTCAAGTATGTAGGATGCTTTGAATTTTGTGAAAAAATAAAAAGGGTCCATCATCACCCTGTTTTGAGCAGGCTTTTCATCTCTAATCTTCATGACCAACCAAGTAGCCCTTGCCGGTGTCACTTTCACAGTATCCACAACCATCATAGCAGCTGCCACTGGAATTCCAAATGTTGGTGAAAAGTGGTACAAGGCAAAAAACTTGGATAAACATTACTATGAGCCATACATCAAGCCAAGGTACAAGAATGAAGGAAAAAAGTTCTTTCCTTTCTCTTACCTCCTCGATAGGTATGCACCCATTATGAAAATCATCATGAAGTACTTTTCTTGTGAAGGAAGGTTCTCTAGACTCTACACCTACCATATCCGGTTATTAATGCACTTCACAAGGGTAAAAATGATCAACATACCTTATTTTCTCTTCAGGAACATTGAAAAAATGGCATACATTGTTCAAATGAGATATTTATGGCCACCAGATGAAAATTATTTTTCACCACTCTCTCATCAAGATCATTTTCCTCCATCACCTTGATCAATTGAACATCTAATGGGACACTTTCATAGCTAATGACATCTTTACTGCTCCACCAATTCAACATTCTCAAGTTGTACCTCCACCATCTCGTCCTTCCACATCCATTCCTCCATCTTAGCCCACAGTATCTACTTCTTCATCATCTCAAACTAATTCGCCCATTTCACCACCATCATCACCATTTCACACTTAGATTGGGTCATCTAGCATGCTTAAGAACAGTGAGCTTCAAAAGACCAAAGTGGTTGAGATAAAGACAATGGAAAAAACATATCAGAGAGGTCATAGGCAGGTGTTTTCTCCATAGATTGTGGAAGGGGCCTTGCCTTCTTCATCGACAAAGCAGGTAGACAAAGGAAAGCAAAATATGACTAAGGCTAATATTTAGGAAGATATTTGGCATGAGGAGGGAAATATTCATGAAATAGAAATGGAGTTTGAACTTGTTGACTTGAATCAGAAAGATGATTCTGAGATCACTAGCACAGTCATCAAGAAAAAATAAGCCAAGATTAAATATCTACACACTAATCTTGATACATCTAAATTTGTCATTACCTTTCTTGAGCAGGAGAACCAACAGCTAAAGACCAAACACTTCATTGATGAAGTGAAATTCATCAAAGCTCAAAGAGAGGCAGAAAAAGCTAAAGTATTGCTTGAAGAGACACTAGAAAAGTATGATGTGCTAGATGAACCAGAAGAACAAGTGCTAAGAAGAAGGACAACGACTAGAGGTTTAAAAAGAGCCCTAGAACTAGAAAGGAAAAAACAAAGATAACTAGCAGATGAGGTCACTCTTAATGAGCAATTTTTAGTTGTAATCAATGAGAATAAATAAGGTTTGCTTCAGTAAATAAATTACCACCTTGAGAAGCTGTTGAAAAATGCCAAGAAAGACAATGATATTCATAGAAGGATGGCAAAGCACTATGCCAAGAGAAACAAAAGTGCAAGGTCAAAACTTAAACAAGCCAATGCAAAAATTGAAACCCTAACCATGCAAGAAGAGAAAAAAAGGCTTGATATCCTTGTTGAAGCCTCACTCCATGCCTAACCCTCATCATCAGCCACCATTCAGCAAATTTTGGCAAGTTTTGATACATTTTTGCAAATTTTTGAATTTTTTGTGCATTCATGGACAGTCATGTGACAGTTGGACTGTGAGGAGCGCAGTGCCCTAGGTGCTGCGCTTCTGTCTAAGGAATATTTTCATCAAAATGAGACCACCATTTTATTCAGAACAGGTAAAACATGCAGGTCAACTACTTTTCTAGTCTTTTTTGGTCAAACTGGCAGGTGAAAAAGTAAAAAAAACATTCAAAAATCACAGTTTTGCCTCCTTTTTGACCTTGGCACTGCGCACCTAAGAAGTCTTGGGAGACTCACTTTTTGGGAGGTAACATCAATTCAAATCTGCAAACCAAACACATATTTGGAAATTAGACAGGATAAGCTTTCTGTTACACAGTAATTTGTCACCATCCCTGCAATCCCCCGTCCCGCACATTGGACGCGAGGGCTGAATTGGCTAGTCGCGCCAAGGCTAAAAAGGCTTTTTTTAGGGCTTTTCACAGGAAATTGTCTTCAGGGGAATGATTTTCCTTGTCAAGGTGGATGCCATGAAAGTGGTTTCAGGTCAAGTCACTACTCACAGGTCACAGAATAAGCCCTCCAATGTGTGGGACGGGGGATTGCAGGGACGATGACAAATTATTGTGTAACAGATGCCCCCTAAAGCATGAGGCCCAGAAGAGAGAAAGGGGTGAAATGCTTTACGAGAACATGTCCAACTGAAAACACTGTCGTCGGAGAACCTGCGTAGACAAGTACAACTTATATCTCAAATACATGATGTGTGTTATGGGCGCAGCCATCCATAATAAAGTATACAATAATCAAGATCCAAGGTATGGACGCAGCCATCCAATAAGGATCGATAAATAGACTCAAGTATGGTCGCATCCATCCAATTAGTGAGTCATGTAACCAATCATAATAATCCACAAAATCGCAACCTGGATTCTAACAAACAGAATCTAGGGTCTTGTGCTCCATCTCGACCCGGACAAAGTACAATTTCAAGCATGTGAATAAGTGAGCTGAAGTCGAACATGCAAGAACATCGTCTGATTACCAGCCAATGATGAAAGTTGTTAACAGACGTGATAGGAACCACCAATAATGACAATGGCCCTCAAGGTACTATAAGTACAATCCACGGAATGTGAACAGTGAGCTGGCGTCGAACACCCGCAGAATCATCTGATCGAAGGTCAATGATGAAAACCTTGCATCGAATGAGAAGAACGTGATATTGAGGCATGCAGGCTCCAAGGTACCGGAAAGGAGTCTCTAGATCAACTTCTTGGATAATGAGCTGAAGTCGACAAGAAGTGACCTTGATCGAAGGTGGGCCATAATGTTTCCCACATCATCAACGCGAGACAGAGGAAAATAATTTTTTTGAATCAAGGTCAGATGAGAACCAGAAGAATGTTGAAACTTGCAGAGGTCAACTTCTCTTGAACATATCGGCGGCACGATAGTGGTTTTGGCAGTATTTGACATCAAAAGATTAGAGGTCATGATGACGAGGCAAAGAGCAGATGAGAGGTCAAAAAGGATACCCAAACCCACGGAGGAAAATAAATAATGAGATGATATGTCCCCAACCCGACACGAATGCAGACAAGTGCCATGTTAAGGAGCGACATACTGCCGACACGACGACGATACTGGCTCCATTTTTTGCCCACCATTTCTGGTGAGTACCTCTTTATTTTTACACAAGCTTGAAGAGGATACCATATGCTTGTCATATAAGTTCATCCATTGGACGAATCCATCCTAGTACATTTAACGAGCCCTAGGAAGGATAAACTTGAATATCGTCATTACAACTAAATCCAATTTCATCAGGGTTTTGATGAGTCTGACAAAGGAATAACTCGGCATCTTTTCATATTTAGAGAGTTTGAAAAGACAGAAGAAAAGTAAACTCCAGCAGTCCCTTTTCGTAAATAGTTCCTCGGATCCGAAAAGGTAGATCCGAAAAGGTAGAAGACTATGTCTGAGGAAACCTCCTAGTCGCAATAAGCTAGGGTACTCCTTTTTCGTAAATAATCTATCCCAGCCCGAAAAAGGGGTAAACGTATACTGGGTAGATGTCGATTCGTGTCCATTTTAACGAGATCGAAACGACAAGGGCCTCGGTAATCTTTTCATGTTTAGAGAGTCAGAAAAGAGCTGAAAGATGACTCCTCCTGGAGGAACGAGTGGTATAAAGGGTAGCAACTGGTTCCGGTAATGGTGGAACTACTCTTGAAAAAATAAAGGTCGAGAGGCTGGCTAACAAGACCACTCATAGCAGCGGTTCCTCAGGAACGGGTAAAAAAACCAAGTGAAGGCATATGATCGGCCAAGCAGATAGTGACAATGGAGTGAGAAAACCAAGGCTCATCTGGTAAAAACAGGCTGATAAAATGACCATCACAAGAGGTAAAATGGGCAAGGTTTCATTTTTACACAAGCTTGAAATCAGAAAACTCTGCTTGAATTTGGTTTCATTTTTACACAATCTTGAAAATGGTTTCTTTTTTACACAAGCTTGAAACCGGTTTCATTTTTACACAAGCTTGAAACGGAAACAAACTATGCTTGAAAAATTAAGCATGCCCCCAGCATGGTGACTCAATTCGAGGTACATGCCCCCCAAGCTTCAGTCCATATGAAATGCAAATGGAGTGAAGGTTCAAATTACGAGATCAAGTGAAAGACTCGACTGGGATTTTACGAGATCTTATCAAAGACTTGAATTGAACAGGAAAGTGTTTCATTATTTTAACGAGGTTGACACATTAAAAGAACTATACTCATAAGATCTTGTTTCATTTTTTAAGGAGCTTGACACAAGAAAATGAACTCTGCTCCGAACACCTTGTTTCATTTTTTAACGAGCTTGACACAAGAGAAGAACCATGCTCTGAAGAGCTTGTTTCATTTTTTAAGGATCTTGACACAAGAAAACGAACTATGCTCCGAAGACAAATCATCATGATGAATAAGAATTCATGGCTTCTAAGAGTTCTACACCGGATGGGAGAACAACATTTTGGAAATCAGGACCCAATACCCCCAGCACCTGACGCACGATGGCATCATCACTAAGTACAGACACAGGGTAGGTAGCCACATAGTTGACCTGCGGTGGGGCAGATAAAACGGGTGGATAAAAACTAGGAAGGGATGATGGCGGGCCAGCTACCACATCAGGACCAAAGAACGAAAGTTGATCAATGGTAACAATCTGTCCTTCATGTGGAAAACAGACCACACGAAAAAGGGAGGAGACAAGCGCTCCCATGGCATAGGTGTAATCGCGCCCCAAGAGAAAATTGAAATCCAAGGGGCCTGGAACAACCATCACGTCCATGTGGACGGTTTTATCTCCCAAAGTAACAGGTAACCTTGGAAGGATCCCTAACGGTTGACTAGTTCTTCTGTTAAATGCCAACAGATTCTGTGTAACAGGCATAAGCGGCGGCGAACCGAAAGCTTTCCAAGTAGTTGAGGGTAAAATACTAACAGACGCGCCTTTGTCTATAATGGTGCTGGGTATGACCAGATGAAAGGCCTTTACTGTGATCTCAAAAGGCACATAAGACGGAAGGCGGTATCCTGCAAATCGACTCCAGTCAAAGGAAGCGACCAAACTACTCGGAGGAGCTACCATCGAATTGAGATGGTTTTCCCCTGGTGTTACGGAAGAAGAAGGAGCATCCTCCACGACCTCCATCTCGAAGGCGGGAGGAGTATCCTCCGGGACCTCCATCACGGGAGGCGGAGGAGCAACTTCTTGAGATATAGGGATAGGAGAATCTTTATCCAAGTCCGAGGAATCTGAAGAAACAAGAAGAACCTGAGGACTGTGAGGTCCACTCTCAATGGAAAAGACCAGGTGCACCATAGACGGGGCCAGTTCAACCAATCCCATGACCAATGGTTGGTCGGGAACGGATTCCTAAATTTGAATTTCCAGGGGAGCAGGATTGACCAAGGATGACTCTTGACCAATCGTGGCATCAACTGATGGAAGACTCAAAGAAATTTGTTTGTAACTAGCCGGAAGGCATGGTGTAGAAACAGTCGGTTTGTCCAACACTCGTTTGGCTTCATCCATATACGGACAAAGGTGAATGGCATGGTGCCCTTCACACAACTTACATGGATTGGTAATCTTGCCCTGTCTCTTAGGAGCTTTACCAGCACTAGCTGAAAACGTGCCCCCAGCCCGACCCCCGGAAGCCAAAGGCAACAGCGGATGACCGTTGGACCATGCTTCAAGCACCTTGGGAATTCTAGGGCAATCTCGAAGAAGATGGTTTCCCTGGCACAACATGCAAGGGAACTTAACTTTCCGTGGAGGGTTGGAAGGTTTATCAATGGAAGGATTCTTAGATCTAGCCTCTCCTTTATCTAACTTCTTCTTCTTAGCCACCTGGTTACTCGAATCCAAACATTCACCAGGCAAAGTAGAAGAGGAGGACGCAGAAATAGGTGAAGAAGGGGAGAGGTCCACCTTGGACTCAACATGATGTTGTTCAGGTGGAGGAACTGATTGAACAGTATTCAGGACATTCGGGACCACAGAGGTTGAAAACAGCCAAACAGGCAACCCAACAGTTAACCTAGGAAGGGACAACGTTGCCATATAAGGAGCACCAACATTTCCAAAAGGAGGAAAAGGACCAGGATTCCCTTCAGAGGGGTTTCCTTGGTTGGTGAACTCCAGAAAAGTTGCCATCAGAAACGATCTTCAGAACAACACCCTAAGGAAACTAACTTTAACCAGGAATATTTCGTGGGCAATTTATTTTTTAAAACATTGAAACAAAAATCTACCGTTTCATCTTTTAAGAGTCGAGAAACGGATGAAAGGTGACTCTATCTCTTTCAATTTGGAAACAAGCGTGAAAGGACAAGCGCTTGATGATCCTTTCAAATTTAATGAGTCAGAAAAGATCAAAATGACTACTCTGGTAATCTAGGCAAAGGGTGTACCAGATATCCGTGAACTGCAATATACACCTTGGTTTCAAAATGAAAGAGAAATCAACCAAGGACTTGACGTACGTGCAGGCAATCTCCCCGAATGTTGTGTCCGGTGTATCAGAGGTATAAGGCGGCAGACTCGGCCTCCTACGGATAAAGGATAGCAACCTACTGGGGTCTCCCTTTATATACACGATGGTACGGGGAGCACAAGTCCGTACTAGTGTTGTCTAAAGCCAAGAGGCGAACGACAGCTACTAGGTTTAACGATGCTGGAACACGTCACTAGCCTAGACCACTAAAAATGTTTCATTAGGTTTCAATGCTTCCTTAGGTTAATTGAATAAATTTTATGGTTTATCTTCAATTATGTCTCGGTTTCAAGGCCCTAACACATGTCATCTGACAATCTCCTATATGCAGCTATATGACGAAAGAAATCTTTCAATTCGATGAATGCTATCTAGTTAAGGGAAGAGCTTCAAACAATGATGCAACAAACAACAACACTGTAAACGAAATTTTTCCAAACTAGATGACTTTCACTATACAAAAGTAATCTAAAACATTCAACGATGCAAATTATGCAAATTATGCAATGTAATCTATGCAAAATCCTCTTTTTTGAAAACTATGCAATTGTAATCTATGCCCAATTTCCTTTTTCTTTTCAAATGATAAGAATGCACTCAGCGCATTTTTCAATGAAAATGATAATCTACTTAATGCATGCTTTTAATGAAAGAGAATGCACTCAAAGCGAATTTTAGCTTTAAATTATTAAACAATGTAATCTTAGTTCAATGATGGATCTAAAAAAATATGTTTCAATGCAATGTGATCTAATGCATTTTAACGAAAAGAAAACTTTGAGACGAAAAATAAATGAACGCAGATCTCCTTAATGAAAGGATGAATGAAAAAGGGATGCAAACAAACACTAAGAGTGCAATTGTTGTTTCAAACACTTTGTAATGAAATCCTTTAAAAGACTACAAGACACATGAGGTCAAACACAAAGAGGACTTCCAAAGCATGAGATCAAAACAAGGCATTCATTCCCTTTTACATCAAACAATCATGGAGAGAAGACATTTCAAACAATGAGCAATGTAATCTATGCTCATACAGAGAAAATACTAGAAGGGAAAGACACACTGGTGAAGGATTTAGGGAAAAAGTCTCAATTTTCACACACCTTAAAATTGGCACGACTTTGGTAGGTGAAACTAGCGCCAACTGACGCGACTTGCTCACTGACAACTAGTGCCAATGGCCAATTGGTGCGGGTTGATAATTGACAACAAGCGCCAACGCCTGAAAATGAAAAAACAAATCATTTCTCCCAACCAAGACCAGACTCACCACTTCAAGCAAAATCTAAAATAAACCCAGAAGCAAAGTACTGACCAAAAGAAACTTCTAAACAAGGGAAAACCCTAGCACCCACAGGAGATGGCACATCTGTCTGGCTGTAATCCGCACCAGACAGGGGATGGTGCGAGTGATGAACTGGCAACCTGCGCCAATTGGCGTGACTGTCAGGGTGGAAACCGCGCCAATCAAGCCAACCATGAAAATATGAAAATTTCAGAAAAGCAGAGGTCAGATCTGATCCTCTGGGTCTGAACAAAGGTTTAATACTAGAATAAAGAGAACCAAAAGAGCTAGTCAAGCAGACAAAGACCAAAATCAACTGAAAATACAAGACAAACTCCAATCAACTCCCCAGTGGAGTCGCCAGTTTTTTGGAGAGGTAAATCCCCTCTGCGGATAGAGGCGATCCCTACTAGCCCAGATCGGGTCTAGCAACAACCAAGTCACGCTAAGACGCAAGTTCCTAATTGAAAAAGACCAGGATGCGACAAGAGGCCTACCTTAAGTCCTACGTTGTCGTCGTTTGTGGAGAAGATGGCGCTTCCGTCCCTTGCTTTGGCAGATCACAATTCTCCCGCTCAATGCGATCAAACACCTACACGTACAAGAAGAAACAACAAACAAACAAGCGTAAAACCTAATACATGCAATTATGTGTCAGTTAGAGAAGATACAACTCATGACATAAAACATGAACATCTGAGTGGAACCATAATCGAATTCGTTTATTATTAATCAGAACAAAGAAAGATACAACCTGAGCTCTGACGCTGGATCTTCCTTCGGCGGGTCGACAGAGGAGTACGTCTCGGTAAAGCTCGTCGGGAAAAGGACAAGTCTCTCTCTCTTCGACCCGCCGAAGGAAGATCCATCATCAGAGCTCAGGTTGTATCTTTCTTTGTTCTGATTAATAATAAATGACTTCGATTATGGTTCCACTCAGATGTTCATGTTTTATGTCATGAGTTGTATCTTCTTTGACTGATACATAATTGCATGTATTAGGTTTTACGCTTGTTTGTTTTTTGTTTCTTCTTGTACATGCAGGTGTTTGATCGCATTGAGTGGGATAATTGTGATCTGCCAAAGCAAGGGACGGAAGAGCCATCTTCTCCACAAACGACGGCAGCGTAGGACTTAAGGTAGGCCTCTTGTCGCATCCTGGTCTTTTGCAATTAGGAACTTGCGTCTTAGCGTGACTCGGTTGTTGCTAGACCCGATCCGTGCTAGTAGAGATCGCCTTTGTCCGCAGAGGGGATTTACCTCTCCAACACTTTCCAATGACCTATCCTAAGCTCATTTTAGACACCTACAACCCATTCAAAACTCAACTGCAAGATGGAGGACGCACCTGACACTAGCACTGCACACCTGACCAGTGTCTAATTTTTTTCTGAGTTTTCTCTGCAATTTTGATTTTCACCTTGAGAAAACATGCTTTTAATTATGTAATTGATGTAAGTAAATTTAATTATGGTGTTTTACACTTACCTAGGGTACATTAGGTGAAAAATTTTTATGACATGTAATGAATCAATTTTCAAAAAGTGAGGGATGAGTCAGTTTGACCTCCCTACACTCTAGGTATTCAGTGCATTTTTTGGTGGAACTACTCCTCCTCTCATGGATTCGGCCCCTGAGGTTGGGAGAGGTTGTTTGAGGTCTATATCATGTACCTTTTGACTCATTTCACAGGTTGGATGTTGATGCATTGATCAGAGACTCTAGTGTAATCTATTTGGCAGGAAATTAATGAAAAGGTTGCAGCTATTTATTTGGGATACCTGTGGTATGGAAATTTAGCATTTTTCTTCTTATGTCTCATTATGTATGAATTTTTTGTTTCATGATCCATTTCATTTCTATGATATGTTGGTTTTCAATTTTATAAACAGAATACATCTCTCATGCTTTTTTTTGGGAAAACCTTCATAGTTTGTCCATCTTCTTTAGTTTAGAAAGAATGCATGCTTAACCTTACTCTTTCTAGATCCTCACCTGTCTAGTCCATCCCACTCAAGAAGCCCTAAAGTGTTAGGTTTTCTACCTACCTTGCCCCATTGAATCTCTGCAACCCTAATCCTATTTGCCCTGACCTAGCCTATTTGACCTAATTCACCCATCCAGCAATCCAATTCAGTCAAACAAACCCCTGTACTCATACCTAGCCTAAAACCCTAATTTTTCCAGCCCCCTTAGTTGTGACACTGTGGAGAGAGCCCTCTCCGGTTTGGTAGGGCTAGATACCAAGCCAAAATATTGGTATGTGGTTACCTTTGTTGGGATTTCTTCTTCGACCTTAGAGATCTCGCGGAGTGATAACATATTGGCGCTGTTTCTGGGGAATGAAAGATTTATTTTCCCTGGGTGTAAGAAAATAAACATTGGAATTTGATCCTTTGGATGATAAGGTTAATTTTCAAAAATGTTGATTCAATAATTGCAGTGCTAATATTGTAGAGCTAGCTTCGAGAAGATATACCAGAGTAAAGCTCGATCCTGATCTAGCTAATCCTATAGATGATCCAGAGAATATTTTTCGAATGCATAGATATCAAACTACAAACATTCAGTCAGGACCAGTTCCATTGGTAAGATATGCTTCACTGCCTGCTAAACTACTTTCTCTTGAAGATATACCGTATGATCTGAAATTTGAATTGTCATTGTTTAAATCCAAGTCTGAAACCTCTTTATCTGACATAGTCTTTGATCCTTTAAGATTATCTGAGGTCGAGTCATTGTCTGAATTAGACCTTATTCCTCTAAAATATTGGTTATTTGAAGAGATTAAACCCGAATCTGACTTTGACATCAAAGATTGGATCCAATTCTACCATCAAGAGGAAATTATTGTCTCAACTCAACCTCAAACTCAATCAATTGTAGTTTTTTCATCTGCACCTTTGACCTCATCATTTATACCTACTACTTCAATACCTACAACTACTGTTCCACTAACTATTCAACCAATCCCTCCTATTGTCAATCCATCACTTTACCCAGCAATAATCATGGCAAGATTTTCCCCACTTATCTTACCTTCCCAATTGAATGATTTACCTCAGGGTTATGGCCAAAGACTCCCCTTGTTTGGTGAAAAATATACCATATCTGCAACGCAACATATTGTTAAGGTCACTGACTTCATAGACTTGGAAGAAGTTGATGTTGATAATGCAAAAATGAGGATTATAGCCCAGAGCTTCTCTGGAGATGTCAAAGTTTGGTTTAGGTCCTTGACTGCTAATTCCATTGCCACTTCAAACCAACTCATTGATTTATTTATAGCTCGGTGGGAAGTAAAGAAAAATCATTTACAGTTTCTTGCTAAGTATGAGAACATTAAAAGAAATCTCAATGACTCAGTCCAAGATTTCAATACTTGTTTCAATAGAATTTATAATGCAATTCCCGTTGATATCAAGCCTCATCCATGCTTAGCTCTCATACATTATCCAGATGCATTTAATCCTAACATGCCTTACCAACTAAGGGAAAGAAATCCATCTACACTGGAGGATATGCAAAATAACACAGTCAGCGTTGAAGCAAATCTGTTGATGAAGAGAGCTAGAGCTAGAAATGAGAGAAGAGTTACTATTAAAGATGAACCATCCACCTCATCTTCCGATGCTAAGATGGATACACTGATAAGAACTATTGAAAGGATGGTTGACAGGATGGCCATCATTGAGAGACATCCTGAGGTCAGAAATCCTAACTACAGAGGTCAACAATAGCCTCAATTAAGGATCAAGCAGAGAGAACAGTGGGCTCCTGAACAACCACCACAACAACAACAAAAAATCAGGACACCCTTGCAGCAGAACTATGCTCAAGGAGAAGAAGAAGATTAAGACACAATTGTTGAGGAAAATATCGTTTTCAAAGTTGATGATCTGCCTATATTTTTTACCGAAGATGAGGAGTATTTTGAAAAGAAATTTCAGCCTAAGGATGAATATTTTATCCTTGCCAATGATCATGAATTGGAGACCGAATCAGATGATTACCAACGGGGTACTTGAATGCACTTAGTGCACAAAATAGGCAGATGTCATTGAGAAGTAGAGATGTGTCGGTTAATCCCATTTAGAAGAGAGCATCTTAGCAGAAAGATACTCAAACAAGGCAAAATCCTCGAAGTAATCAGAGTAAGGGAAAAGAGCTTGCAGTCACAAATCAAAACAAGGTATATCAGCCATCCACAAGTTCAGCAAATAAGGAAAAGGATAGTCAGAAGAAAGAAGCTCCATCAAAGGACCATGCTAGACAACGAGATATCGTCATTAAAGAGGTAGACAAAACTACTCCCTTCAACCTAGAAACATAAATTTCAAAGTTAAAAGTGTTTATTCCTTTAACTGATCTTGTTAAGAATAACTAGTATAAGTCCAATGTTACCAAGATGCTTAAAGTAGATCCTTTGTCCGACATGGTCAATGCCGAAGTTGATCAACCCAAACTCATTTTTGGTCCTGCTATTGATGTTCAATTAGAAGATAGCGATGTTACTCCTTTTTACTTGAGTCTAAGAATCCACCAATGCATTTTACATAATTCCATGTTAGACTTTGGAGCCTCCCACAATCTAATGCCAAAAGCCATTATGGAAAAGTTGGGCCTTGACGTCACTCGTCCCTACCATGACTTATACTCCTTCGATTCAGGTAGAGTTTGTTGTATTGGCCTTATTAAAGATTTGGTAGTCTCCCTAGAGAATATTCCGGCAAAGAATGTTCTAATGGATGTGGTGGTAGCTGACATACCGCCACGGTTTGGCATGTTACTGTCAAGATCCTGGGGGGGTAAATTGCGAGGAACGTTGCAATTAGAATTTTCTTATGCAACTATCCTTGTTTTCGGGAAATTGATAAAATTGTACTGTGAAACCAAAATGAAATATAATATCACAAGTAAATAAAAGCCTGACAATAATCCAATAAATGTTGTACATATAGATTTAGAGTCATTCATTTTGTTTAATGATAGCGGCTTAAATGATGTAGTTAGCTAGCTAGTAGATGTAGAAGATGTTCCAGAGATCCATAATTGCATTAGAGAAGTTATAGCAAAGGAAAAAGTGAATTTTCCTAGCTCATTAGAACAACAATAAGATGAAGCAATGAAAAAATTAGAACAACCATTAGATAAAGTGGAAGAAAATCCAAAAAAGCATGAAGAGACAATTCAGAAATTTGAGCCAAAACAGAAATCAGAGTTACAGCACTTGGAGGATGAAAATGGTCCATGGACTTTGATGATGCCTTGGGGAAAGACAGGGCAGGCATTGGAATTTGGGTCTGTGGCCCTTTTCATCAGCAAAATAAAGTCCCTACAAATGTTAGATTGTGCTCTTACAAGTTAGCTTTTGATTTCACTAAAAATGAAGTGGATTATGAATCATTGATTATTGGCCTAAAGATCTTGAAGAAAATAGATGCAAGAAGGATTGTTATGTATAGTGATTCAGAACTTGTGATCAAGCAATTTAAAGGTGAATATCAAGCTAATCATCCTCGAATGAGACAATATAGGAATGTTGTACTAGTTATTTTGAAAAAATTTCAAGAGTGTATACTTATAGTGGTACCAAGGAATCAAAATCTCATGGCAGATTCATTGGCTAAAGCTGCAAGCAATTTTAAGATCCCCATCTTTTCAAATAGGAAGTTTGAGATTCATGTGAAACACTGGCCCACTGTTCTCGATAACTTGCAGCATTGGCAGGTTTTCTGGGATGATAAGCAGGGAAATAACTTTCTCCATGGTGAGGCAGAATTTGAGAATTGTTCCATAGATGAAATTTGTGATAAAGATGACCAGGATATAGAAGAAAATTAGATGGATATACTACAATTAAAAGACAACAATACTCCAAAAGGTCTCATACCTTTGGAAGAATTTTTTGACCAAGATGACATAGCAAGAAAGCCTACATTGGTGCCTCCGGAAAAGGGTGTTGAAGATGTAAACATTGGGGCAACAAACAAACCAAAGATGGTTAAACTATCCAAGTCCTTATCTCCTGAGGTAAAGGCTGAATATGTTAAATTAATTTCTGAATTTTCTGATGTTTTCGCATGGGAATATGCAGATTTAAAGGTGTATGACAAGAACATCATTCAACACACTATTTTGATCAAGTCCGATCAAAAGCCCTTTCGGAAATAGTTGAGAAGGATAAATCCCAGATTGCTGCCATCAATTGAAAAAGAGGTAAATAGACTTTTCAAGTCTGGTATTATTGTCTCGATCAGATTCTCTAATTGGATTTCGAATTGGGTCCCAGTAAGAAAGAAGACTGGAGAAATCCGACTATGTATATATTTCTGGAACTTGAACAAAGTGTCCCTCAAAGACAACTATCCACTTCCGAAAATGGACCATATACTTCAAAGAGTTGTCGGTTCTTCCTGGATGTCACTATTGGATGGTTATTCGGGGTACAACCAAATTTTGGTACATAAGGATGATCAAGACAAGACAACATTTACTACACCTTGGGGCACATTCAAATATGCAAAAATTCCATTTGCTTTGAAAAATGCAGGGGCCACATTTCAGCGGGCCATGGACATAGCATTTTCCAATGAAAAAGACGTTTCTTAGTTGTTTATTTAGAAGACTTGACAATGTTTTCACATTCTGATGATGAAAATTTGCACCATTTAAGATTTTTTTTCGAGAGATGCAGGAAGTTCGGAATATCTCTCAACCCAAAGAAAATCCTTTTTGCCATGGAGCATGCAAACTTCTTGATCACATCATCTCCAAGGATGGGATCCGAATTGACCCTTCCCATGTTCAAGCAATTCAGTAGATTTATTTCCCTCGCAGCAAAAAGGAAATATAAGCATTCAATGGTAAGATGAATTTCTTACGTAGATGCATTCCTAATTTGGTGGAGCATCTTAGAGAGTTGACAAATATGTTGAAGAAAGATAATGATGTGAAGTGGTCTGAAGATGCCCGAAAATATTTCAACTCAGTAAAGTTTGCATTGACTAATGCCCCTGTTTTGATAAGTCCTGATTATATTGTTGATTTCATAATATTCTCATTTGCTTCTAAGCATGCTATGGCAGCAGTCTTGATGCAGAAAAGGGATAAAACAGAGCTACCAATTGCATTTTTTAGTTGCAATATCAGAGATGCAGCCCTTCGCTACAACATCATAGAGAAATAGGCGCATTGAAATATTTCAGAGTTTACATTTTACATTCACATACTCTTGCCTATGTGCCTAATGCGATGGTAAAAGAAGTTCTCATGTTGACAAACCCAGAAAGTAGGAGAGGAAGATGGATAGGAGCATTACTAGAATATTACCTTGAAATCAAGCCCACCAAGCTCATCAAAGGTCAGGGCTTAGCCAAGCTCATGGTCGAGTCAAACCTTCATGCTCTTGACATCAACTTAATTTTAGCCTTGTCGGAAAGTGAAGAAGAAGTGAATCTCATTCAGGTATCCGATATCTTTTTGTCATCTCCACGATATTCTGATATTGTTTATGTTTTGCAACACTTAAACCCTCCTATAGGCATGACTAAGAGTCAAGGCAGATCTTTGAAACTCAAAGCTTCAAAATATTGCATATTAGACAATGCACTTTACTGGAAAGATCCCAGAGGTGTGTTGTCGAACTATTTGGTTGAAGAAGAATCTAAGGAAGTGATGAATGACTTCCACGAAGGAGATTGTGGGGGCCACCTATATTCGAAGACCACAACCAATAAAATATTGAGATCAGGATTTTATTGGCCGAAATTTTTTTCATTTTTCTACAAAGCAGTAATGAGTTTCCACGAATGTCAAGTTTTTCAAGGTAAGAGAAATATTCTCCCATTACCTCTTCAACCTATTTCAGTACATGCACCATTTCAGTAGTGGGGCCTAGATTTCATAGGCGAGATTCACCCAGCATCATCCACACAGCATAAGTGGATATTGACAGCCACGAAATACTTTACAAAGTGGATCGAAGCGATCTCGACCAGACAAGCAACAGATTCTGTCATCATTCAGTTTTAGAAAGTAATATTTTGTCATGTTTTGGTTGTCCTACTAATATTATCACAAATAACATGACAACATTCAAGTCTAAGAAGATGACTAAGTTTTGTGACAGATATAACATTAATTTGGGACACTCTACAGCCTACTACCTGGAAGGTAATGGATTGGTGGAGTCCTCTAATAAATCCTTGATCAGTATCATTAAGAAAATGTAGGAGGTAAATAAAAAGAATTGGCATAAGAATCTGATCAATGCATTGTGGGAAGACCGCGTGAGTAATAAGAAGTCTATTGGCAAGTCTCCTTTTCAAGTTGTGTATGGTGTCGATATGGTGTTGCCTTCATCATTAGCAGTCTTGGTAATGAAATTGCTGCAAGAAGCAGGGACTGAGGTAAATGACATACAACGTCGGATTAATCAAATGATACAGCTTCAGCAAATGAGAGATGAAGTATTTCATGATACTTCAAAACTACATGAGAGGATAAATAAGATCCATGACCAAAAAACTAAGGAAGACAACTTCAAGGTTAGAGATGTGGTACTTCGCTCGGATGCCAGAAATGAGGACAAGGGTAAGCATGGAAAATTTGATAATTTATGGAAAGGGCCATATTAGATTTCATCTTGTCAAGGACAAAATGCTTATTTGCTTCAAGAGATGAATGGAAAAGAGTGTTTAGGAGGACCAGTCAATGGTAGGCTTCTGAAACACTACCTTTTTTGAAAAACATTTTTCGATCAGTTTTCCATTTCACTGTAAAAATCAGTTACATTTTCTGCAAGTGTGAAGCAGAGAATCAGTGGAGTTCGGAGCCCAAAGTGAAGGCCATGGAGCTTCACTCATTTTCTTCCACTTTCAAAAGTTTAGTTTTCAGTCAGATAAGTCATTATTGAGTCAATTTCCAGTCATTTAAATTTGTCTTGAGTCACTCTATTTTTCTGAGTTATCAGTTCTAAGTCATGTTATTAGTTTGAGTTTTTTACTGCGCCAATGGATAAGGCACTGATCTGCAAAATCTAGAGTTATGTGGTTCTTGACACCTCTTTGAGATCTATCATACCCAATAAGGCCAATGTTAGTGTCAGTATTGGCATCCTGCCATCAGTGATCAAAATCCTCTTTTCATATCATTTTAGGAGTCCCACTCATAAAATTTTATTCATCCACTAGTTCATGCAAAAATTTATTCACTCATGGTAGCCCTAGTACAAAAACATCACTTTTCCTCAAATTCCATATTTTCTGGCTCGTTTTCATACCTTGCTGACTATACAACATTCATAAATTCAATATTAGTCAATGTCATCTTGAAATTCAATCCTTCGAGGTCTCATTAGGTTTTTAGGGTTTTTTCCAAGGTCCAATAAACACACCATTTCCATTGCATAAAGCCAACAAAGTAAGAGAGTGAACACAATAACATCTCTTTACCATGTAAAGATGATTTGCAAAGATGTAATTTTGACTCCAAAATTGTGATTTTCATCCCAAAATGTAATTTTTATTCCAAGGTTCCCAAGCTGCCAACTCAGAGTTCCACATGCCAAAAAAACAAATATCAAAGTGAAAAGAGTTCCTAGTCCATCAAAATGTCAAAGTGAAAAGAGTTCCTAGTCCATCAAAATGATCAATTATCAAAGGAAAGAAATCAAAGTGAAAGGTATAGTTTCAAAAGTTTAAAGTGAAAACAAGAAGGAAAAGTGGGTCCCAAAGCTCAAAACATCCAATCCATCAAGCATAAAGCCCATCCAAATATCAAAAAGACATTAATTTTCTCTCTATGTCATTGAGCCATCACTCACACAGCTCAAAAAATCGAATTTGAAAGGAGAAAGGTCGAGCTATGGGAGGCACTGCTGGAACAAGGTGTTGCTCACTCGGGACAAGCGTTGCGCATAGAGAAAAGGCATTACGCACCTGGTAGATAGGTGCTACGCACACACCAATGGCGTTGCACACTTGTCCAATTTCATCTGCAATGTCCAAAACCTTGTGCAAGTGTTCCAAACCTTCAACAAAGGATTTCTCCATTTTCTAGCAAGTAAGTAAGACATCATTATGCCCTCCTTGCATTTCTTAAGTGAAAATTTCATGGTGTCAATATTTTCATGAGAAATCTCTAGTTTTTCAAGATAGAAACCCTATTTTCACTTCCTAATCCCAAATTTGATCCCTGGAGACCCTTTTACCCTTCCCACATCACATTAAATCCTATCCCTACCCCTATATCATTAAATCCCTATCCCAAAGTTCCTTTTCCCTAAACCCTAAGACCTAGGTATTTCAATTTCCTAGGCTCTAAATCCCCATACTTGTAATAAAAATCCTATTCCAAAATCCCACAACATTTATACTCCCTGTCACCTCCCTCAATTTAATAATCCCTTCCCCCATCTCCCTAATTTTTTTCATCCCATTCCCCACTCCCTAAACCTATATTTCACTCCAAATTCATCTCCCTAGGGTTTCTAGCTAAGACACTATGGACGAAGAAAATAGAGAATTCAGTGAGGAAGAAGAAAGGGAAGAGAGGAGGCCACACAAAGGAGGGAGGATCCTCAGACTTGAACCTACAAACACCAGAGAACGCATGGCCTCTCCCATTACTGTGACATGTTTCAAGTATGTAGGATGCTTTAACTTTTGTGAAAAAATACAAAGGGTCCAACATAACCCTGTTTTGAGCAGGATTTTCATCTCTAATCTTCATGACAACCAAGTAACCCTTGCTGGTTTCACTTTCACAGTATCCACAGCCGTCATAGCAACTACCACCGGAATTCCAAATGTTGGTGAAAAGTGGTACAAGGCAAAAAACTTGGAGAATCATTACTATGAGCCATACATCAAGCCAAGGTACAAGAATGAAGAAAAAATATTCTTTCCTTTCTCTTACCTCTTGGATAGGTATGCCCCCATGATGAAAATCATCATTAAGTACTTTTATTGTGGAGGAAGGTTCTCTAAACTCTACACCTACCATATCTAGTTATTAATGCACTTCACAAGGGTCAAAATTCTCAATATACCTTATTTTCTCTTCAAGAACACTAAAAAAATGGCATACATTGTTCAAAAGAGAGATTATGACCACCAGATAAAAAGTATCCTTCACCACTCTCTCATCAAGATAATTGTCCTCCATCACCTTGATCAAATGAACATCTCATGGGACACTTTCATAGCTAATGACATCTTTACTGCTCCACCAATTCAACATACTCAAGTTGTGCCTCCACCATCTCATCCTTCCACATCCATTCCTCCATATCATTCCACAGTATCTACTTCTTCATCAGCTCAAACTACTTCAACCATTTCACCACCATAATCACCATTTCACACTCAGATTGAGTCATCTAGCATGGCTAAGAATAGTGAGCTTCAAAATACCAAAGTGGTTGAGATAGAGACATTGGAAAAAACATATCAGAGAGGTCATAGGCAAGTATTTGCTCCACATATTGTGGAAGGGGCCCTGCCTTCTTCATTGGCAAAGTAGGTAGACATAGGAAAGAAAAATATGACATAGGCAGATATTCAGGCAGAGATTAGGCATGAGGAGGGAAATCTTCATTAAACAAAAATGGAGTTTGACCTTGTTGACTTGAATTAGCAAGATGATTCTAAGATCACTAGAAAAGTCATCAAGGAAAAATAAGCCAAGATTAAAGAGATACAAACTAATCTTGATAGATATAAATTTTCCATTACCTTTCTTGAGTAGGAGAACCAACAGCTAAAGACCAAACACTTCATTGATGAAGTGAAATTCATCAAAGCTCAAATAGAGGCATAAAAAGCTAAAGTATTGCTTGAAGAGACACTAGAAAAATATGGTGTGCTAAATGAACTAGAAGAACAAGTTCCAAGAAGAAGTCTGAGGACTAAAGGTTTGAAACGAGCCCTAGAACGAGAAAGGCGGAAAGAAAGAGAACTAGCAGATGAGGTCACTCTTAATGAGAAATTTGCAGTTGTAATCAATGAGAATAATGAAGGTTGGCTTCAGTAAATAAATTACCACCTTGATAAGCACTTGAAAAGGCCAAGAAATACAATGATATTCAGAGAAGGATGGCAAAGCACTGTGCCAAGAGAAACAAAATTGCAAGGTCAAAACTTAAACAAGCCAATGCAAAAATTGAAACCCTAACCATGCAAGAAGAGAAAAGAAGGCTTGATATACTTGTTTAAGCCTCACTTCATGACTAACCCTCATCATCAGCCACCATTGAACAAATTTTGGCAAGTTTTGATACATTTTTGCAAATTTTTGAAGCTTTTGTGCATTCCTGGATAGTCATGTGACAGTTGGACTGTCAGGAGCACAGTGCCCTAAGCGCTGCGCTTCTATTTGAGGAATATTTTGATCCAAAGGAGACCACCATTGGATTCCGAGTAGGGAAAAAATGCATTTCGACCACTTTATAGTCTTGTTTGGTCAAAATGGCAGGTGAAAAAGTCAAAATATTCAAAAAATCACAGTTCTGCCTCCTTTTTCACCTTGGTGTTGTGCACCTAAGAAATCTTAGGAGAATCACCTTTTGGGAGGTCAAATCAAGTCAACTCTACAAACCAAGCACAAATTTGGAAAGAAATCTGGATAAGATTTCCAATGAGCTATCATGATCTCAGTTTGGACACCTACCACCCATCCAAAAATCAGCTGCAAGATGGAGGGCGCACCTTACCAGTGTGTGATTTTTTCTAAGATTTCTTTGAAATTTTGAGTTTCACCTTGAGAAATCATGTTTTTACTTATGTAATTGATGTAATTAAATGTAATTATGGTGTTTTTACACTTACCTAGGGTAAATACATTAGGTGAAAAGTTTTGATGACATGTAATGAATCAATTTGCAAAAAGTGAGGGATGAGTCAGTTTGACCTCCCTACACTTTAGGTATTCAACTCAGTTTTTGGTGGAATTGCTCCTCCTCTCATGGATTCGACTCCTGAGGTTGGGAGAGGTTGTTTGAGGTCTATATCATGTAATTATTTACTTATTTCATAGGTTGGATGTTGATGCATTGATCAGAGACTCTAGTGTAATCTATTTGGCAGGAAATTAATGAAAAGGTTGCAGCTATTTCTTTGGGATACCTGTGGTATGGAAATTTAGCATTTTTCTTCTTATTTCTCATTATGTATCAATGTTTTATTTCATGATCCATTTCGTTTCTATGATATGCTAGTTTTTAAGTTGATAAACATAATACATCTCTCATGCTCTGTTTTGGGAAAACCTTCATAGTTTGTGCATCTTCTTCAGTTTAGAAAGAATTCATGCTTAGCCTTCCTCTTTCTAGCTCCTCACATGTCTGATCCATCCCACTCAAGAAACCGTAAAGTGTTAGGTTTTATACCTACCTTGCCCCATTGAATCTCTGCAACCCTAATCCTATTTGCCCTAACCTAGCCTCTTTGACCTAATTCACCCATCCAACAACCCAATTAAGTCAAACAAACCCTTGTACTCTTACCTAGCCTAAAACCCTAATTCATTCAGCCCTCTTGGCTGTGAAATTGTGGAGAGAGCCCTCTCCGGTTTGTTAGGGCTAGATACCAAGCCAAAGTATTGGTCTGCATTTACCTCTGTTGGGATTTCTTCTTCAGCCTTAGAGATTTGGGGGAGTGATAAAAGGATACATGGCAGTTTATGGTTGGTTTTGAATGAGCCAATAGGAAGAGGACACGTGGAAATCTCGAGGCCACCACTTGCCCCCTCCCGAAGGCCAAATTTTGGCTATGTTATGGTCGAAATTTCATATTGTATGGTCGAACAAAAAATTTATTTGGAGGCCGGGCAGAGGTCGAGGTCAACCTTGCGACCTCTCTCACACAAATCCAATGTCTTACTACCTCCGCTCCAATTTGTTGCTTACAATACTGTGGCGTTGATTTGTATATATGTTAACCAATGGTTCATGGCAGAGGAAAAGAGGGCTAGCCCTGTAGGGACAACCCCTTACCACAAGACCACCCACTCGTGACCAGTGGGAGGCCTATGCATACAACAGAGGTTTATACATATTAAAACAAATTAATTAACCTTAATCAAGGTTTATTAGTGCTAATCCATTTTTTTAATGCAGATTTGTTTAAATGCTAATAACGTGCCTAAAACTCAGTTAAACGACGCTTAAACCTTAATTAATCCACACTTACCCATGCAGAATAAGTTGACAGAGTCCACCAATTTCGGCGGGAACTCCAAATTTGTCGGAGTTAATTGGAGTTGCTCCAGTTTTAGAGGAGTTTTCCTAGGAGAAACTGAAGAAGCCATAACTGGAGCATAATTCGATCAAATTGGGCTCAGAAAGAGGCTATCCTAGAATTTTTGGATATTCTAAGCAGTTTGGTGTAGGTTTCAGAGGTAGAGGAGCACTTTTGGAAGTTATTTTTCCACTTTTAATATTAAATATGCCGAGGGCCACCAAGAGATGAGGCCATGTCTGCTTCACTTAAAAACCATTTGAAGTGCCAGAAGAAGCTACTTAGGGGTTTTTGGGTCTTTTGAATCCATTGAATCGGGCTGGGAATCCATTGGAGCACTGTAGGTGCATGTAACCATAGAATTGACCTTAAATCCAAAGAGGTCCAATCCATTGAAGCAGGTCCAAGGAGACATATCCCAGGAGGGGTGAACGCCTTTATTAGATATGTGTAATGTGTTCGTTGTGTATTATTTCTCTGCAATTTACTTTTTGTATATGTGTTTTTAAAACTAATCTACCTCATGAATTTTTCATAAAAGACACACAAATTTGACACATAAACCCTATCATAACTGGCTATTTGAGATAATCCTTAAAAAAAATTATTTTATATTGATGAGGAAGTTAGCACAGTAAAACTAGTTTGTCCAGATTCAAATCAAGTTGGTATCAGAGCATAATTTAGCTCATTTTAGCCCAATTTTATCTTAGGGTTTGCCAAGGTTAGCTATAGAATTAGCTATTGGTTTTGTATTTGTGAAAGGAGAATTTAACTGTGTGCAAGTTTATGTGTGTAAGATGAATAGAGGATAAGGTCAAGATTGAGGACCCAACTTTCAAATCACAGCAAAGAATATTTTTATGCATTACAAGTGTGATGGAAGCTTCATCAAGTGATGTTTCTAATCCATCTTTCTTAGCAAGACTCTTTGATGAAGAGTTGTTGCATAATCTCTTCATCATAAGATATATGGTGCAAGAGATGTTTGAAGATGGGAAAGGGAATAGTAGGCTTCAAGAGCAGTTGATGGCCATGAAGGAGGAGAAGCAAGAGCTTCTTGAAAATATGCACGAGGTGGAGACTCAACTCCATATTGGAAATGAAACCCTAGCCAAGTATGTGCATGAAAATGAGGTATGAAAATCAATTTTATCTTCAATTTCCTCTCAATATGAATGTTTTGGTGCTTTTGAAAGACACACTAGAGGAATAGGGTCCAAATTATTGATGAAAATGGGCTATGAAGGTAAATTTTAGGTAAACATGCACAAGGCATAGTTGAGCCAATCGTTTTGGAGGAAAGGCCTAGGTATTTGGGTCATGGTTATGGACAGCATGATGGAGAATGCTCGAAATCCAAGGAGGCACATGAAGGTGTTCCAAGAAAGACTTTGATTACATGTTCATTACCTCAAGCTTGTGAAGTTTATGTTCATGAGGAACACCCACTTTACAAGAAGATTCTCATAAGCATGAAACTAATGGAAATGGAAAACAATAGGATGTTGAAAGCTCTAAAGTCACTGAAGCCATTGTTGCCACCACCTCATCAAATTCACCTCCTCAAGAAGGTGACAAAGGTGAATGTTCAAGGTATAAATATGCCTTTAATCAAGTTGCTTTTGAATATGATAAACATGGAAAATCCTCACATAAGATTTCGAGAAAATTTACATGTTCCTTTTTTGGTTTGAATAACCATATTGTTTCAAGGTGTTGGAAGAAGATATCCATACACAAGAAACTTTCAAAACAAAGGAGGCAGAAAGCCAAAGGTCCAATGGAAAATGCAAACCATGTTGAAAAGAAGATGCAATTATTGCACTCATTGCCATAAGCAATGCCATCTTGTAGACAAGTGTTGGACTTTGTATCCAACAAGTCATCCACGACATTTGAAGAAGGTGGAGAGAGAGATTGACAAGAATGGAAAAGAGGATTCCATAATTGATGTGGGTCAGGATGATTCACATGATGAAGTGCAGCTAAAATAAGCACCATTGAAGCGGTTTGGAAAGAGATGGTTAGATTTCTTGAACAATTAAGGCCTTCCATTTATTTTGATAATTGATGCAAATCTTGCCTTATTGATGCATTTCTTTGCCAATTGAATGAAATTCTTTTCTCTTGAAAGTATGTTGCATATTGCACAAATCAAGATGTTGGAAAAGTAGAGTTATGTTGACTCACTTAGATGCGGCAAAGATGGAAATTTGTAGTTGCAATTTGCATGTGAATGCATTTATTTTTCTCTAGAATGCATGTTGCATGTTTACGCCAGGGAGGTGTTTGAAAGTGGTATGTTGACTCACTATGTTTGCGTAAAAATTGTTAGGTCCCTATATTACTAGTGTAATCCCTTATTTTTGTTAGTGTAGCCCCCTCATCTTTATTTTTGTACCCCTGTAGCCCCCATATTTTTATTATTATGGCCCATAAAAAGCCATTATTGTTATTGTTGTGCCCTTACATTATTATTGTTAGGTCGTCTAGGATTATATTGTGACCCCATGGAATCCTATATATAGAAAGGAGGTTTTGTCATTTGTATCATCCAAGAATTGTTCGTTTATGTAATGTAAAGGAGGTTTCCCCCTCGAAGTGGCTGATTTCTAAGGCTTTGATCTCTCTTTTCTTCTATTTTTGGAGTTAGTTTCATAGCATTTGGAATCACAACTTTGGATTCTAGGGTTTCGCTGCTTCAAACAGGTCATCGTGGAATTTTCGCTATAAATTTTTTTCTACGAAGGTTCAGACGCTAAAAAAAACGCATTTGCGAAGAAATCTTGAGGAACTTTGTGTAAAAATTTCAGATCTTGGTTCACAATATTTTCGAAGATATGATCTGTGGAAGTTAGGTTTTTGCAGGTTCCTGATTTTCATCTAAAAGAGGTGACCTTGGGAAAATCATCATAACTCTCTCTCTCTGAGCATCGGATTGGAATTATGTAAAGAGTGGCTGAAAGTACACATAATTTGGTTTCATGTGTATCAATTTCAGAGCCAAAGGAGGAAACAATGACACGTGGCACACCGTACAAGTTTTCTTTGCTAAACCGGTCCATAATTAGGTAATTGTGGGAGATTGGGCATAACTTTGTCTTGAAAAATCCAAATTAGGCCAGACCCATGGCATTCGAAAGAAGATTCAAAGGGCTACCTCAAGATCAAATTTTAGATATTGAAGATCCAAAATCACAAAGATAATACAGTTTCAATATCAAGCTCCTTAAAAGCAAGAAAAAGGTGTGTATTTATTTTCAAATTGCATAAGTCTTGTTTGAAAAATCAGTTTGAAGTGGTTCCAAGGGCATATTGAAGCTTAGATATCAATATTGGGTTATAAAATGCCCCCTAAATATAATTCAACACCCATTAAAACCTCAGAAGGCTCTACTATGACTCATGAAGAGCAAGAAGTGCAACATGATATATCAAAATTACAAGAGCAAGTGCAACAACTTTCGCTCTCGCAAAAAGCAACAAAAAATGAAATGGAAGTTTCAAGGAAACGTGTGGAAGCTAAGATGGATGGTTTGAAGAATGGAATGGAAGAAATGGAAGAAAAAATGAAAGACGACATGGAAGACATGAAGAGTGATCTAAAATAATACATGAAAGGTTTGAAGGAAGGTTTGACAAAATTGGTACAAGAAATGATTCCTAATGGCGAAAAGATAGTGGAGGAAACTCATGATGAGAAAAAAATAAATGTTAATTGTAATTTCATAAAATCTAATGTTGGATTGAAGACCCACCATATTCCAAATATCGATATGAGGAAGTTTGATGGCAAGGATCCCGTAACATGGATACTACATATGGAGCAATATTTTGACCTCAATAATGTGAAAAACACACAAAAGGTACGCCTTGAAACTTTATCTTTAGAACAAAATAAATTTGTATGGTATCGATGGCTTTGATCCCGTAAAAAAACTGTCACTTGGTCAATTTTTACAGAGGAAATGATAGCACATTATGAGGATACGAAGAGAAACACCTTATTTAGCCAATTGATAAATCTCAAACAAAAAGGTTCAGTGGTGGAGCACATTGAGGATTTCCAAAAATTGAATATAAGGGTAGTTGATATTTCAGAGGAACACGGGATTGATACCTTCATAGGGACTTTAAAGGATAACATCCAACATGAGGTTCGCCTTTGGGAACCTGATTCATTGGAGAAGGCATTCAAGTTGGAAATAAATTTAACATATGATTGCAGAAATGTTAGAGGCTAGTATCATTCAAAATAGTCAAATTTATTTCTCTGCTCCAGTAGTATTGGTGCACAAGAAGGATGGATCATGGTGCATGTGTTTGGATTATAGGGAGCTCAACAACTTACTATTAAAGATAAATTTCCCATTTCTGTGATTGATGAATTATTGGATGAATTACATGGAAAATTTTATTTTACCAAGTTGGATCTCCATTCAGGATATCATCAAATTAGAATGAAGACTGAAGATATTCCGAAAAAAAAATAAAAAATTTCAAACTCATGAGGGTCATTATGAATTTTTGGTCATGCCTTTTGGCCTTACCAATACACCTTCCACATTTCAAAGGTTGATGAATTCCATTTTCAAACCCTTCAATAGAAAATTTATGTTAGTATTTTTTGATGATATACTAATCTACAACAGGTCTTGGAAGGATCATGTTCAACATGTTGACAGGGTGCTCAAACTATTGGAGGAGAAAAAATTATATGCAAAAACCTCCAAATGTTTCTTTGGAGTACAAGAGGTGGAATATCTGGGTCATATTGTATCTCAGGAGGGTGTTAAGGTAGAGCTAACAAAATTAAAGCCATTAAGGAATGGAAAGTCCTCACAACCATAAAGCAGTTGCGAGGATTTCTCGGGTTAACAGGGTATTATCGCAAGTTTGTTCAGAATTATGGGAGAATAGCAGCACCTCTAACAACATTATTGAAGAAGGATGAATTTTGATGGATTATTGAAGAAATTAAGGCATTTGAACATCTTAAAGAGGCAATGTGCCTAGCACCGGTCTTAGCTACACTAGACTTCACAAAAACCTGTATTCTTGAATTTGATGCCTCAGGAAATGGAATTGGTGTTTTTCTAATGCAAGAAGGAAGACCCATTGCTTTTGAAATTCACCCAATCAAAGGAAAGTATTTACAGAGAGCTATTTATGAGAAGGAAATGTTGGCAATACTACATGCACTAAAGAAATGGCGACCTTACCTAATGGGAAGACACTTCAAGGTAAAAACTGATCATGATAGTCTTAAATAATTTTTGGAACAAAGGCTATCTTCAGAAGAGCAGCAAAAATGGGTCGCAAATATGTTGGGTTATGACTTTGAAATCATTTACAAAAAAGGGAAGCTAAATGTTGTGGAAGATGCACTCTCAAGAAAGGATGAAGGGGTTCAAGCATTTCTTTGTGCCATTTCTATTTTCCAACCAGATTGGATAACCGAAGCAAGGGATGAATGGAAGAATGACGAAGAAGTGTGGACAATCATTCAAAATTTGCAGCAAGATTTGAGTACATCTGATACATTTAGTTGGAAAAATGATTCCTTGTGGTACAAAGATCGCTTATATATTTGTAATAATTCCCAACTAAAACAAAAGATTATTTTGGAATTGCACACCTCTCTGTTAGGTCCCTATATTACTAGTATAGTCCCTTATTGTTGTTAGTGTAACCCCCTTATTGTTATTATTGTACCCTTGTAACCCCCATTTTGTTATTATTGTGCCCTTAAATTATTATTGTTAGGTCGACTAGGGATTACATTATATTTATGGACATATATATATGAAAGAGTTTTGTAAAATTGTATCATCAAAATTTTTCATTTTATGTAATGTATTGGAGGTTGCCCCCTCGGGAAATGCTCATTTCTAAGGCGTTGATATCTCTTTTCTTCTCTTTTTGGAGCTGGTTACACAACATTTGGTATCAGAGCTTTGGATTCTAGGGTTTCGCTACTCCAAACAGGTCATCGTGGCATTTTCGCTATAACTTTTTTTCTACGATGTTTCAGAAGCTGAAATTTTTAGGGTACGAAGTCGAAATCCTGAAGAAATTCTTCAAAAAATTTCAGAGCTTGGTTCGTAACATTTTTGGAGATATGATCTGTGGAAGGTAATGCTTTTTCAAGCTCCTGAATTTCATCTCAAAGAGGTGATCGTGGGAAAAGTTCAATAACTCTCTCTCTGGGCATCGGATTGGAGTGTCGTAAAAAATGGGTCACAAAGATGTTGGGTTATGACTTTGAAATAATCTACAAAAAGGGAAAGCTTAATGTTGTTGCAGATGCACTCTCAAGAAATAATGAAGAGGTGGAAGCATTGCTTTGTGTCATTTCTATTATCCAACCAGATTGGATAAATGAAGCAAGAAGATGAATAGGAAGAAGGACAAAGATGTGTGGACACTCATTCAAAAGTTGCGGCAAGATCCTAGTACCTTGATACATTTAGTTGGAAAAATGATTCCTTATGGTACAAATATTACTTATATCTTTGTAATAAGTCCCAACTAAAACAAAAGATTCTTCTAGAATTGCACTTCTCCTTTAGGAGGACACTCGAAGTTTTTAAAAACTTACCACGGGGGTGAAAAATAATTTTAGGATGGCCTTAAATACGATATTCAAAAGTTTGTGGCGGAATGTTTGGTTTGCAATGAGAATAAAAGTGGAACAATTAATTTGAGGACTTCTACAACCTTTATCATTCCAAGTCAACGTAGGCAACGTTAGGAGGAGATTTCAATGGATTTTATCACGGGTTTACCTAAGTCCGAAGAGAATGTTGTGTAACCGGCTCCAAAAATAGAAGAAAAGAGATATCAACGCCTTAGAAATGAGCCACTTCGAGGGGGCAACCTCCAATACATTACATAAATGAACAATTCTTGGATGATACAATTTACAAAACCTCCTTTCTATATAGGAGTCCATGGGGCCATAATGTAATCCTAGTGGGCCACAATGTAATCCTAGCCGACCTAACAATAATAATTTAAGGGCACAATAATAACAAAATGGGGGTTACAAGGGTACAATAATAACAATAAGGGGTTTACACTAAAAATAATAAAGGCTATACTAGTGATATAGGGACCTAACATGCCCCGCTCCTTCAAAAAAAGTGTTGTCCTCAACACTTGAGTAACTCGAATTATTACATGCAAATTCTCATCCTCATGTAGAATCTTGATCGGTAAGTTCTGATTCTTGATGAGATACTCTGAAATTGATCAATTCCGTAGCTGTCGAGTTCTTGTTTCCGTGACCGCTTCAGGTTCCAATATGATTTTTCCTTCCTCATCAAGTTCTGGCAATATTGTTTGAATTGGAATATTTTCACGTATAACCTTCTTTAAGCATGAAACATAGAAGACTGGATGCACTCGCGAAGAATCAGGAAGCTCCAATTTGTATGCCATAGTACCAATCTTTTGAAACACCTTGTAAGGACCATAGTACTTTGGCGATAAATTATTATCCTTCTTAGCTTGCTTGAGGGACATTTGTTTGTATGGTTGTAGCCGTAAAAATACCCAATCTCCTACAACAACACTTCTCTTGCTGTATGTTGATCTTCCTATTGTTTCATTCGATTTTGTGCCAAATTCAGGTTGTCCTTTAAGAGTTGAAGAACTTCTTGTTGATGCTCAATGTGATCTTCCACTGCTTGAACCTTCTAATTTTCTCTTAAAGATGATGTGATGGATGGTGGAAGATATCCATAAAGTGCCATAAATGGGGTCATTTTCACTGCAGTATAGAAGGAAGTGTTATACCACCATTCAGCGAGAGGTAACCACTTCACCCATTGTGTTTTTTTATTAGATACAAAACAACGAAGATATCCTTCCAAACATTTATTTACTATCTCAATTTGACCATCGGATTGAGGATGATAAGATGAGCTATGAGCTAATTGAGTACCCAAACAACAAAATAACAATGTCCAAAAATTTCCAGTAAAAATAGGATCTCTGTCGCTCACAATAATCTTTGGGTTTCCATGTAGCTTTTGAATTGTGTTCATAAATGTAGTAACAACTATACTTTCTTTAAATGGATGAGATAATTCACAAAAGTGTGCATACTTGGTAAGTCTATCAACTACCACCATGATGACACTCTTTCCTTCGAACTTAGCTAAACACGTGATAAAATCTATTGAAATATCCTCCCAACGTTGACTTGGAATGGATAAAGGTTGTAGAAGTCCCGAAGTCTTAATTGTATCAACTTTATTCTGCTGGCAAACCAAACCTTTCGCCACAAAATTTTGAATATCAGATTTAAGGCCATCCCAAAAAATTCTTTCACCCTTTGGTAATTTTTTAAAAATCCTGAGTGTCCTCCTAAGGAGAAGTGTGCAATTCGAGAAGAATCTTTTTTGTTTAGTTGGGAATTCTTACAAAGATAGCCGATCTTTGTACTATAAGGAATAATTTTTCCAACTGAATGTATCAGATGTAGTAGGATCTTGCTGCAACTTTTGAATGAGTGTCCACACTTCTTCGTCCTTCTTCCATTCATCCCTTACTTCGATTATCCAATCTGGTTGGATAATAGAAATAGCACAAAGCAATGCTTTCACCTCTTCATTCTTTCTTGAGAGTGCATCTGCAACAACATTTAGCTTCCCTTTTTTGTAGATATTTTCAAAGTCATAACCCAACATATTTGTGACCCATTTTTTCTTCTCTTCTGAAGATAGTCTTTGTTCCAAAAAGTGTTTAAGACCATCATGATCAGTTTTTAGCTTCAAGTATCTTCCCATTAGGTAAGGTCGCCATTTCTTTAGTGCATGTAGTATTGCTAACATTTCCTTCTCATAAATAGCTTTATGTAAATACTTTCCTTTGATTGGGTGACTTTCAAAAGCAATGGGTCTTCCTTCTTGCATTAAAACAACACCAATTCCATTTCCTGAAGCATCACATTCCACAATAAAGGTTTTTTTGAAGTCTGGCGTAGCTAAGACCGGTGCTAGGCACATTGCCTCTTTAAGATGTTCAAAGGCCTTAGTTGCTTCAGGAGTCCATGAAAATACATCTTTCTTCAATAATGTTGTTAGAGGTGCTACTATTCTCCCATAATTCTTAACAAACTTGCAATAATACCTTGTTAACCTGAGAAATCCGCGCAACTGATTTATGGTTGTGGGGACTTTCTGTTCCTTAATAGCTTTAATTTTGTTAGGGTCTACCTTAACACCGTCGTGAGATATAATATGACCCAAATATTCCACCTCTTGTACTAAAAAGAAATATTTGGAGGTTTTTGCATATAATTTTTTCTCCTCCAATAGCTTGATCACCCTGTCAACATGTTGAAAATGATCCTTCCAAGCCCTGTTGTAGATTAGTATATCATCAAAAAATACTAATAGGAATTTTCTAAGGAAGGGTTCGAAAATGGAATTTATGAACCCTTGAAATGTAGAGGTGCATTGGTAAGGCCAAAAGGCATGACCAAAAATTCATAATGACCTTCAAGAGCTTGAAATGTTTTTTTTGAAATATCATCAGTCTTCATTCTAATTTTATGATACCCTGAACGAAGATCCAATTTGGTAAAATAAATTGCTCCATGTAATTCATCCAATAATTCATCAATCACAGGAATGGGAAATTTATCTTTAATGGTGAGCTTATTGAGCTCCCTATAATCCAGACACATGTGTCGTGATCCATCCTTCTTGTGTACCAATACTACGGGAGCAGAGAAAGAACTTTGATTAGGTTGAATTATACCCGCCTCTAACATTTCTGCAATCATAAGTTCAATTTCGCTCTTTTGGACATAAGGATATCTATAAGGCCTAATTTTTGGAGGAACACTTTCTGGAATCAAATGAATAGCATGATCATGATCATGAATAGGTGGGAGTCCTTTTGGAGTTTCAAAAACCTTGGAATGATTGTCCAAGACTTTTTGGAGATCTGTAGAAATAGATGATTTTGATGTTGGAACTTCTAGTGAGCATAATTGTGTGCAATTACGCCTGTTGTTCTTTCTTTAAAGCTTTTGTCTTTACGTGGAAACATTATCCTTCACAGCTACTGCAATACCATTAATTCGACTTATTTTTCATACCGAAAAAATTTTAAAGAAAAGTTCTTGAAAATTAAAATACGAATCCCCAAAGATTGTAACCATTGTGCTCTAATTCACAACATCGGCACCTCCCATAGGAATGGCAATAGTGGACTAGTAGCCATATTCCCCCATGGTTAGCTTGATATTGGCATTTTCCCGAACAATTTTATAGTTCCTCCATTTGCAACCATCACTTGACATTAGAATGCTTTAAGGTATGAGAAACAATTTAATTCATGGCTACCTTATAATGAATAAAATTTTGGGTGCTACTGAATCATCAATATATTACCCTTTTTCTTCTTGATATTTCCTTCTATCTTGAGAGTTTGAGTGGTAATTCTTGCCAATGCATTACATGATATGGTCGGGCACATTTCTTCTTCTTCTAGGGTTTCTTCCTGGTGTATATCCTCTACTTTTGAAGTTTCTTCTTCATTTTCTTCCTCCTCTTCACAATCTATGTAAAATAGTTTCTTCTCAGTGCACTTATGACCTTTAGTATATTTTCTATCACAACTATAGCAAAGCCTTTTTGATATTTTTTCTTCCAATTTTTGTGGTGTCGGCTTGTAGCAGGACATGGAAATCTAGGAGTAGCAACACTTCCCTCTTTATAGAAGTGAGTGGTAGGCTTCCTTGTCGCCATAATTTTACATTCAATTTTTCTTGCCAGCCTGAATGCCTTCTCCAATGAATCGGGTTCCAAAATGCGAACTTCATGTTGGATGTTATCCTTTAAAGTACCTATGAAGAGATCAATCCTATGTTCCTCTGTAATATCAGTTACCCTTATATCCAATTTTTGGAAGTCCTCAATGTGCTCCCCCACTAAACCCTTTTGTTTGAGATTTATCAATTGGCTAAAGAAGGTGTTTCTCTTTGTATCCTCATAATGTGCTATCATTTCCTCCGTAAAATTGACCAGAAGTGACAATTTTTACGGGGCAAAGCCATTGATACCATACAAATGTATTTTGTTCTAAATATCAAGGATTCTGATCTGCTTCTATGACATGTTTTCCACGTTATGGAGATCAAAATATTGCTCCATCTGTAGTATCCATGTTACAGGATCCTTTCCATCAAACTTCCTCATATCCATTTTTGGAATATGGTGGTTCTTCCCGCCAACATTAGAGTTTGTGAAATCATGATTAACATTTATTTTGTTCTCATCATGAGTTTCCTCTACTATCTTTTCACCATTAGGAAACATTTCTTGTATCAACTTTGTCAAACCTTCCATGTCTGCTTTTAGATCATTCTTCATGTTTTCCATTTTGTTTTCCATGTTGTCTTTCATGTCATCCATCTTAGCTTCCATGCCAGCTTCCATGCCATCCATCTTAGCTTCCATGCCTTTCTTCAAACCGTCCATCTTCACTTCCATGCCTTTCTTCAAAACTTCCATTTCATTTTTTGTTGCTCTTTGCGAGAGTGAAAACTGTTGAATTTGCTCTTGTAATTTTGATATGTCATGTTGCCATTTTTCATCTTCATGAGTCATAGTAGAGCCTTCTGAAGGCTTAATGGGTGTTGAATTCTTTTTAGAGGCCATTTTAGAATCCAATATTGATATCTATTCTAAAAGATTCCCTTGGAATCAATTCAACTTGATTCTTCAAACAAGACTTATGCAATTCGGAAAAAACAAATACACACCTTTTACTATCTTTTAGGAGATCAATATTGAAATTGAATTATCTCTGTAATTGAAAATCTTAGATATCTGAAATTCAGCCCTGTAGTAGCCCTCTGAAGCTTCTTTCAAATGCCACAGGTCTGACCTGATTTTGATTCTCCAAGACAAAGTTGTGTCAATCTCCCACAGGCTAAATAAGGTACATTCAGGTAGAGTAGAGCGAACTTATGCGACTTGCCTGTACTTCCACGTAATCAGCATTTCGTCCTTTGTATCTGAAATTGATAGCCAAGAAACTAAATATTGTGTACTTGCGACCAATTTTTACGGCACTCCAATCCGATGCCCAGAGTGATAGTTATTGAACTTTTCCCACGATCACCTCTTTGAGATGCAATTCAGGAGCCTGAAAAAGCACTACCTTCCACAAATCATATCTCCAAAAATGTTGCGAACCAAGCTCTGAAATTTTTTGAAGAATTCCCGCAGGATCTCAGCTTCGTACCATATGAATTTTAGATTTTGAACCTTCGTAGAAAAAAATTTATAGCGCAAATTCCACGATGACCTGTTTAGGAGCCTGAAAAAATACCTATCTTCCACAGATGATATCTCCGCAAATATTGCGAACCAAGCTCTGAAATTTTTAGACAAGCTTTCTCAGGATTTCAGCTTCGCACCCTAAAAATTTCAGCTTCTGAAACTTCGTAGAAAAAAGTTATAGCGAAAATGTCACGATGACCTGTTTGGAGCAGCGAAACCCTAGAATCCAAAGCTCTGATACCAAATGTTGTGTAACCAACTCCAAAAATAGAAGAAAAGAGATATGAACGCCTTAGAAAACCATAGCCACTTCGAGACAACCTCCAATACATTACATGAATGAACAATTCTTGGATACAATTCTAAAAACCTCCTTTCTATATATAGGAGTCCTTCGAGGCCATATGCCTGTAATCCTAGTGAAGCACAAACATATCTAACCCGACCTAACAATAATAATTTAAGGGAACTGTGAACAAAATGGGGGTTACAGGTACACTAATAACAGCAGGGGTTTACCATAACAATAATAAGGGGCTATACTAGTGATATGAGGACCTAACAAGGAAAAGAATGTCATCATGCTTGTAGTTGATAGACTTATCAAGTACACACATTTTTTTGCATTATGTCATCCATTTAAAGCAAGTACAATTGCTACTACAATTATGGACACAATTAAAAAGCTACATGGGAACCCAAGGGTTATTGTGAGCGACATAGATCCCATTTTTACTAGAAATTTTTGGACGGAGTTATTTTCTTGTTTGGGTACTCAATTAGCTCATAGCTCATCTTATCATCCTCAATACGATGGTCAAAATGAGATAGTAAATAAATGTTTGGAAGGATATATTCATTGTTTTGTATCTGATAAACAAACACAATGGGTCAAGTGGTTACCTCTCACTAAATGGTGGTATAACACTTCCTTCCATCCATACTACAGCAAAAATGACCCCATATATGGCACTTTATGGATATCATCCACCATCCATCACATCATATTTAAGAGAAAATTCGAAGGTTCAAGCAGTGGAAGATCACATCGAGCATCAACAACAAGTTCTCCAACTTTTAAAGGATAACCTAAATTTGGCACAAAATCGAATGAAACAATAGGCAGATCAACATCGCAACGAGAGATTTTTTGATGTAGAAGACTGGGTATTTTACGGCTACAACCATACAAACAAATGTCCCTCAAGCAAGCTAAGAAGGATAATAAATTATCTCCAACGTTCTATGGTCCTTACAAGTTGTTTCGAAGAGTTGGTGCTATGGCATACAAATTGGAGCTTCATGCTTCTTCGCAAGTGCGTTCAGTTTTCCATGTTTCATGCTTAACCTGCGCTGGTGAAAATCTTCCCGAGTTCAAGCAATGTTCCGGAACGATGAGGAAAAGGGAAAAATCATATTGGAACCTGACGCCGTCACGGAAACAAGAACTCGATAGCTACGAAATCAATCAATTTCAGAGTATCTCATCAAGTGGAAGAACTTACCCACTGAAGATTCTACATGGGAGGATGAGAATTTTATACAGAAGCACCCAGAGCTACTCAAGCGTTGAGGACAACACTTTTTTGAAGGAGAGGGGCATGTTAGGTACCTATATTACTAGTATAGTCCCTTATTGTTGTTAGTGTAACCCCCTTATTGTTATTATTGTACCCTTGTAACCCCCATTTTTTTATTATTGTGCCCTTAAATTATTATTGTTAGGTCGGCTAGGATTACATTATGGCCCCATGGACTCCTATATATAGAAAGGAGGTTTTTAAAATTGTATCATCCAATAATTTTTCATTTATGTAATGTATTAGAGGTTTCCCCCTCGAAGTGGCTCATTTCTAAGGTGTTGATATCTCTTTTCTTCTCTTTTTGGAGCTGGTTACACAACACTCTCCCTTAGGAGGACACTCAAGATTTTTAAAAACTTACCATAGGGTGAAGAAAGATTTTTTTTGGGATGGCCTTAGATCTGATATTCAAAAGTTTGTGGCAGAATTTTTGGTTTGCCAGCAAAATAAAGTTGAGACAATTAAGACCACAGGTCTTCTACAACCTTTATCCATTCCAATTCAACGTTGGGAGGAGGTTTCAATGGATTTTATCACAGGTTTACCTAAATCTGAAGGAAAGTGTCATCATGGTGGTAGTTGATAGACTTACCAAGTATGCACACTTTTGTGCATTATCTCATCCATTTAAAGCTAGTACAATTTCTACTGCATTTGTGGAAACAATTCAAAACCTACATGGAAACCCAAAGTTTATTGTAAGTGACAGATATCCCATTTTTACTGGAAATTTTTGGATTAAATTATTTTTTTGTTTGGGTACTCAACTAGCTCATAGCTCATCTTATCATCCTCAATCTGATGGGAAAGCTAATATAATGAACATATGTTTGGAAGGATATCTTATTTGTTTTGTATCTGATAAAAAAACACAATGGGTCAAGTGGTTACCTCTGGTTGAGTGGTGGTATAACATTTCCTTCCATACTGCAACAAAGATGACCCCATTTATGGAAATTTATGGATATCATCCACCATCCATCACATCATCTTTAAGAGAAAATTATAAGGTTCAAGCAGCGGAAGATCACATTGAGCATCAACAACAAGTTCTCCAACTCTTAAAGTATAACCTAAATTTGGCACAAAATCGAATGAAACAACAGGCATATCAACATCGCAGCGAGAGAATTTTTGATGTAGGAGACTGGGTATTTTTACGGCCACAACTATCCAAACAAATGTCCCTCAAGCAAGCTAAGAAGGATAGTAAATTATCGCCAAAGTACTATGGTCGTTACAAGGTTTTGCAAAAGATTGGTACTATAGTATACAAATTGGAGCTTCCTGCTTCTTCTCGAGTGCACCCAATTTTCCATGTTTCATGCTTAAAGAAGGTTATAGGTGACAAACTTCTAGTTCAAACAATATTTCCAGAACTTGATGAGGAAGGAAAAATCATATTGGAACCTGAAGCAGTCACAGAAACAAGAACTCGATAGCTACGAAATTGATCAATTTCGGAGTATCTCATCAAGTGGAATAATTTACCCACTAAAGATTCCACATGGGAGGATGAGAATTTTATACAAAAGCATCCAGAGCTACTCAAGCGTTGAGGATAACACTTTTTTGAAGGAAGGAGAGGGGCATGTTAGGTCCCTATATTACTAGTGTAGTCCCCTTATCTTTATTTTTGTACCCCTGTGGCCCCCATATTCTTATTATTGTGCCACATAAAATGCCACTGTTGTTATTATTGTGCCCTTACATTATTATTTTTAGGTCGGATATTGTTATTGTTGTGCCCTTACATTATTATTGTTAGGTCAGCTAGGATTATATTGTGACCCCATGGACTCCTATATATAGAAAGGAGGTTTTGTGTTGTGAAACCAGCTCCAAAAATAGAAGAAAAGAGATATCAACGCCTTAGAAATAAGCCACTTTGAGGGGGCAACCTCCAATACATTACATGAATGAAAATTTCTTGGATGATACAAATTACAAAACCTCCTTTCTATATATAGGAGTCCATGGGGCCACATTGTAATCCTAGTGGGGCCACAATGTAATCCTAGCCGACCTAACAATAATAATTTAAGGGCACAATAACAACAATATAGGGGTTACAGCAGTACAATAATAACAATAAGGGGGTTACACTAAAAACAATAAGGGACTATACTAGTAATATAGGGACCTAACATGCCCTTCTCCTTCAAAAAATTGTTGTCCTCAACGCTTGAGTAGCTCTGGGTGCTTTTGTATAAAATTCTCATCCTCCCATGTAGAATCTTCAGTGGGTAATTTCTTCCACTTGATGAGATACTCTGAAATTGATCAATTTCATAGCTGTCGAGTTCTTCTTTCCATGACTTCTTCAGGTTCCAATATGATTTTTCCTTCCTCATCAAGTTTTGGCAATATTGTTTGAACAGGAAGATTTTCACATATAACCTTCTTTAAGCATGAAATATGGAAAATTGGATGACTTCGTGAAGATGCAGGAAGCTCCAATTTGTATGCCATACTACTAATATTTTGCAACACCTCGTAAGGACCATAGTACTTTGGCGATAAATTATTATCCTTCTTAGCTTGCTTGAGGGACATTTTTTTTTATGGTTGTAGCTGTAAAAATACCCAGTCTCCTACATCAAAACTTTTCTCGCTGCGATGTTGATCTGCCTTTTGTTTCATTTTATTTTGTGCCAAATTCAGGTTATCCTTTAAGAGTTGGAGAACTTCTTTTTGATGCTCAATGTGATCTTCCACTGCTTGAACCTTCGAATTTTCTCTTAAATATGATGTGATGGACGGTGGATGATATCCATAAAGTGCCATAAATGTGGTCATTTTTGCTGCAGTATGGAAGGAAGTGTTATACCACCATTCAGCAAGAGGTAACCACTTGACCCATTATGTTTGTTTATCAAATACAAAACAACAAAGATATCCTTCCAAACATTTATTTACTATCTCAGTTTGACCATCAGATTGAGGATGATAAGATGAGCTATGAGCTAATTGATTACCCAAACAAGAAAATAACTCTGTCCAAAAATTTCCAGTAAAAATGGGATCTCTGTCACTGACAATAACCCTTGGGCTTCCATGTAGCTTTTGAATTCTGTCCATAAATGTAGTAGCAACTGTGCTTGCTTTAAATGGATGAGATAATGCACAAAAGTGTGCATACTTGGTAAGTCTATCAACTACCACCATGATGACATTCTTTCCTTCGGACTTAGGTAAACTTGTGATAAAATCCATTTAAATCTCCTCCCAACGTTGACTTGGAATGGATAAAGGTTGTAGAAGTCCCAGGGTCTTAATTGTCTCCACTTTATTCTGCTGGCAAACCAAACATTCCGCCACAAAATTTTGAATATCAGATTTAAGGCCATCCCCAAAAAATTCTTTCTTCACCCTGTGGTAAGTTTTTAAAAATCCTGAGTGTCCTCCTAAAGGAGAAGTGTGCAATTCCAGAAGAATATTTTGTTTTAGTTGGGAATTCTTACAAAGATATAAGTGATCTTTGTACCATAAGGAATCATTTTTCCAACTAAATGTATCAGATGTACTAGGATATTGTTGCAACTTTTGAATGAGTGTCCATACATCTTTGTCCTTCTTCCATTCATCTCTTGCTTCAGTTATCCAATCTGGTTGGATAATAGAAATGGCACAAAACAATGCTTCCACCTCTTCATTCTTTCTTGAGAGTGCATCTGCAACAACATTAAGCTTTCCTTTTTTGTAGATTATTTCAAAGTCATAACCAAACATCTTTGTGACCCATTTTTGCTGCTCTTCTGAAGATAGTCTTTGTTCCAAAAAGTGTTTAAGACTATCATGATCAGTTTTTACCTTGAAGTGTCTTCCCATTAGGTAAGTTTGTCATTTCTTTAGTGCATGCAGTATTGCTAACATTTCCTTCTCATAAATAGGTTTCTGTAAATACTTTCCTTTGATTGGACGACTTTCAAAAGCAATGGATCTTCCTTCCTGCATTAAAACTGCACCAATTCCATTTCCTGAGGCATCACATTCCACAATAAAGGTTTTTGTGAAGTCTGGCGTAGCTAAGACCGGTGCTAGGCACATTGCCTCTTTAAGATGTTCAAAGACCTTAGTTGCTTCAGGAGTCCATGAAAATGCATCTTTCTTCAATAATGTTGTTAGAGGTGCTGCTATTCTCCCATAATTCTTAAAAAACTTGTGATAATACCCTGTTAACCCAAGAAATCCTCACAACTACTTTATGGTTGTGGGGACTTTCCATTCCTTAATGGCTTTAATTTTGTTAGGGTCTACTTTAACACCCTCGTGAGATACAATATGACCCAGATATTCCACCTCTTGTACTCCAAAGAAACGTTTGGATGTTTTTGCATATAATTGTTTCTCCTGCAATAGTTTGAGCACCTTGTCAACATGTTGAACATGATCCTTCCAAGACCTGCTGTAGATTAGTATATCATCAAAAAATACTAGCACACATTTTCTAAGGAAGGGTTTGAAAATGGAATTCATCAACCCTTGAAATGTAGAAGGTGCATTGGTAAGGCCAAAAGGCATGACCAAAAATTCATAATGACCCTCATGAGTTCGAAATGTTGTTTTTAGAATATCTTTAGTCTTCATTCTAATTTGATGATATCCTGAACGAAGATCCAACTTGGTAAAATAAATTGCTCCATGTAATTCATCCAATAATTCATCAATCACAGGAATGGGAAATTTATCTTTAATGGTGAGCTTATTTAGCTCCCTATAATCCGGACACATTCGCCATGATCCATCCTTCTTGTACCAATACAACAGGAGCAGAGAAAGAACTTTGACTAGGTTGAATTATACCCGCCTCTAACATTTCTGCAATCATACGTTCAATTTCGCTCTTTTGGAAGTAAGGATATCTATAAGGCCTGATGTTTGGAGGAACACTTCCTGGAATCAAATGAATAGCATGATCATGATCACGAATAAGTGGGAGTCCTTTGGGAGTTTCAAACACCTTGGAATGATTGTCCAAGACTTGTTGGAGATCTGCAGAAATAGATGATTTTGATGTTGGAACTTCTAGTGAGCATAATTGTGCAATTACGCCTCATTGTTCTTTCTTTAGAAGCTTTGTCGTGACATTAGAGCTTATTATCCTTCCTGGCTTCCCTGCAATACCTCGTAATTCAACTTCCTTTCCTTCTGAAAAAAATTTCAAGAAAAGTTCTTGAAAATTAAAAGCTACCATCCCCAAAGATTGTAACCATTGTACTCCTAGTACAACATCAACACTTCCCATAGGAATGGAAAGCATTGGAATAGTCAATACATATTCCCCCATGGTTAGCTTGATATTATGGCATTTTCCAGAGCAATTTATAGTTCCTCCATTTGCAATCATCACTTGACATTCTGGTGCTGGGTATAGGAAACAATTTAATTCCTTGGCTACCTTACAATGAATAAAATTATGGGTGCTACCTGAATCAATCAACACTATTACCTTTTTCTTCTTGATATGTCATTCTATCTTGAGAGTTTGAGGAGTGGTAATTCCTGCCAATGCATTACACGATATGGTCGGACTCATTTCTTCCTCTTCTAGGGCTGGTTCCTGGTGTATATCCTCTTCTTTTGAATATTCTTGTTCATTTTCTTCTTCCTCTTCACAATCTATGTAAAATAATTTCTTCTCAGCACACTTATGACCTTTAGTGTATTTTCTATCACAACTGTAGCAAAGCCCTTTTGCTCTTTTTTCTTCCAATTGTTGTGGTGTCAACCTTGTAGGTTGTGAAAATCTAGGATTAGCAACACTTACCTCTTTATAGAAGTGAGTGGTAGGCTTCCTTGTCGCCATAATTTTACATTCAATTTTTCTGGCCAACCTGAATGCCTTCTCCAATGAATCAGGTTCCAAAACACGAACTTCATGTTGGATGTTATCCTTTAAAGTACCTATGAAGAGATCAATCCTGTGTTCCTCTGAAATATCAGTTACCCTTATATTCAATTTTTGAAAGTCCTCAATGTGCTCCCCCACTAAACCCTTTTGTTTGAGATTTATCAATTGGCTAAAGAAGGTGTTGCTCTTCGTATCTTCATAATGTGCGATCATTTCCTCTGTAAAAATTGACCAAGTGACAATTTTTTTACGGGAGCAAAGCCATCGATACCATACAAATGTATTTTGTTCTAAATGTAAAGTTGCAATGCTTACCTTTTGTGTGTTTTGCACATTATTGAGATCAAAATATTGCTCCATTTGTAGTATCCATGTTACATGATCCTTTCCATCAAACTTCCTCATATCCATTTTTGGAATATGGTGGTTCTTCCCTCCAACAGTAGATTTTATGAAATCACGATTAACATTTATTTTGTTCTCATCATGAGTTTCCTCTACTATCTTTTCACCATTAGGAAACATTTCTTGTATCAACTTTTCCAAACCTTCAATGTCTACTTTTAGATCCTTTTTCATGTTTTCCATGTTGTCTTTCATTTTTTCATCGATCTTAGCTTCCATGTCATCCATCTTAGCTTCCATGCCATCCATATTAGCTTCCAAACCATTCATCTTAGCTTCCACGCCTTTCTTCAAACCATCCATCTTAGTTTCTATGCCTTTCTTCAAAACTTTCATTTCATTTTTTGTTGTTCTTTGAGAGAGCGAAATTTGTTGCACTTGCTCTTGTAATTTTGATATGTCATGTTTCCATTCTTTGTCTTCATGAGTCATAGTAGAGCCTTCTAAAGGCTTAATGGGTGTTGAATTCTTTTAGGGGCCATTTTAGAATCCAATACTGATATCTATTCTACAATATGCCCTTGGAATCAATTCAACTTGATTCTTCAAACAAGACTTGTGCAATTCGGAAAAAAAATACACACCTTTTACTTGCTTTTGAGGTGCTTGATATTGAAATTGAATTATATCTATAATTGCAGATCCTCAATATCTAAAATTCAACCCTGTAATAGCCCTCTGAAGCTTCTTTCAAATGCCACAGGTCTGATCTGATTTGGATTCTTCAAGTCAAAGTTATGTCCAATCTCCCACAATGACCCAATTTTGGATTGGTTCAGTAGAGTGAACTTGTATGACTTGCCACGTGTCATTGTTTCCTCCTTTGGCTCTGAAATTGATAGAACCAAAACTACAGTTTGTGTACTTGCGGACACTTTTTATAGCATTACAATCCGATGCTCAGAGAGAGATCTATGAATATTTTCCCATGATCACCTCTTTGAGATGAAATTCAGAAGCCTAAAAAAGCCCTAACTTCCATAGATCATATCTCCGAAAATATTACGAACCAATATCTGAAATTTTGCGATGATGTTCCTTAGGATTTCGGCTTTGCACTCTAAAAATTTCAACTTCTAAACCTTCGTAGAAAAAAAAATTATTACGAAAATACCACGATGACCTGTTTAAGTTAAATTCAGGAGCCTGCAAAATGACCTAACTTGCACAGATCATATCTCCAAAAATATTGTGAACCAAGCTCTGAAATTTTGCGACGATGCTCCTAAGGATTCTGGCTTCGCACTCTAAAAATTTTAGATTTTGAACCTTCGTAGAAAAAAATTTATAGCGAAAATTCCACGATGACCTGTTTGGAGTAGCGAAACCCTAGAATCTCAAAGCTCTGATACCAAATGTTGTGAAAACAGCTCCAAAAATAGAAGAAAAGAGATATCAGCGCCTTAGAAATAAGCCACTTCGAGGGAGAAACCTCCAATACATTACATGAATGAACAATTCTTGGATGATACAAATTACAAAACCTCCTTTCTATATATAGGAGTCCATGGGGCCACATTGTAATCCTAGTGGGGCCATAATGTAATCCTAGCTGACCCAACAATAATAATTTAAGGGCACAATAATAACAATATGGGGGTTACAGGAGTACAATAATAACAATAAGGGGGTTACACTAACAACTATAAGGGACTATACTAGTAATATAGGGACCTAACATTTTGTCATTTGTATCATCCAAGAATTGTTCATTTATGTAATGTAAAGGAGGTTGCCCCCTCGAAGTTGCTGATTTCTAAGGCGTTTATCTCTCTTTTCTTCTATTTTTGGAGCTGGTTTCATAACAAAATTTGGTCATTTGAGCTCTTTAAGTACTCGTACATACCAATGGGATTCTTGTACTTATGATTGTACTTGCGAGAGAGTTGAGCATTGTATACATGCATGAGAGTTTGTGTGTCTGAATAGTGGAATTTATGATAGTTTCATTGTGCTTAAACATGCATGAGTGATTGACTTGTGTTGGTTGATTTCTTTGTTAACATGTATGTTGTCAACTTGAGAGTGTTGATCATTTGCACATGCATGAGTGTTGACTTGTGTTGGTCGATTGCATGTTACATGCTTGTCATATCGACTTGGAAGAGTTGATTTTGTCTCCAAAGATGAGAGGGAGATGTCGAAGAATTGTTTCATGAGATGTGAAATTCTTGTTGTTTTGAGAAATGAATCGTCAAGTTGTTATACATGCTTTTGTTTGACTTGAGAGTCAATGGTTTGAAGAGGCATGTTTTGTCGACTTATGTTTGTTCAATGGGTTTGTACACCAAGATGTAATAATGCATGGCGATGTTCACAAGATGTGACATTTTTTGCTTTGAAGGAGCAAAAGGAAGAGGTCGTCAAGTTGTGTTTCTTGCATGATTTTTTTTTAAAGTTAATGGTTTTGCTTGTGACAAGATGTCTCGGGATTTTAGAAGGTCCACTCTTGAGCGAGAGGCTCATGATTAGCCTTCATTCTTAATTCATGGCATGAGCAGCATGTCTATATTGGAGGATGATGGAATCAAGAAGTGGAAATAGGGACAAGATGAAAAAAATTTGCAGCCAAAACAACAACCATTGTAGACCATTTGATGTGTTGACGCCAAGAAGTGAAAGAGGTGTAATATTCCAAAATAGGAAAAACAGGAATATAGAACATAAAAATGGAAAATGTAGTAAACATCACACATCAAATACATGAACAGATCATTGAGCCATTTTATTATATGTAATAGCAGAAATGAAGTACAAGGGCTTGAGAAAGAGACACTCAAGCTAGGCAAAACAAGCCTGAAATGACCCTAAACATCAAGACATGAAATGTTGCAGCTGCACCAACTGCTAGGAGGCTATGACTGCGTAATCATGTTGGAATATACTACTGTTGGAAACTAGGAATGCGCAGATCTGCTGATTGGGTGCTCATAAAATGTCAGGATCAGAATTCTGGTCTTTCGAGCACAATTCCAAGATAACCCAGAAAGGGTTTCCGGAAATGACAATGATGAAAAATGTAGCCCTGGGGTAAAATTACACACTGCAACTAGGAGAATGTTAGGACGTGGCTAATTTGATGAGAAAATGGCTACTACTACTCTCCACTGACTTTCTGGCTGAAGGGTTGCTCCCCTCACTGGATGATAAGCTCAAAAACTGGGGGGTTATGACCCCTCCACTAGATCTTCCCTCCTGGATTGCGCAATTCGTGAAGGAGACTAGGCTGCTGATAGGGGATGAATATTGGCTCGATGTCGGATGATGAAATGTAGCTAAAAGAACCTTTCCCGGATGGGAACTCGAAGTCCCCCGAGGATGAGGGTGGGATTTCCTCTCGGAAACACCCTTATGCTAAACAGCACAACAGACTTCGCTAAACAGCTGAAGCATGCAAAATGTCATAAAAGAAAATACATAAACAATATTTAGAATTCTCTCTATGGCTTCCATCCCCTTCCTTATATGCTTTGTGATCCTTCACCCCCTTGGTCCCGCTCAATAATGACGCTACTCTCATGGAGACTCCCCTCCATTATGACTGTGTTGTCCTCCATTGTCTCCACTACCTCCATGACGGCACTGTTGATTTGGTCAAATTAATCCCATCCACATGCATTGATCCACAATCACGCTAAGGATTGGTTTATTCAACTTTATCCTATCTAGATGCACTGATCCACATTCACATTAGAAGTGTCTTTATTCCTACTAAAGAGATTTATGGGTCCCTCTACCCTCTTATTCATCTATCTTATTGAAATAAAAAATATTTAATATTCCAACTAGCTAAAAGCTAATTAGGAATATTACAGTCCTCCCCTCCCAAATGTTGCTTGTCCTCAAGCAACTGCAAGGATGGATCTTGCAAAATCTTCTCTCCTTTCCAAGTAGTATCCTCATCCAGAAGATTCCTCCATCGAACTAGATATTCTTTAATCACTATGTTCCTTAGCTTCCTCTCTCGAGTATCCAAGATAGCTTCCGGTTGTAAAACCAGATGGCCCTCATCATCGATAGGTGGGAGATCCATAGTGGCAACTACCTGTTGTCCAATGGCCTTCTTGAGGCATGAGATATGAAAAATGTTGTGGATCTTACTCCCAATGGGGAGCTCCAACTCATATTCTACTTCCCCAACACGACAGATCACCCTGTGTGGCCCATAGAAATGGGGCTTAAGCTTCTCAGCCCCTTTCTCCTTCAGCGTAGATTGCTTGTAAGGTTGAAGACGGAGATAGACCAAATCATCCACCTCAAACTGTCTCTCCACCTGACCACGATCTGCATACAACTTCTGCTGATTTTGGGCTGTAGCAATGTTGTCCCTATGAGCACAGAGTATATCCTGACTCTCTTGGATCCACTCTTTGGCTCTAGGAGCCTTGCTCGCTCCAAACATCACATCAACAAATGATAAAGCATCATAACCATATAGAGCTCGAAATGGAGACATACCGATTGACATATGAAATGTCGTATTGTAGCAATATTCTCCCAAGTGGAGCCAACGCAACCATGCTCTCTGCTGCCCTGAAACATAGTTTCGCAAGTAGCCTTCCAGCCACTTGTTTACTATCTCTGTTTTCCCATATGTCTGGGGGTGATAACTAGTACTCGGTACCCACCAAATAGAAAAGCTCCTGCTAAAAGCCACCCATGAAGCGGCTATCTCTATCATTGACTATGGTCTTAGGAAGACCACGAAGTTTGAAAACATCTCTAAAGAAAAGCTTGGCCATTTGTGAAGCAGTGTATCGTGAAGAGATGGCAAAGAAATGTGAATACTTTGTTAGTCGATCAACGACCACAAAGATACAATCCTTGCCCTGTACTGCTGGAAAACCGGTAATGAAATCCATAGAAATGCTCTCCCATTTCCCCTCTGGGATAGGAAGTGGCTGTAACAACCCTGCAGGATGGTTGTTCTCTCCTTTATTCTGCTGAAAAACTGCGCACTCCTTGATGTGTTGGAGCACATCCTCCTTGAAACCCTTCCATGAGAATCTCTCTCTAATGGCCCGATATGTCTTTGTGAAACCTTGGTGGCCTGAGAGTGGTGAACCATGTGCTGTATGCAAAATTTTCTCTTTGAGCTTAGAATCTCTAGTCAAGAAGATCTGGTCCTGGTAGTAGATGATCTCATCCATCACTCTATACCTCTCATTGGTCACTTGCCCATCTAGTATCTCACATGTGAACCCATTTAGTATCTCGCATGTGAAGCAGTCTTTGGAATACTCCACCAACAACTGGGCCTTCTAATCTGTGTCCATACTCATCAATGACAGCGCTGCTGGTCTCTGTGATAAGGCATCCGCTACCACATTGCTCTTCCCTTTGACATATTCAATGTCAAAGTCATATGCCTGGATTTTGCTAACCCATTTTTGCTGCCTCTCTTGCAGCTAATTTTTCTTAAGAAAATATCGAAGACTATTGTGATCATTATTTACTCAGAATCTGTTGCCCACCAAATACTCCCTGAATTTGGCCAATGCATGCATAATGGCCAACATTTCCTTGCCATATATGGGATACAACCTCTCATGTGGCAACAACTTCTGACTCTCAAAGTCTATGGGGTGGCCCCCCTGCATCAAGACTGCGCCAATGCCCTCCCCTGAAGCATCACATTCCAGCACAAAGGGCTGGGTGAAATCTGGCAATACCAACACTGGACAACTGCTCATCACCTCCTTGAGCCTATCAAAGGCCCTTTGCGTAGTATCTGTCCAACCAAAGGCTCCCTTCTTGCTCAGATCTATGAGTGGTGCTGCTAGTTGGGAGAACTCTTTAACAAACTTTCGGTAGTAGGTGCAGATGCCTACAAACCCCCAAAGTTCTGTTACATTATTTGTCTCTAGCCAATCCTGAATAGCACAGATCTTATCCTCATGGACCCTTACTCCATCCACTCCAATGATGTGGCCCAAATAAAGCATCTCCGTGAGCCCAAACTCACATTTGGAGAGCTTAGCATAGAATTGTTGTTCCTCCAGAATGCGTAATATTGTCTCAATATGCTGCAGATGCTCCTCCCATGTACAGTTGTAGATGAGAATGTCATCAAAGAAAACCAACACAAATTTCCTCAAATGACCACGAAAGATGTGGTTCATACAAGACTGAAAAGTAGCCAGAACATTGGTCAACCCAAAGGGCATCACCAAAAACTCAAAGTGGCCATAATGATGAAAGTGCAAAAGTGTCCTCAGACACACAACTTTATTGATCAAGAAAAAAGATTACATAGCAAATTGCAGGAGTTTACACACATAAACTCACTCTCACATTCTCTCATTACACATTACAATGAAAATAGGAAACTAACCTATTTATAAGCTCTATGCTCTAACTTAATCTAGTTATGGATCACTTGGAAAATAAACAAGTGTCCATTTACAATAAATGAGATTCTAACCAAACTACTAACTTTTCTCCTAACTTAGAGCCTAGGAAACGACTCTTTTCTAGAGTCCTAATTTTTATTAACAAATTTCTAATTCTAAATATCTCACAAATATATTAAATATTCTAGAATAATAATTATTAATTTAATATCTTAAATTAATAATTATTTTATTCAAATAATATAACCTATGATAAAAATTATTTTTGGATCATCTAACATTCCCCCCCTATGATCCAAAGATACATTACAACAGATACCAAGTTCATCCCTGAACTTAGTAAATTTTATTCTACCAAGAGGTTTTGTGAAAATGTCGGAGGTCTGATCTTCTGAAGGGAAAAACACTGGCTTGATGACGTCCTTTGCAATGAGAGATCTGATATGATGATACTTGGTGTCCACATGCTTTGTCTTTGAATGGAAAACTGGATTCTTGGCAAGCTTTATTGCTGATTGATTGTCGATGAATAATGAAGTAGCTTCTGCTGGAGAAATCCCCAAGTCCTGTAAAACTCGACATAACCAAACAATCTCACATGCTGCTTCCCATGCTGAAATGTACTCTGCTTCTGCTGAAGAAGTGGCCACTATACTTTGCTTCTTGTAACTCCAGGAAACTGCAGCTGACCCCATGTTCATTAAGTAACCTGAGGTTGATACCCTGTCATCAATATTGCCAGCAAAGTCGGCATCTAAAAATCCACCAAGTACAAAATTTTTAGTCTTTTTGTAAAGAAGACCAAAATCTTTTGTTCCTTGGATATATTGAAGAACTCTTTTGGCTGCATTCCAGTGGCTGTCTAATGGTTCCTGCATAAAACGTGAAAGAATACTGACTGCATAAGATAGATCAGGACGAGTGGTTGTCAAATAAACCAAGCTGCCAATCAACTGTCTGTAAGTCGTGTTGTCCACTCTTTCCCCCCCTTCAAATCGCTGAATAATTTCTGCTGCATATTTACTCTGGGAAATGAAGATCTGATGTGGACGTTGGAATACTTCAACCCCAAGATAGTAGTGAAGTAGTCCCAAATATGTCATCTTAAAACCTGCATGCAACTCCTTTTTCACCTGTTCAATGTGATCATCATTGTTGCCTATAATGATCAAATCATCAACATACAGAATGAGAATGACCAGATATTTTCCCTGTTGGCGCACATAAAAAGTATCATCAGATTCACTGCGATGAAAACCAACTTTACGAAGGTATTCATCCATTTTGGCATACCAGGCGCGGGGAGCTTGTTTTAATCCATATAAAGCCTTGATTAATTTGCAGAATTTATGTTCTTGCCCTTTAACTTCAAACCCTGGTGGTTGTGTCATGTATACATTGTTGAGATTGCAACAAGATGATGAGCTTAGTGGAAAGGAGTCGCCTTCACTAAGTGGGCCCACAAGCTATTTTTGGCGCAAAGTCTATTTTTAGACTATGTTTATTTTTAGACATATGGATCATGTTCTATGAGTTGCAGGATGCTATTTGTGGATGGTTGGTCAAGTCGGAAAAAATAGATGGACTTCTATTTTTTAGACATATTGGGCGGAATCTATTTTTAGATTGCCAGTCTAAAAATAGATATGTCAAATATTATTAGCTCTTAATAATATTTAGACTCTAAACATTATCTTATTCTCTTGGAGCACTTCATTTAAGTGCACAGACGTGGCACAGGAGCTGACAGAAGGAATTACGTTATTCCTGAGGGTTAAGTGGAGCTATTGCATGGATACTTCAGTTAGAACTCATGTGACAGAGTTTGGTGGAGTTGATTGAGGAAGTTAGTGGAGTTGTATTCAGTTTAACTAATCTAAACATAGTTGAGCTATTTGTATTCAGTTTAACTAATTGATACAATTAGTGGGAGTGGTGTGAATTAATTATTAATTAATTCACTAATTATAAACTCATTAATCAACTAAAGAATGCATCAGTTAACTTCAGTGCATGGACAGTTTCAGTGGAGACCAGTGCAGAAATAGGTGAAAGAGCAGGTTAACTATCAGTTGTGACTATACTGTTGCTATTTGCAACACACAGATAGGTGGAGAAGCCCATGAGGATTGCGCAATACAAGCCAGGTGGTTTATCTATTTAATGAAGCCATCCCATAGCATTGAAAACGCAATAGAGGCTGGCTATCAAGTGGCAAAATATTGGAGCATGTGTTTTGCTAGATCTAGCTTGATAGTGTGTAGCAATTGGAGGTGGTGCTGAGAGCTTGTGAGGAGCTTTGTACTATGATTGTTACATGATCTGTATGACATATCATATACAGATAGTTGGGGGTTTTCAGCTTTAAGGTTTCCCATTAAATATTGTGTTCATATGTGTGATTTCTTGTGGTTTTAATGTGTGCATGCAATTGATTTTATTTCCGCATGTGATGATCAATGGTAGAAGAGATTCTGTATTGTGCATGAAGCTAAAATAGTGTGTGATCAGGAGAATCTCGGTGAATAATATATCAGTTATTCAAATTTCTACATACATCTTCCTGTAAGTCCTTGTTGAGAAAAGTGCTTTTGACATTCATTTGATGAACTTTCCACCCTTTCTGAGCTGCTAAGGCAAGTTTGAGGCGGATGGTGTTCCATTTGGCTGTGGGAGCAAAGGTCTCCTCATAATCGATTCCTTCCTACTGCGAAAATCCTTTAGCAACAAGGCGTGCTTTATACTTGTCAATATCACCATTTTGATTGTACTTAATTCGATAAACCCATTTGCATCCAATAGGTTTAACATGCTGAGGACAATCAACAAGTTGCCAAGTGTTGTTGTCTTGAAATGCCTGATACTCATCAACCATTGCTTGTTTCCATGCTTTATGTTTTACTGCCTCTTGAAAAGAAGAAGGTTCAGTAAAATCATTTGCTATTAAAGCAAAATTGCCTTCATTTCGTTTTGATGCCCTTGTTCTTGTTTTGTTTTGTTCATTAGGCCTTACATCTTTCAAGAGTCGAACTTCCCATTTTGGAAGTTGTTGCTCACTTGTTTGAGGTTTTGAGAAGTCTCCATCATTGTAGAGGGGATTAATGTAAACTGATGTTCGTTTTTCAGGCGGTGAATCTGGAGAATCACTGTCAGAAGAATTGCTGCTGATTGGAGACGTTGATGAACTGCTAGAAGACCCAAATGATTTTGTTGAAGGAGATGGACTGGATGACTCATCTTTAGAGGAAGGAAAATCAATTTCATACCAATTTGGTGAAGTTGGTTGACTTTGCATATTTCCTTTCCTTTTACTGCCTTTAGTTTCTAACTTGTGAAGAATATTTTCAATTTCTTCAGCACTCTTACTCTCTGTTTCATCAAAAATGACATCCCTGCTCACAATAAATTTTCCATTTGTCAAAATACGATACCCTTTCTCTTCATCTAAATAGCCAATCATGGTGCATTTTAAACTTCTTGAATCAAGCTTAGTTCTCTTTTCTTTGGGAACTAAGGCATAACAGATGGATCCAAAAACTCGAAGATGTTTAAATTTAGGTTTGAAACCAAACCAAGCTTCATAAGGGGTGATTCCTTCTAACGAAGCAGTTGGAGATCTGTTTCTTAGATAGACAACTTTATGGATTGCTTCTGCCCAATATGTTGGACTTAACCCTTTGAAAGTTAACATGGATCTCGCCATGCCTAACAATGTGCGATTCATCCTTTCTACGACTCCATTTTGTTGTGGAGTGTAAACATTTGTAAGATGCCTTATGATGCCATTTTCACTGCAATAATTTTTGAATTCATTTGAGTTGAATTCTCCCCCATTATCTATCCTGAGAGTACCTATCTTTTCTTTGGCTTCATTTTCAACAAGTTGTCGAAAAATTTTAAATTTCTCAAATGCTTCTGACTTGTTTTTCAAAAAGTAAACCCAAGTCATTCTACTGAAATCATCAATAAATAGCAAGAAATATTTGCAACCACCTAATGAACTTTGTAGTGGACCACACACATCACTGTGAACTAGTTGCAGCAGCCTGCTTGCGCGCCATGTACTTGTTGAAAAACTTTCTCGACTCTGTTTGCCATAAATGTAGGCTTCACATTTAGCATTTTCTTTGTTGAAAGTCGGAAGTCCTTTAACCATCCCTTGTTTCTGCAATTGAGAAAGACTATCAAAATTCAAATGTCCATATCTTACATGCCATAATCTTATAGGTGAAATTCTTGTAGTAACTGCCCCTGCAAAATCAGAATGCCTTGGAATAACTGTCCCTTTCATCCTTAACAGTTTTCCGTCTTCATATCCTGTCATCACTGTTTGGAGGTTCTGTTTGATTGAATTAATCTTAACTAAGCCATCTTCCATAATTATTTGATGTCCGGCTTGTCGAATCATGACCAAAGACAACAAATTTTTCTTAAAGGTGGGTACATACCACACATTGGAAATCAATTTTTCTCCAATGTCAGGGAGAAAAACTTTGACTGCACCTTTTCCATAAGGCGTATGTTTTGTATCATCTGCTAGAAAGATGGAGTTAAGATGGCACTCTTGAAAATTCGAAAAGAAATCCCGTCTCCAGGTCATGTGCTGAGTTGCTCCTGAATCCAAAATCCAAGCATCTTCATAATCACTCTTAACATAAGAGGAAAGTTGGATTGCTGGTGAAGAAGTGAAGACATATTCTGAGTCATTATCATCTTGATCTTGATCATTTTCAAACTGTGCTGAAGGCTGTTGAAACTTAGAAATTTTATTGATAGATGTGCGACAATCTGAAGCATAGTGACCAACTCTGTTACATCGCCTGCAAACAATTTGACTTAAATCAGTGCCTCTTCCTTGAGACCGTCCTCTGCCTTGAGACTGTCCTCGAACTCTGCTTTGTCCTTTTTTTTGAGATTTTCCTCTCCCTGGATTCTGTCCTGTGCCTTGCTGAGATCCTCTATTTTGATCGTTGCCTCTGCCTTGAGAATTGTTTCTGCCTGAATTGGAGCCTCTGTTGGAGTTGTTTCCTCTGTGTTGACTGCGACCACGACCTTGCGCTGCTTGATTTTGATTAAAATTACCTTTGCCTTTGTTTTTGGAATTGTCAGCTGGGGAGTTGCTAGTACTGGCTTCTGTGAGAAAAACATCTTCACCAACTTTCTTTTTCTTCCCAAAAGTTTTATCATGTTGAGTCAACATTTCGCAGAGCTCATCAAACTTTAGCTTTTATAACTTTCCAGTGAGTTGTAGAGTTTCTACAAAATGTGTGTAGGAAGAAGGAAGCCCAACAATTAAAATTGTGACCATAAAACTATCATCAACTGCTTGAAAACTAGCATTAACAATTTCCTGCTTAATATTCTTAAGTCTGGAGATGTATTCAAGAATATCTCCTTCTTCAGTCAATTTTTGATGCAACAATTTTAATTGTAGGTCAACTCTTTTTTATTGAGGCTGAGTATCAAACAACTCTTTAAAAGTTCTCAAAGCAGACCATGCATCTTTAGCATTTTCGATATGGACATACATTTCATCATTGACAGAGGATTTAATGAGAGCTAATGCTTTAGCGTTTTTAACTTCCCATTTTGCTAGCGCAGCTGCATCTATAGGTTTATTTGGCTTTACATCTCCATCACAAATATCATGCCATAGTTCATTATAAACAAGAGTGCTTTCGATGAGGCGTTGCCATGTTTTGTAAGATTTTGAGCCTTCAAGTTTGTCGGAATCAGAAATGAAATTAATCAACTTAGACATTGTAGTGTTAAGACTTCACACCACGAATCAAGCTCCAAAAAATCAAGATGCGCAACACAACAGCAACACACGACGCAAAAAACAAACTATCGGGGCTTGGCCTTGACCCTCGAATAGTCGTCGAAACAGGAGAAAATTGACTGAGCTTTTCACTTGGCTCTAGTCAATTTCTCAAATTTTTACAAGGCAACTTTCAAAATTTGACTTTTACAATGGTGCTTTTGCACAATCTGGTAAAAAAAAAATTACCCCCCCTCAAAGTAAAATTACTTTGAGTCACACTTTCACTCCATAAACAAATTACAAAGCACAAATCTTCTTATTACTCCAAAAAAAAAAAAATTACAACACCCTTATTACTCCAATTACAATGCTCCAAAAAATATTTCTACTTATTCAACTTATTCCTCCAAATAAAATATGATTTTAATTGCAAATCACAATTACAAATTTAAAAAAATACTCCAATTACAAAAGAAAATACTTTAATAACTCCTTTGCAATTAAAATCATATTAAACGCAGAAGTCAATGCTGTTGATGCCAATTAAACGCTGAAAGAGCATGAAAGAGCACTTTTTAGAATCAAATGAACCAAATTAACGTTGTTTAGAATTCTAAACGCTGCTTTCAAATTAATGCTGAGGACGCTAGTTCTTAAACGTAACTGAACGTTGGTTCTTATTGCTGGAGGACGCTGGTTATTTCTATGCCAAACACTGAGGACGCTGGTTAAAATGCTGATTCAACGCAAAAAGCGATGTCACAAATCGTTGAATCGATGCCAGACCACAAATTAACGTTGAATCAAACGCTGAATCGATGCCAGACCACAAAACGCTGAATCACAAGCCAATTAAACACTGTTGAAAATGCGAATTAAATGCTAAAAGTGCAGAACGCTGGTTCTATTCATAAAAATGTTGTTTCAAACGATGTCAAACGCAGAAAATGAGCTGAACGCTGGTTATTAATCAATGCAGAAATCAACGCTGGTTATTGTTGGAGTCGAAACGCTGACTGAACGTAAAATGTTTGAAGCGCTGTTTGAACTCTGGTTTGAATGTTTGAAGCGTTGTTTGAACGCCGGTTGAACGCTTCAAAATATTTTAAAATGCTGTTTTATTCTATTACAGATGACCCCACATGAAAGGACTTTTTAAAAATTAAAATATACAGCACTTTCCTCTAAATCGATTTGCAGAATCGATGTTTTTATGAAAGGACTTTAAAAAAATAAAATATACAACGCTGTATACAAACTTCTTATAAACTAATTCAATCTTTAAAAAATAAACCCTGTGAGGAAATGGCAAGAGCGCTCTCCTTTTTTTTGTTCACTCAAACAATTAAAAAAAAATCACACAGATTTGCAGTGGCTCCTTTAAAAAATGATTTTAGAATTTGCAGATCTAAAATCAATAAAAAATTTGCAAATTTCATACCAATCTTTTGCTGATCACTTCAACGGAGTTGAGTTTTCCATGACCTGATAGAGCTGGAATCTCCTCCTCACAGCATTATCGTGGCTCTGATACCACATGAAAGTGCAAAAGTGTCCTCAGACACACAACTTTATTGATCAAGAAAAAAGATTACATAGCAAATTGCAGGATTTTACACACGTAAACTCACTCTCACATTCTCTCATTACACATTACAATGAAAATAGGAAACTAACCTATTTATAAGCTCTATGCTCTAACTTAATCTAGTTATGGATCACTTGGAAAATAAACAAGTGTCCATTTACAATAAATGAGCTTCTAACCAAACTACTAACTTTTCTCCTAACTTAGAGCCTAGGAAACGACTCTTTCCTAGAGTCCTAATTTTTAATAACAAATTTTTAATTCTAAATATCTCACAAATATATTAAATATTCTAGAATAATAATTATTAATTTAATATCTTAAATTAATAATTATTTTATTCAAATACTATAACCTATGATAAAAATTATTTTTGGATCATCTAACAAATGACATATAAATGCAGTCTTGGGGATATCCTGATCCCTTATCTTGATTTGATGGTACCCTAACCTCAAATCAATCTTTGAAAAGAACTTCGATCCCCTCAGCTGATTCATCAACTCATCGATCCTGGGAATCAGGTACCTATTCTTCATTGTATTCTTATTCAAGGCTCTATAGTCAATGCGGATCCTCAATGTTCCATCCTTCTTCTTCACTAAGACCACAGAAGAAGCAAAAGGACTGGTGTTGGGTCAGATATGTCCTAAAGCAAAGAGATCTTGAATAACTCTTTCAATCTCATCCCTGTAGGCTTTGGGGTGCCTATAGAGTGTGGTGATCACTGCTTGGATCCCATGCTCCAAATCAATAGTATGTTCAAACCCCAGGTCTGGTGGCCTTCCTGGTGGAATGTCCCCAAATACTTAGAATAGCGGTCTAGAATAGACTGCACATCCAGGTGGACTGGTGTACCCTTGCTTCCTACCTCTAACATATGCAGTTCTACTGCCCATTCTATGTCTCCTCTGCGCAAATAAGCCTCCATCCTATGTGCTGAGACTACCTGAGGTGGAAAGGTGTGCATGCCCCTGATCATTTGGCGCTTATCGCTCTTATTATCTGTCCATTCCATCTCCAAGGTCTCCCAATCCGTGGTAACCTTTCCTAGTGTGATCAACCACTGTACACCCAATATCACATTGGTGTCAGGAATATCAACCAAAAAGAAGTGATCTATCAATGTGTAAGTCCCTAAAGTTACAGTCAATGCTAGAACATACTTCACACACTGCATGGTTCTAGCTCCTGGAACCAAAACTGAGAATCCTTCAAAATCATCTATAGGTATGCCTCTCCTCTGCACTATTTGGGTATCAATAAAATTGTGGGTATCCCCACTGTCTATCAATACCGACACCTGTTGCCCCTGAACTGTGCCTCAAAATATCAATGCCAGATACTTGGGAACTCCTCGCAAAGCTGCAAGGGCTCATCCAGTTGGAGAAAATGCTCCATTTCCACCTCCTGGTGGTGGCAGATCTCCTCTTGGTGCCACAACGTTGGTATCTCCTTCCAACTCTTCTTCTTCTTCATTTTCACTATCGGAAAATCCTTCAATATAATGTGCCTTTCTGGTAGCACAACGATGCCCTGGTGACCATGATTCTTGGAAAGTGAAGCAAAGCTTCCTCCTCCTCAAATCTCTCTGGTCATCATCACTAAGAGGTCCTTTGCCTTGGTTCCCCTTTGGGGGACGAACCTTCATATCTTTCCCCTTTGACTGAAAGGTGGGTTTTTGTTGGAATGGATCTCTTGCCCTTGGCAAAGCATCTTGTAAGTCCCTAGCCCTCTCAATGGCATCTTGGAGCGTAGCTGGCTTAGTGGACTTTACTAACCCATACAAAGGCTCTGCTAGCCCATCAATGAACATGTATACTCTCCTAGCTGTAGAAAGATCTGGCATCATGACAGAAAGTTTCAGTAATTCAGAGATATAGGTCTTCGGATTTCCCGACTGCTTGAGCTTAGCTAGCTCAACAAAGTATGCCTCTGGATCTCTTCGGTCAAATATTTCTACCAACCTCCGAGTGAATTCTGCATATGCAGTCACACCTGCATGCCCAATGTAGATAGACCGTGAAACCACCATTCATGTGGTTCACCTTCAAGGTGTAGCGCTGCTATCTTAATGGCTTCAATCTCTGATACTTGATTTAGCTGGAAATAGATGCCTAATTTTTCCACCCAAACCTTGGTTGTGCACTTGGATGACCCATCTAAAGCAGGCAGAAAGAATCTACCTATAGTACGTTGTAGATCATTGTTCTGCATGTACCCTCCACTTCTATTGTTATTACAGAGTCATTTTTTATCCTTGATCTGACAAAACTCTTGGAAGTTCAGATTCTCTTTGAACCTTTGAGATTGAGATTCATATTCTAGAAAGTAATCACTAAGAGCCTCCTGCTCTTGGGGTCTTCCAACCCCATTTCCTATTGCTAGGAAGGTAGGCATGGTGGAGCGTTGTGAGACTTGCTGCACTGTCGGTTTCTCACTCCAATGATGTGAAGTGTCGAAACTTTCCCCATGTTGTAACCCTCTTGGGATTTCATTTTGTCTTTCCACCCTCATATCCTTGATTTCTTTGGAAATATCCTACATACTTTGGAGAAGAAGCTTTGGAAATTCTTTCTCATCCATTTCTCCTAATATTGGAGATTTGCCTTCGTCTTCTTCGTTTTTTGTATAATCAAACTTGCGACCTCTGTTAATATACCACTTATCCCTCTCTGTAAGAGGTTCTTCTTCTTTATATGTCATAGATCTAGTGCCCCACAGGCTGAGCCAAGTTCATGCTCTGATACCACTGTAATATTCCAAAATAGGAAAAACAAGAATATAGAACATAAAACTAGAAAATGCAATAAACATCAACACATAAAATACATGAACAGATCATTGAACCATTTTATTTTATGCAATAGCAGAAATGAAGTAAAAGGGATTGAGAAAGAGACACTCAAGCTAGGCAAAACAACCCTAAAATGACCCTAAACATCAAGACATGAAATTTCGTTGCTGCTCCAACTGCTGGGAGGTTATGACTGCACAATCCTGTTGGAATATAATGTTTCTAGAAACTAGGAATGCGTAGATATGTTGATTGGGTGCTCAGAAAATGCTGGGATCAGAGATATGGGCTTTCTAGCACAATTCCAAGATAACCCAGAAAGGGTTTCGAGAAATGGCAATGATGAAAAATGCAGCCCTAGGGCTGAATTATGCACTGCAGCTAGGAGACTGATAGGAGGTGGCTGATATGATGATAAAATGACTTCTACTCCTCCCCGTTGAATTTTTGGATGAAGGGATGCTCCCCTCACTGGATGATAAGCTCAGAAACTGGGGTTATGACCCCTCCACTAGATCTGCCCTCCTGGATTGTGCAATTCCTGAAGGAGACTGTGTTGCTAATAGGGGATGAATATTGGCCTAATGCTGGATGATGAAATGCAGCTCAAAGAACCTCTCCCGAGTGGGCACTCAAAGTACCCCGAGGATGAGGGTGGGGTTTTCGCTTAGAAACACCCTTGTGCTAAACAACACAACATACTTCGCTAAAGAACTGAAGCGTGCAAAAAGTCATAAAAGACAATACATAAACAATATTAAAAATGCTCTCTATGGCTGCCATCCACTTCCTTATATGCTTTGTGAGCCTTCACCCCCTTGTCCCCGCTCAATAATGATGCTAATCTCATGGAGACTCCCCTCCATTATCACTGCGTTGTCCTCCACTGTGTCCACTACCCCCATGACTGCGCTGTTGATTTGGTGAAATTGATCCCATCCACATGCATTGACCCACATTCGCACTAAGGAGTGGTTTATTTATCTTGATCTTATCTAGATGCACTAATCCACATTCACATTAGAAGTGGATTTATTCCTACTAAAGAGATTTATGGGTCCCTCTATCCTCTTATTCATCTACTTTATTGACAAAAACAAAATTTAATATTCTAACTAGCTAAAAGCTAATTAGGAATATTACGAGATGGCAAATGCATTATTTCCAATGTGGAATTTGGAACCGTGGAGGTAAAAAGAATGGTCATTTATTTTCTTGTGATTACTGATATTGGAACTCATTGTTGTAGTTCACTCATATGGGCTTAATTTGGAAAAGTGGTTTCCAAGGAGAAGCTTGCATCGAATGCATGTGTGTGCAAAGGAGGAACAAGATTCTCAGTGAGAAGGTAATTAGTCAACTTTCCAAGCACTAAGGGATCGCTTTGGTACAACAAGTTGTCTAATCAGTCAGCAAGCAGCCAACAAGTGTTAGATTGGGTCAACAATGAAAGGAGGACATTGGTTGAAGTGCTAAGCCATTTGTAAGGCAAGGCATGTTAGTGAACCAAAGTGGTTGTCATGGATATTTTTCCAAGTAGAATCAAGTTGATAGAACTTGGAAAAGAAAAGAGTATTAAACTCTCATCAGATAACCAACTTTTGTGGGTACAAAAGCCTTTTAGTGGGAAGGAATGTTCAGAAACTGAATTGGGGGCAAAAATTTTCTAAAAAATGAAAGTGTTTAGAATCGCTCTAAACCAAAACTCCCATGAATTGCTCGTCGCCCTGTTTCCAACACGCTTCGTTTCATCAAAAACTAACTCCGTATGTGAAAGTTAGAGCCTGTTGTCCGCTTTGCCAAACAGGTGAATTTAAAAAAGAAGAAGTCAAATAGGGTCAAAGGGGTCAAATTTTTGGTCAAAATTTGGTTTTCCTCTAGCCAATGGTGTGCTGACACTTTTTAGCTTGTGGTTGGCCCGAATTTATGGGCTACATGGCAGTTTTTTGGTTGGTTTTGAACAAGCCAATGGGAAGAGGACATGTGGCAAGCTTGGAGGCTGCCACGTGCCCCCTCCCAAAGGCCAAAGTTTGGCTATGTTATGGTCGAAATTTCATATTGTATGGTTAATCAAAAAATTTATTTAGAGGCCGAGCAGAGGTCAGGGTCGACCCCACGAACTCCCCCACACAAATCCAACGTCTTACCGCCTCCACTCCAAGTTGTTTCTTACAATACTATGGCGTCGATTGTATATATGTTAACCAATGGTTTATGGTGGAGGAAAAGAGGGCCAGCCTCGTAGGGCCAACCCCTTACCATAGGAACACATGCCCATGACCAGGCGAAGGCCTATCCATACAACAGAGGTTTAAACATATTAAAACAGATTAATTAACCTTAATCAAGGTTTATTAGCGCTAACCCATTTTCTTAATGTAGACTTGTTTAAGCGCTAATAACGCGACTAAACCTCAGTTAAACCGCACTTAATCCTTAATTAATCCACACTTATCCATGCGGATTATGTTGGCGGAGTTTGCCAAATTTGGCGAGAACTCCAAAGTTGTCGGAGTTAAGTGGAGTTGCTCCAGTTTTAGAGGAGCTTTCCTAGGAGAAACTAAAGAAGCCATAACTAGAACATAATTCGACCAAATTGGGCTCAGAAAGAGTCTATCCTAGAATTTTTGGATATTTTGAGCAGTTTGGTGCAGGTTTCAGAGGTAGAGGAGCACTTTTGGAAGTGATTTTCCACTTTGAAGATTAAAGATGCCAAGGGCCACCAAGAGAGGAGGCCATGTCTGCTTCACTTAAAAACCATTTGAAGAGCCAGAAGAGGCCACTTAGGGGTTTTTGGGTCTTTTGAATTCATTGGAGCAGGTTGGGAATCCATTGGAGCATTGTAGGTGCATGTAATCAGAGAATTGACCGTTAATCCAAAGAAGGCCAAGCCATTGAAGTAGGTCTAAGGAGACATAGCCCAAGAGGGGTGAACTCCTTTATCAACTATGTGTAATGTGTTTGCTATGTATTATTTCTCTGTAATTTACTTGATGTATATTTGTTTTTAAAACTAATTTACCTCATGAATTGCTCATAAAAGACACACAAATTTGACACATAAACCCTCTCATAACTGGCTATTTGAGACAATCCTTAAAACACTTTTATTTTATACTGATGAGGAAGCTAGCACAACAAAACTAGTTTTTCCATATTCAGATCAGTTAGTATGTTACAAGTGGAATCAGAGAATGTTTCTTATTAGATTTCATACAAAATGTTTGAAAAAAACATCTACAAGAAAATTACTACTTAATTGGTTGTATACAAAGCATTTGAAGAAATTTTTACATGTAAAATGTTTGAAAAAATGTATGAGAGATGAAAATTAAGTTTTTGCAAGTGTTTCTAGGATAAATTTAGTAGGGCTATGTGACATAATCTAGTACATGCTTCTATAAGTATTATGGAGGCTCTAAGAGGGTTTTGAAATCCTAAACCTAACCCCAATTTTGTCTTTAAAAAACCTAACATAAGGGAGATAAGTGATTCATTTTTTCACTAGCTCTTGGTTGTTCCATTATATGAGTAAGAGTGTGGTGGAGATATAGATAGACTAGAGAGACGAAACCATGTTGTATAAGACTATAGAAGGCTATTGTGTCTAATAAGTTTATAACAAGTTTGGACAACTTTGTATTTTTTATTATAATCTCCATATCATAAAGACACATTACATGTCCTTTATTGATTGTTAATTTTTGTTGAGTTACAAAAGTAAATATTTGTGTTGTCATTGTGTGGTGTTGTTATAGTAATCACTAGTTTTTGTTGAGCTACAAGTAAACATTTGTGTTTCCATTATGTAATGTTGTTATAGTAGTTTCTTTCACATGTAATAGTTAAAGGATCCAAATATTCTTATTTTTGTTATAACATAAAATAAAAAGAATAATTATGCAATAAAAAATAGACTAATTTATCATAAATATATTTAAAATTAAATATATTTAAAAAAATTAAACATCATAAAGGGTTTCTTTATAGTAGATTTTGAAAACTCTGAAAGCAGACAATGCATTTTAGATTCTGGCCCTTGGTTTTGGGAAAACTCGGGCCTATTCATGAAGCCATGGAACCCATCATTCAATCCCTCAACAACTGTCATAACCTCAACACCAATTTGGGTTAGATTGCCAAACCTACCTTTGCATCTATGGAATCTCTCCTCGCTAAAACCCTTTGGAAATGCAATTGGGAAATTTTAATGCAGGTGCCCATAAACAGAGGAATATGTCAGAACCACCTATGCATGCATCTGTGTAGAAATGGACTTCAGCGCCGGATTCCCAACTGAAATAATCCTAACAAGCAAAGACTATGTATGGAACCAGAATCTCGACTATGAGAGTGTCCTCTTCAGATATCGATCCTGCTTTGAGAAAGGCCATATAGCCAAAAATTGCCCAAAAGTCTCCCAGAAAAATTCTGCTAGAAAGAATCACCTTAGATCTACATGGTGGGAAGGAGCACAAAAGGAACATTACACTGTCACCAAGGAAGAATACTCTCCAGGAACTTTGAATCGCAAGAAATCAGGCAAGAAAGAAACAACCCTCAAGACAAGCAGGGGAAAGCCTCGCCCAACAACAAAAAAACGAACTCGACAACCCCTCAAGCATCAACAATTATGAGGATCCGAATATTGCGCAAAATAAATCTTCATTTAGCAGCAAAGCAGATCTCCCAGATCCCGATGATAAGACACCAGTGTCCCAAGAATCAGAAGAGATGAAGGAGGTGCAAGATAAAGGAAGTTGGAAGACCGTAGAGAAGAAAAAGAACGCTACAACACCAATCTCGCCAAGAAAAACGAGAAGCTAGAGAATTAAGAACTAAGAAAATTATAGGTCCGATAAACCAAAGTTTTGGTCTTAGTAGACATTAACCACCACCACCACCACCACCACCACCACCACCATCATCACCATCATCACCATCATCATCAATTTTTTTTAAAAATATAAACAATTACTTTTTCAATATAATTTCAAATCAGAAAATATTATAAAAAATTAAAATGTTTCCCTTACAAATTTCAATATATGACCATTAACTTCACCATAGTAAAAGTTTTATACCAGCACATATCTACTTCGTGTACTTCGTCAAATTTCATATAATTTACTTTATTTTAAACCTTTTTATATTTAAATTGTGATATTTATTAATAATAAATAAATTGCCTATCAAATTTCAACTCAATTTTTTATACTATAATTTATTTTTTATTTTTTAATTTAATAATTAATAATATTAATTTTATTATATATATTATTTTATTATATATTTTTATTATTTACTATTCATAACTCTATATTATTATCACGTAATTTAACTATTAATTAATTTAAGTAATAGTTAAATAAATTATTAATTATTTAAACTATTAGTTAAATTATTTAAATTACATGATTTAAATACGTTTAACTAATAAATGAATTAAATTAAATAATAGTTAAATAAATTATTAATTATTTAAATTATTAGTCAAATTATTTTATTTTATTAATTGAATTACATGATTTAAATATATAGTTAGGAATAGTTAAATTAAAAAATAGTAAAAATACTATAATGTTATTGTGAATTGAATGTAGTTTAGATAGTTGGAAGAGTTTAATGATAATTTCCCCACACAAGTTCAAGTGTAATTGACATGATACATTATGCTTTTTCGTAAGTTACATTTAAAAAAAATTAATGTTATTAACGGTTAAATTAATATATATATATCTATCTATCTATATATATATATATATATATATATATATATGAGAAAATAAATCAACCTCTTTTTTAGGGAAGTGAGCTTTTTGGTACCAGACCATCCCATAGATATACTCGTTTAAGAGTTCACAAGGCACGAAGCTATCACAACAATATTTATAGAGGCATTATAATTCATCATGTCACTCGCGGGGATTTGAAGCTTGGTGGGGAAGATAACAACTATTCCACTTGAGATAACCCTAATTGACTAATTTTTTTTTGGCATTCGGTACTACCCAAGGAAGAAAGTCGACCTCTCTCTTAGCCCAAAGGCAAGAGAGGAGTTGTTGATACTATGCTAACCCTTAGTGTAGACTCACTTAACAACGCAACATAATAATTTTATTTTAGAGCCTAAACATGTAAACTTACAAGTCTTAATCCTAGATGAGGAAGATAATAACTATTTTGTACAACTACCTAAGTTAAAATCAATTAACTAATTAAAGACGTTGTCTACAGAAGCCACAATTTCGCCTAGTGAAAATCCAACGAAAAGTTCTTCCAAAAATCCAATTGTGAAAGTGTTTAAATCATTTTTTTCATAACGGAAATGGATTCAACACCATCACGAATCCCTAAAGTATCCAAAATCTTGAAACTTGACAATTATAACTTTGATTTTAAAAAATTTCTACTAAATTTTCTCAAAATCATACTAGAATTTTTATTATTTTCTTAACAAAATTATAACTTATTTAAACTATAAACTAATAAAATAAATATCATATATATATACATATAAATTATTATATTTTACCATTATTATCATTACACTTTTGAAAATAATTTATGTAACTAACCATTACTCTTATCAATAACCTCATTCTACTTTTGAAAATAATTTATGTAACTAACAATTACTCCTATCAAGACCTTCATGGTAACTCAATCATACATTTGTCCTATCAATAACCTCATTGTAACCCAATCATACATCTGTTATGATATGTATATAAACGAAAAAACAAACAAATCCAGTACAAATATCACAACTCAGACATGCCCCTTGTTTCAAGTCAATTGTACCATGTGCAAATAAAAAATACAAGACATGAAGTCCCCACCACAAAAAAAGAACAAGAAAAAAAAGAGAGGAGCAGGTGACCACCAAAAAAAAACAGAGCATCACCTGCTTGGAGATAGAACATTCAGAAATAGCAACAATATATGTTCCAAAAGGGGTTTGAACCATCCTCATCCAGGCGCATGAAAATGACATGATTGTCACCATGTAATTATTCATCTCCATGACCAAAAGCTAATTATACATCTCCATAAACAAAAGCTATTGACAATTCCGTAACATAAATACCCACAAAGAATGGAAATCCCGGAGAAGAATGAGAATGAGTCACCCGTGAAATGTTGCCATTGGGCATGAAAGGAACGTGTAAAACATGGGATGGGCAGCAAGGGATCATGATATGTATTGATTTGTTTAATCGGAAAATGGATGTGAACGGTGGAGCTCCAGTTAAGTGGCGGAAGTACGATTTTAGTATCCTGTCATCGAAGAACCATAGAGCACTGGGTAGAAATGGGCCGAGGTTGTACTGAATATTTTTGTTTTTTCGATTCATGCAAGCATTCTGCAAATTAAACGTCTGAACTGCAGGTAACCGTTTGTTTGGATCTGTCTGAGTAAACCAAATCTAATGTAGTGGGATTGAGTCGGCTGCTTCCTTCCATTACATGTTTGGAGGAGGAGGGAGATGGCGTCTCGACAGATAATTGTATTTGATGCATGGATCCACGAAGTGGAGGAGGCGATGCGGTTAGCAGAGGACATTGAATCACGTATTAGGGAGCGAGATACTTTACACGCAGTTGGAGGGGAGCCCAACTCTGTCCTGGTAGGAGCCCGGCGTAAGCTTATGCTCTTGGCTACCAAGCTCGACCGCTTGGAATCTCTTCTTCAGAATCCGCCTGCCAAGCCCGTCCTGTAAGTTAACATTCACTTAATTATTCCTAACTCTTCCATATAAAAACATGCTTTTGTGTGCATATTTCAGCATGTCATAATGGAATAATATTTATATCCCCAATTCAATTGCTTGTGCATTCTATAGCCCGAGCGTAGGTGGGGTGATCCACTGTGTGGGTTCTGTAACCGTGCATTGGGTCCATTGAATATGGACGGTACCGCAAAGCCCATGTAAACCCGGGTTTGATAAGCACCTCGATGTTGTGAAGTTTCAGAAAGTATATATCGAGTTCACACCTATGCCTAACATATCAAATATCATAATTCAAAATATGCAACCTTGGGCTTTGCTAGGCTTGGGTAAACCCGGGTTTGATAAGCACCTCGATGTTGTGAAGTCTCAGAAAGTATATATCGAGTTCACACCTAGGCGTAACATATCAAATATCATAATTCAAAATATGCAACCTTGGGCTTTTTGCTAGGCTTGGGTTTAGATGGGTACGTGCTAGCATTTCTTACTAGGCTGGGTGTGGGTGGGTCTCTAGGGGTGGTCCAGCAAGTTTCAACCCTGTGTGATGCCTTGAATTTTTGGTGAAGTGGGTGTATTGAATATGAACAGTTTGCCTTGAATTTATGGTGGAGTGGGTGTATTGAATATGAACACTATGCCTTGAATTTATGGTGAAGTGGTGAAGTGGTTGTATTGACATTTTTTTTCTATGTGGTTCATGGATTGTGGAGATTGGTGACCACTACATTCACGGAATATTTGTACTAGACAGATTCACTCGAAGGAATCACTTCCTGCTGGCTCAAGCACAAAGCCTGACCCATGACCTCTCAATAGCAAAGATGCTTTAATGATAGAGACTCGACCAATTGAGCTAACCTTCGAGACTAGTGGTTGTATTGACATTTATAGTGATTCGTATTGAATATGAACACTATGCCTTGAATTTATGTTAAAGTGGCTGTATTCACATTTATAGTGAAGTGGGTTTATTGAATATGAACATTATGCCTTGAATTTATGGTGAAGTGGGTGCACTGAATATGAACACTATGCCTTGAATTTATGGTTAAGTGGGTGTATTGACATTTATAGTGAAGTGGGTGTATTGGTTAACATGTTCTTTGCTTAGGACAATTACTACTAGGATCCATATTAGCCCAATTTTAATTCATTTCATTTCCATTAGCAATCACATAGAACATAGAACATAATGAGAGTAATTGATGAAAGAACATAGACGATAAGAGTAAAGAACAAGCAAAGACAAGAGGACACAAGGATATGGCTCAAGCGAGGGAAAAACCCCAAGATGGGGAAAACCCTTGATCAATTCATCTTATTATCAAATATAAAATGTTCAGCAGAGAATGAGAGTACAATCAAAGTCAAACGTGACTTGCCAACATGAAGATCAATACCTTAGTCCAAATGACCAAGAAGTAGCTCAAACCTTTCATTCAACCTTCAGACAATAGTAGACATATTGTTAATTTTGGGCAACTAGGTCCAAACTCCATGTTGCATTGCTCATATGATGATGATGATTTTTTTGTTGGATTCCTCTTTCAGAGAGGTGCAAGATTGATCTAAAGATCATCTTGTTTGGATGAGCAAAACTTATATTTTGATTTTATTTTCCACACGTGCAAATTGTCAAGGTCGGCCAGATTTGTAATGTAGGCTCACAAGCCCCAAAATATGTGTCACATACCCTCATTGATGGATATAAATTGGAGAGAGATGATGTTCATTTCATCATCATCTCATCACACACATTCCTTTTCATCTGATTGGTTTGTACAACCTTTGGAGGCTTCTTTCTCTCTCCCACGGGTGAAGCTGAAGCTGGAAAATTTCAGACTGTTTTTAGGGCTTCTTGGACAACGTTGACCAACGTTGACTTTGGGTCAACCCTTGAAGTTTGACTCCAGGTTTAGCACAAAAATTCTGATTTTTGGAGGCTATACTGCTGGGCACAAAAATCGAGGTTGAACATGACTTTGACCGAAGCCCCTTTGACCGCAGTGTTGACTGGTTTTTGTTGACTTGCGTTGACTGTTTGGGAGCCGTCTTTAAGGTGTGTGCGACTCTTGGAGGAAGTCTAATCTTTTATGTTGGAAGAGCTGGTTTGGCTAGCCTAAGTCTTTGCTGGCTAGGGCATCCTATTAACTGTTGTAACAAACATTTCTCTCTATATTTGTTGGACAAGAAGAATTACAAATTCTGATATATTATTTGGCTTTTCTTTTGTTGATCTATTATTATGTTCTATCAACATTTTACTTTCATGTTTATGTGATTGCTAAATTGAATTGGGCCTATAAGAAAGATTGAAGTAAATCTGCATTAAGCATAGAACATACCATGGTTATCTAAAATTAACATGGTATCAGAGCTAAGGTGAAGACAAAGCCCAAGCTAGTGTGAAAAGCAATCACCGAAGAAGTTGTCTTATCAAGGACAAATGGCCTCCTCAACCTACAAGGTTTTCAGATCTGATGATAAGTTGACTGATAAGTGTGATTATCATGCTTGGAAGATGTCTTTGGATTTGGTATTGGAAGATCAAGATGTCATGGATTGTGTGCAAGGGAAGATAAATGAGCCTCCATCAAATGCATCGATTGCCATAAAGACGAAGTATAGAAAAGGGGAAATCAAAGCGAAGATGATTATCAAGGATTCTATACATAAGCACTTGGTTGCTTATATCTCCGAGCTGGGCACATCTAAAGAGGTGTATGATAAGTTGGTTAGCATGTTCAGGGCTAGCAATGCTAATCAAGTTCTCTTCTTCAAGAACAAGTTGAAGAATATCAAGAAGGGCAAAGATGAATTCTTTCAATCCTATTTTATGAGGCTCACCGAAATCAGGAATGATATCCTAGCTATTGGAGAAGAAGTAGCTGATCGAGAGCTCGTCCTCATTGCTCTTGGAGGACTCCCCCAAGACTGGTATGTTTTTAATACTACGATTCTTAATAATAATGTGATTCCTGATTTTGATGAATTGTTGATGAGATGCACTCAAGAGGAAACAAGGATGATGGAGAGAGACCATCCCTCGAATGGGAATGGAGGTGACCCTACTGCCTTCACCGCTCATGCAAAGAAGAGGAACAATGGTGGTCCTAGAAATCAAAACCATAGAAGAGCGAGTACCAAAGGAAGAAAAGGAAGATGTTACACTTGTAACAAGTTTGGTCACTGTGCAAGAGAGTGCCCCAATAGAAGGGACTCTCCTAGAGATGATGACAACAACAACTTTAGGGGGAATGGAAATCAAAGGAACAACAGGTTCAAAGGAAAGAGGAAGGCTCCCTCTGATCAAAGTGGAAATGGGCAACCTTTCAAGAGGTCAAGGAATTCCAGGTATGATGAATCTAATGTTGTTGATAGGAAAAATGAATATATTCTTATATCTTCCCTCTCTGCTACATCTCCTTCCAATATGCTGGATAATTGGTTGATTGATAGTGGTGCCTCAAGGCACTTCACTGGATATAAGGAAGCCCTCTCTGATTTGATTGAAAAGGATACTAATCTGGAAATTATCCTTGGAGACGATGCCACCTATCCCGTGAAAGGGACAGGGACTGTGACCCTTCATCTAAATAAAGGTCAAGTCCTCCACTTGCAAGATGTGTTGTACGTACCTGACTTGAAGAAGAATCTAGTGTCTATCTCGACGATGTAAGACAAAGGATTAAAGGTGGCATTCATCGATGGAAAGGTACGCATTTGGAAGAGGAACTTCAAAGAAGCATTCACTCTTGGTTTTAGAGTTGATACACTCTATCAGGTTGGAGGAAGTCCGCTGAGGGCCATGAAATGTGACACAACCCTTCAATCTGAGCTATGGCACCGAAGGTTTGCACACTTTCATTTCAAAGCCCTTCCTGAAGCAAGGAAGGTGGTGACAGGGATGCTCGAATTCAAAGATGATCATGAAGATGTATGTCAGGGTTGTGCCGAAGGGAAGCATATAGGGGGACCATTCCCCTCAAGTGTCACGAAGACATCTGATATTTTGCAATTGATACATTCTAATCTAGCTGGTATGCTGCCTGTAACATCCTTGGGAGGATGCTTATATTAGATCACTTTTATAGATGACTTCTCCTGCAAGAGTTGGATATATTTCTTGAAGAAGAAGGACGAAGCATTCAAATGGTTTTGTACTTTCAAGGCCTTGGTTGAAAATCAAACAGGGAAGAAGATCAAAATTTTGAGGACTGATAATGGGACCGAGTATGAGTCAAATGAATTCAATGACTATTGCAGGGAAGCTGACATTAAGAGGAAGACCACCACTGTGTATACTCCCGAGCAAAATGGTGTTGCTGAAAGGAAGAATAGAACAATTTTGGAAGTTTCTCGTGCTATGCTTTATGACCAAGGTCTTTTGAAGTTTCTATGGGGATAAGCTGGCAACACCGCTATGTACGTTCAAAATAGATGCCCACATTCCGCATTGGACTCCAAAACTCCCGAAGAAGTCTTCTTTGGTAAGAAGCCCAATGTCTCTCATTTTAGAGTTTTTGGAAGTCTCCTTTATTTTCATGTGCCGAAAGAAAATAGGAGCAAGCTGGATGCTTCTGGGAAGAAGGGAATGTTTGTGGGCTATAGTGAAACCTCGAAGGCATATAGAATCTATGTGCCTAGTCAAAGAGAAGTGGAGATATGCCATGATGTCACCTTCGATGAAGATGCTGTGCAAGGAAGCTGACATTAAGAGCGAGACCACCACTGTGTATACTCTCGAGCAAAATGGTGTTACTGAAAGGAAGAATAGAACCATTTTGGAAGCTGCTTGTGCCATGCTTTATGACGAAGGACTTCCGAAGTTTCTATGGGGAGAAGCTGCCAACACCGCTGTGTATGCTCAAAATAGATGCCCACATTTCGCATTGGACTCCAAAACTCTTGAAGAAGTCTTCTCTGGTAAGAAGCCCGATGTCTCTCATTTTAGAGTTTTTGGAAGTCCCGTTTATTTTCATGTGCTGAAAGAAAAGAGGAGCACGCTGGATGCTTCTGGGAAGAAGGGAATGTTTGTGGGCTACAATGAAACCTCGAAGGCATATAGAATCTATGCGCTTGGTCAAAGAGAAGTGGAGATATGCCACGATGTCACCTTCGATGAAGATGCTGCCCTCAAGAAAGTTAGGAATCTTCCTAGCTCAAAAGAAGACAAAGAAGAAGAAGAAGAAGCTGGAAGGCAGGAAGAACCAAAGGATGAACCAATGCCCGATGTTGAAGGTCCGATGGATCCTATAGATCCACCGTCTTCAAATAAAAGGAGACCCTCATGGCTTAGGGACACTCTCGAAGATGCTGAGAGACATATTGCTCCAAGTGGAACATTCCGTGAAAGTAAGAAGCTGAATAGGTACCAAGGGTACCTAGCAGCCATGAGTACTATTGTACAATCTGAGTCTGGATCATTTGAAGAAGGCGTAAAGCATCAAGTTTGGAAGGATGCTATGCATGAGGAGTATGAGTCTATTATAAAGAATGATGTCTGGGATGTGGTCTCAAGACTGAAGGACAAATCTATTGTCACCTCGAACTGGCTCTACAAGATCAAGCATGGAGCCGATGGAAGTGCTGAAAAGTACAAGGCAAGATTTGTTGCCCGAGGCTTCTCTCAAAAGGAAGGCATAGATTATAATGATATATTTGCACCTGTTGCCCACTATACCACCATTCGATCGATCGTTGCCCTTGCTGCAACGCAAGGATGGAGTCTCCATTAGATGGATGTGAAGACTGCCTTTTTACATGGTTCAATCAAGGAAGAGGTGTATGTGGAGCAACCTTTGGGGTTCGAAGTCCAAGATAAAGACACATATGTATGCAGGTTGAAGAAATCCTCTATGGGTTGAAGTAAGCCCCCAGGGCTTGGTATGAGAGGATCGATTGCTACTTGATGAAGCTGGGCTTCACTCGAAGTGATGTTGATCCAAATCTTTATTTTAAGGTTGATAAAGAAAGGCCTCTCATTCTGGTTCTCTATGTGGACGATCTCTTCCTGACAGGTGCTGACCCTCTCATTCATCAATGTAAGAGGGAGCTAGCTTCCGAGTTCGAGATGAAGGACCTAGGATTGATGCACTATTTCC
>CM076581.1:19280250-19414764 GCA_034641835.2 Pinus albicaulis | reverse complement strand
TGTCATCAATCTTAGCTTCCATGCCCACTTCCATGCCATCCATCTTAGCTTCCAAACCAATCATCTTAGCTTCCACGCCTTTCTTCAAACCATCCATCTTAGTTTCCACGCCTTTCTTCAAAACTTCCATTTCATTTTTTGTTGTTCTTTGCGAGAGCGAAATTTGCTCTTGTAATTATGATATGTCATGTTGCCATTCTTCATCTTCATGAGTCATAGTAGAGCCTTCTGAAGGCTTAATGGGTGTTGAATTCTTTTTAGGGGCCATTTTAGAATCTAATATTGATATCTATTCTAAAAGATTCCCTTGGAATCAATTCAACTTGATTCTTCAAACAAGACTTATGCAATTCGGAAAAAAAAAATACACACCTTTTACTATCTTTTAGGAGATCGATATTGAAATTGAATTATCTTTGTAATTGAAAATCTTCGATATCTGAAATTCAGCCCTGTAGTAGCCCTCTGAAGCTTCTTTCAAATGCCACAGGTCTGACCTGATTTTGATTCTCCAAGACAAATTTGTGTCCAATCTCCCACAATGACCTAATTCTGGACTGGTTCAGTAGAGCGAACTTGTACGACTTTCCACGTGTCACTGTTTTGTCCTTTGTCTCTGAAATTGATAGCGAAGAAACTACAGGCCGTGTACTGGTGATCACTTTTGACGGCACTCCAATCCAATCTTCAGAGAGAGAGTTATTAAACTTTCCCCACGATCACCTCTTTGAGATGAAATTCAGGAGCCTGAAAAAGCACTACCTTCCACAGATCATATCTCCAAAAATATTGCGAACCAAGCTCTGAAATTTTTTGACGAATTTCCTCAGGATTTCAGCTTCGCACCATATGAATTTTAGATTTTGAACCTTCGTAGAAACAGATTTATAGCGAAAATGCCACGATGACCTGTTTAGGAGCTTGAAAAAAGACCTGACTTCCACAGATGATATCTCCGCAAATATTGCGAACCAAGGTCTGAAATTTTTAGACAAGCTTCCTCAGGATTTCGGCTTCGCACCCTAAAAATTTCAGCTTCTGAAACTTCGTAGAAAAAAGTTATAGCGAAAATGCCACGATGACCTGTTTGGAGCAGCGAAACCCTAGAATCCAAACCTCTGATACCAAATGTTGTGTAACCAGCTCCAAAAATAGAAGAAAAGAGATATGAACGCCTTAGAAATAAGCCACTTCGAGGGGGCAACCTCCAATACATTACATAAATGAACAATTTTTGGATGATACAATTTACAAAACCTCCTTTCTATATATAGGAGTCCATGGAGCCATAATGTAATCCTAGTGGGCCACAATGTAATCCTAGCCGACCTAACAATAATAATTTAAGGGCACAATAATAACAAAATGGGGGTTACAAGGGTACACTAATAACAATAAGGGGTTTACACTAACAATAATAAGGGGCTATACTAGTGATATAGGGACCTAACAAGGAAAGAATGTCATCATGGTGGTAGTTGATAGACTTACCAAGTATGCACACTTTTGTGCATTATGTCATCCATTTAAAGCAAGTACAGTTGCTACTACATTTATGGATAGAATTCAAAAGCTACATGGAAGCCCAAGGGTTATTGTGAGTGACAGAGATCCCATTTTTACTGGAAATTTTTGGACGGAGTTATTTTCTTATTTGGGTACTCAATTAGCTCATAGCTCATCTTATCATCCTCAATCTGATGGTCAAACTGAGATAGTAAATAAATGTTTGGAAGGATATCTTCGTTGTTTTGTATCCGATAAACAAACACAATGGGTCAAGTGGTTACCTCTCGCTGAATGGTGGTATAACACTTCCTTCCATACCGCAGCAAAAATGACCCCATTTATGGCACTTTATGGATATCATCCACCATCCATCACATCATCTTTAAGGGAAAATTCGAAGGTTCAAGCAGTGGAAGATCACATCGAGCATCAGCAAGAAGTTCTCCAACTCTTAAAGGATAACCTGAACTTGGCACAAAATCGAATGAAACAACAGGCAGATCAACATCGCAGTGAGAGAAGTTTTGATGTAGGAGATTGGGTATTTTTACGGCTACAACCATATAAACAAATGTCCCTCAAGCAAGCTAAGAAGGATAATAAATTATCGCCAAAGTACTATGGTCCTTACAAGGTGTTGCAAAGATTGGTACTATGGCATACAAATTGGAGCTTCCTGCTTCTTCGAGAGTACATCCAGTTTTCCATGTTTCATGCTTAAAGTTGAAGTTATGTGAAAAATTCCTTCCAAATAAAAGATATTTCCTGCACTCTCGATGAGGAAGGAAAATCATATATTAACTGGGTTAATGAAACAAGAACCCCACAACTACGTATCCGATCAATTTCAGAGTATCTCATCAAGTGGGAAGAACTTACCCATTGAAGATTCTACATGGGAGAGGATGAGAATTTTATACAGGCTATTCCAGAGCTACTCAAGCTGCTGAGGACAACACTCTTTTTGAAGGAGAGGGGCATGTTAGGTACCTATTACTAGTATAGTCCCTTATTGTTGTTAGTGTAACCCCTTATTGTTATTATTGTACCCTTGTAACCCCCATTTTTTTATTATTGTGCCCTTAAATTATTATTGTTAGGTCGGCTAGGATTACATTATGGCCCCATGGACTCCTATATATAGAAAGGAGGTTTTTAAAATTGTATCATCCAATAATTTTTCATTTATGTAATGTATTAGAGGTTTCCCCCTCGAAGTGGCTCATTTCTAAGGTGTTGATATCTCTTTTCTTCTCTTTTTGGAGCTGGTTACACAACACTCTCCCTTAGGAGGACACTCAAGATTTTTAAAAACTTACCATAGGGTGAAGAAAGATTTTTTTTGGGATGGCCTTAGATCTGATATTCAAAAGTTTGTGGCAGAATTTTTGGTTTGCCAGCAAAATAAAGTTGAGACAATTAAGACCACAGGTCTTCTACAACCTTTATCCATTCCAATTCAACGTTGGGAGGAGGTTTCAATGGATTTTATCACAGGTTTACCTAAATCTGAAGGAAAGTGTCATCATGGTGGTAGTTGATAGACTTACCAAGTATGCACACTTTTGTGCATTATCTCATCCATTTAAAGCTAGTACAATTTCTACTGCATTTGTGGAAACAATTCAAAACCTACATGGAAACCCAAAGTTTATTGTAAGTGACAGATATCCCATTTTTACTGGAAATTTTTGGATTAAATTATTTTTTTGTTTGGGTACTCAACTAGCTCATAGCTCATCTTATCATCCTCAATCTGATGGGAAAGCTAATATAATGAACATATGTTTGGAAGGATATCTTATTTGTTTTGTATCTGATAAAAAAACACAATGGGTCAAGTGGTTACCTCTGGTTGAGTGGTGGTATAACATTTCCTTCCATACTGCAACAAAGATGACCCCATTTATGGAAATTTATGGATATCATCCACCATCCATCACATCATCTTTAAGAGAAAATTATAAGGTTCAAGCAGCGGAAGATCACATTGAGCATCAACAACAAGTTCTCCAACTCTTAAAGTATAACCTAAATTTGGCACAAAATCGAATGAAACAACAGGCATATCAACATCGCAGCGAGAGAATTTTTGATGTAGGAGACTGGGTATTTTTACGGCCACAACTATCCAAACAAATGTCCCTCAAGCAAGCTAAGAAGGATAGTAAATTATCGCCAAAGTACTATGGTCGTTACAAGGTTTTGCAAAAGATTGGTACTATAGTATACAAATTGGAGCTTCCTGCTTCTTCTCGAGTGCACCCAATTTTCCATGTTTCATGCTTAAAGAAGGTTATAGGTGACAAACTTCTAGTTCAAACAATATTTCCAGAACTTGATGAGGAAGGAAAAATCATATTGGAACCTGAAGCAGTCACAGAAACAAGAACTCGATAGCTACGAAATTGATCAATTTCGGAGTATCTCATCAAGTGGAATAATTTACCCACTAAAGATTCCACATGGGAGGATGAGAATTTTATACAAAAGCATCCAGAGCTACTCAAGCGTTGAGGATAACACTTTTTTGAAGGAAGGAGAGGGGCATGTTAGGTCCCTATATTACTAGTGTAGTCCCCTTATCTTTATTTTTGTACCCCTGTGGCCCCCATATTCTTATTATTGTGCCACATAAAATGCCACTGTTGTTATTATTGTGCCCTTACATTATTATTTTTAGGTCGGATATTGTTATTGTTGTGCCCTTACATTATTATTGTTAGGTCAGCTAGGATTATATTGTGACCCCATGGACTCCTATATATAGAAAGGAGGTTTTGTGTTGTGAAACCAGCTCCAAAAATAGAAGAAAAGAGATATCAACGCCTTAGAAATAAGCCACTTTGAGGGGGCAACCTCCAATACATTACATGAATGAAAATTTCTTGGATGATACAAATTACAAAACCTCCTTTCTATATATAGGAGTCCATGGGGCCACATTGTAATCCTAGTGGGGCCACAATGTAATCCTAGCCGACCTAACAATAATAATTTAAGGGCACAATAACAACAATATAGGGGTTACAGCAGTACAATAATAACAATAAGGGGGTTACACTAAAAACAATAAGGGACTATACTAGTAATATAGGGACCTAACATGCCCTTCTCCTTCAAAAAATTGTTGTCCTCAACGCTTGAGTAGCTCTGGGTGCTTTTGTATAAAATTCTCATCCTCCCATGTAGAATCTTCAGTGGGTAATTTCTTCCACTTGATGAGATACTCTGAAATTGATCAATTTCATAGCTGTCGAGTTCTTCTTTCCATGACTTCTTCAGGTTCCAATATGATTTTTCCTTCCTCATCAAGTTTTGGCAATATTGTTTGAACAGGAAGATTTTCACATATAACCTTCTTTAAGCATGAAATATGGAAAATTGGATGACTTCGTGAAGATGCAGGAAGCTCCAATTTGTATGCCATACTACTAATATTTTGCAACACCTCGTAAGGACCATAGTACTTTGGCGATAAATTATTATCCTTCTTAGCTTGCTTGAGGGACATTTTTTTTTATGGTTGTAGCTGTAAAAATACCCAGTCTCCTACATCAAAACTTTTCTCGCTGCGATGTTGATCTGCCTTTTGTTTCATTTTATTTTGTGCCAAATTCAGGTTATCCTTTAAGAGTTGGAGAACTTCTTTTTGATGCTCAATGTGATCTTCCACTGCTTGAACCTTCGAATTTTCTCTTAAATATGATGTGATGGACGGTGGATGATATCCATAAAGTGCCATAAATGTGGTCATTTTTGCTGCAGTATGGAAGGAAGTGTTATACCACCATTCAGCAAGAGGTAACCACTTGACCCATTATGTTTGTTTATCAAATACAAAACAACAAAGATATCCTTCCAAACATTTATTTACTATCTCAGTTTGACCATCAGATTGAGGATGATAAGATGAGCTATGAGCTAATTGAGTACCCAAACAAGAAAATAACTCCGTCCAAAAATTTCCAGTAAAAATGGGATCTCTGTCGCTCACAATAACCCCTGGGTTTCCATGTAGCTTTTGAATTGTGTCCATAAATGTAGTAGCAACTGTACTTGCTTTAAATGGATGAGATAATGCACAAAAGTGTGCATACTTGGTAAGTCTATCAACTAACACCATGATGACACTCTTTCCTTCGGACTTAGGTAAACCTGTGATAAAATCCATTGAAATCTCCTCCCAATGTTGACTTGGAATGGATAAAGGTTGTAGAAGTCCCGGGGTCTTAATTGTCTCAACTTTATTCTGCTGGCAAACCAAACATTCCGTCACAAAATTTTGAATATCAGATTTAAGGCCATCCCAAAAAAATTCTTTCTTCACCCTGTGGTAAGTTTTTAAAAATCCTGAGTGTCCTCCTAAAGGAGAAGTGTGCAATTTCAGAAGAATCTTTTGTTTTAGTTGGGAATTCTTATAAAGATATAAGCGATCTTTGTACCATAAGGAATCATTTTTCCAACTAAATGTATCAGATGTACTAGGATCTTGCTGCAACTTTTGAATGAGTGTCCATACATCTTTGTCCTTCTTCCATTCATCTCTTGCTTCGGCTATCCAATCCGGTTGGATAATAGAAATGGCACAAAGCAATGCTTCCACCTCTTCATTCTTTCTTGAGAGTGCATCTGCAACAACATTAAGCTTTCCTTTTTTGTAGATTATTTCAAAGTCATAACCAAACATCTTTGTGACCCATTTTTGCTGCTCTTCTGAAGATAGTCTTTGTTCCAAAAAGTGTTTAAGACTATCATGATCAATTTTTACCTTGAAGTGTCTTCCCATTAGGTAAGTTTGTCATTTCTTTAGTGCATGCAGTATTGCTAACATTTCCTTCTCATAAATATATTTTTGTAAATACTTTCCTTTGATTCGACGACTTTCAAAAGCAATGGATCTTCCTTTTTGCATTAAAATAGCACCAATTCCATTTCCTGAGGCATCACATTCCACAATAAACGTTTTTGTGAAATCTGGTGTAGCTAAGACCAGTGCTAGGCACATTGCTTCTTTAAGATGTTCAAAGGCCTTAGTTGCTTCAGGAGTCCATGAAAATGCATCTTTCTTCAATAATGTTGTTAGAGGTGTTGTTATTCTCCCATAATTCTTAACAAACTTGCGATAATACCCTGTTAACTCGAGAAATCCTCACAACTACTTTATGGTTGTGGGAACTTTCCATTCCTTAATGGCTTTAATTTTGTTAGGGTCTACCTTAACACCCTCATGAGATACAATATGACCCAGATATTCCACCTCTTGCACTCCAAAGAAACATTTGGATGTTTTTGCATATAATTGTTTCTCCTACAATAGTTTGAGCACCCTATCAACATGTTGAACATGATCCTTCCAAGACCTGTTGTAGATTAGTATATCATCAAAAAATACTAGCACAAATTTTCTAAGGAAGGGTTTGAAAATGGAATTCATCAACCCTTGGAATGTAGAAGGTACATTGGTAAGGCCAAAAGGCATGACCAAAAATTCATCATGACCCTCATGAGTTCGAAGTGTTGTTTTCAGAATATCTTTAGTCTTCATTCTAATTTGATGATATCCTAAACGAAGATCCAACTTGGTAAAATAAATCGCTCCATGTAATTCATCAATCACAGGAATGGGAAATTTATCTTTAATGGTGAGCTTATTTAGCTCCCTATAATCCGGACACATGCCCATGATCCATCCTTCTTGTGTACCAATACTATAGGAGCAGAGAAATAACTTTGACTAGGTTGAATTATACCAGCCTCTAACATTTCTGCAATCATACGTTCAATTTCACTCTTTTCAACATAAGGATATCTATAAGGCCTGATGTTTGGAGGAACACTTCTTGGAATCAAATGAATAGCATGATCATGATCACGAATAGGTGGGAGTCCTTTGGGAGTTTCAAACACCTTGGAATGATTGTCCAAGACTTTTTGGAGATCTAAAGAAATAGATGATTTTGATGTTGGAACTTCTTGTGAGCATAATTGTGCAATTACGCCTCGTTGTTCTCTATTTAGAAGCTTTGTCGTGACATTAGAGCTTATTATCTTTCCCGGCTTCCCTGCAATACCCCGTAATTTGACTTCCTTTCCTTTTGAAAAAAATTTCAAGAAAAGTTCTTGAAAATTAAAAGCTACCATCCCCAAAGATTGTAACCATTGTACTCCTAGTACAACATCAACACTTCCCATAGGAATGGAAAGCATTGGAATATTCAACACATATTCCCCCATGGTTAGCTTGATATTATGGAATTTTCCAGAGAAATTTATAGTTCCTCTATTTGCAATCATCACTTGACATTCTGGTGTTGGGTATAGGAAACAATTCAATTCCTTGGCTACCTTACAATGAATAAAATTATGGGTACTATCTGAATCAATCAACACTATTACCTTTTTCTTCTTGATATGTCCTTCTATCTTGAGAGTTTGAGGAGTGGTAATTCCTGCCAATGCATTACACGATATGGTCAGACTCGTTTCTTCCTTTTCTAGGGTTGTTTGGTGGTGTATATCCTCTTCTTTTGAATATTCTTGTTCATTTTCTTCTTCCTCTTCACAATCTATGTGAAATAATTTCTTCTCAGCACACTTATGACCTTTAGTGTATTTGCTATCACAACTGTAGCAAAGCCCTTTTGCTCTTTTTTCTTCCAATTGTTATGGTGTCAACCTTGTAGGTTGTGAAAATCTAGGATTAGCAACACTTACCTCTTTATAGAAGTGAGTGGTAGGCTTCCTTGTCGCCATAATTTTACATTCAATTTTTCTGGCCAACCTGAATGCCTTCTCCAATGAATCAGGTTCCAAAACGCGAACTTCATGTTGGATGTTATCCTTTAAATTACCTATGAAGAGATCAATCTTGTGTTCCTCTGGAATATCAGTTACCCTTATATTCAATTTTTGGAAGTCCTCAATGTGCTCCCCCACTAAACTCTTTTGTTTGAGATTTATCAATTGGCTAAAGAAGGTGTTGCTCTTTGTATCCTCATAATGTGCTATCATTTCCTCCATAAAAATTGACCAAGTGACAATTTTTTTACGGGAGCAAAGCCATCGATACCATACAAATGTATTTTGTTCTAAATGTAAAGTTGCAATGTTTACCTTTTGTGTGTTTTGCACGTTATGGAGATCAAAATATTGCTCCATCTGTAGTATCCATGTTACAGGATCCTTTCCATCAAACTTCCTCATATCCATTTTTTGAATATGGTGGTTCTTCCTGCCAACATTAGAGTTTATGAAATCACGATTAACATTTATTTTGTTCTCATCATGAGTTTCCTCTACTATCTTTTCACCATTAGGAAACATTTCTTGTATCAACTTTGCCAAACCTTCGATGTCTACTTTTAGATCCTTTTTCATGTTTTCCATGTTGTCTTTCATTTTTTCATCGATCTTAGCTTCCATGTCATCCATCTTAGCTTCCATGCCATCCATATTAGCTTCCAAACCATTCATCTTAGCTTCCACGCCTTTCTTCAAACCATCCATCTTAGTTTCTATGCCTTTCTTCAAAACTTTCATTTCATTTTTTGTTGTTCTTTGAGAGAGCGAAATTTGTTGCACTTGCTCTTGTAATTTTGATATGTCATGTTTCCATTCTTTGTCTTCATGAGTCATAGTAGAGCCTTCTAAAGGCTTAATGGGTGTTGAATTCTTTTAGGGGCCATTTTAGAATCCAATACTGATATCTATTCTACAATATGCCCTTGGAATCAATTCAACTTGATTCTTCAAACAAGACTTGTGCAATTCGGAAAAAAAATACACACCTTTTACTTGCTTTTGAGGTGCTTGATATTGAAATTGAATTATATCTATAATTGCAGATCCTCAATATCTAAAATTCAACCCTGTAATAGCCCTCTGAAGCTTCTTTCAAATGCCACAGGTCTGATCTGATTTGGATTCTTCAAGTCAAAGTTATGTCCAATCTCCCACAATGACCCAATTTTGGATTGGTTCAGTAGAGTGAACTTGTATGACTTGCCACGTGTCATTGTTTCCTCCTTTGGCTCTGAAATTGATAGAACCAAAACTACAGTTTGTGTACTTGCGGACACTTTTTATAGCATTACAATCCGATGCTCAGAGAGAGATCTATGAATATTTTCCCATGATCACCTCTTTGAGATGAAATTCAGAAGCCTAAAAAAGCCCTAACTTCCATAGATCATATCTCCGAAAATATTACGAACCAATATCTGAAATTTTGCGATGATGTTCCTTAGGATTTCGGCTTTGCACTCTAAAAATTTCAACTTCTAAACCTTCGTAGAAAAAAAAATTATTACGAAAATACCACGATGACCTGTTTAAGTTAAATTCAGGAGCCTGCAAAATGACCTAACTTGCACAGATCATATCTCCAAAAATATTGTGAACCAAGCTCTGAAATTTTGCGACGATGCTCCTAAGGATTCTGGCTTCGCACTCTAAAAATTTTAGATTTTGAACCTTCGTAGAAAAAAATTTATAGCGAAAATTCCACGATGACCTGTTTGGAGTAGCGAAACCCTAGAATCTCAAAGCTCTGATACCAAATGTTGTGAAAACAGCTCCAAAAATAGAAGAAAAGAGATATCAGCGCCTTAGAAATAAGCCACTTCGAGGGAGAAACCTCCAATACATTACATGAATGAACAATTCTTGGATGATACAAATTACAAAACCTCCTTTCTATATATAGGAGTCCATGGGGCCACATTGTAATCCTAGTGGGGCCATAATGTAATCCTAGCTGACCCAACAATAATAATTTAAGGGCACAATAATAACAATATGGGGGTTACAGGAGTACAATAATAACAATAAGGGGGTTACACTAACAACTATAAGGGACTATACTAGTAATATAGGGACCTAACATTTTGTCATTTGTATCATCCAAGAATTGTTCATTTATGTAATGTAAAGGAGGTTGCCCCCTCGAAGTTGCTGATTTCTAAGGCGTTTATCTCTCTTTTCTTCTATTTTTGGAGCTGGTTTCATAACAAAATTTGGTCATTTGAGCTCTTTAAGTACTCGTACATACCAATGGGATTCTTGTACTTATGATTGTACTTGCGAGAGAGTTGAGCATTGTATACATGCATGAGAGTTTGTGTGTCTGAATAGTGGAATTTATGATAGTTTCATTGTGCTTAAACATGCATGAGTGATTGACTTGTGTTGGTTGATTTCTTTGTTAACATGTATGTTGTCAACTTGAGAGTGTTGATCATTTGCACATGCATGAGTGTTGACTTGTGTTGGTCGATTGCATGTTACATGCTTGTCATATCGACTTGGAAGAGTTGATTTTGTCTCCAAAGATGAGAGGGAGATGTCGAAGAATTGTTTCATGAGATGTGAAATTCTTGTTGTTTTGAGAAATGAATCGTCAAGTTGTTATACATGCTTTTGTTTGACTTGAGAGTCAATGGTTTGAAGAGGCATGTTTTGTCGACTTATGTTTGTTCAATGGGTTTGTACACCAAGATGTAATAATGCATGGCGATGTTCACAAGATGTGACATTTTTTGCTTTGAAGGAGCAAAAGGAAGAGGTCGTCAAGTTGTGTTTCTTGCATGATTTTTTTTTAAAGTTAATGGTTTTGCTTGTGACAAGATGTCTCGGGATTTTAGAAGGTCCACTCTTGAGCGAGAGGCTCATGATTAGCCTTCATTCTTAATTCATGGCATGAGCAGCATGTCTATATTGGAGGATGATGGAATCAAGAAGTGGAAATAGGGACAAGATGAAAAAAATTTGCAGCCAAAACAACAACCATTGTAGACCATTTGATGTGTTGACGCCAAGAAGTGAAAGAGGTGTAATATTCCAAAATAGGAAAAACAGGAATATAGAACATAAAAATGGAAAATGTAGTAAACATCACACATCAAATACATGAACAGATCATTGAGCCATTTTATTATATGTAATAGCAGAAATGAAGTACAAGGGCTTGAGAAAGAGACACTCAAGCTAGGCAAAACAAGCCTGAAATGACCCTAAACATCAAGACATGAAATGTTGCAGCTGCACCAACTGCTAGGAGGCTATGACTGCGTAATCATGTTGGAATATACTACTGTTGGAAACTAGGAATGCGCAGATCTGCTGATTGGGTGCTCATAAAATGTCAGGATCAGAATTCTGGTCTTTCGAGCACAATTCCAAGATAACCCAGAAAGGGTTTCCGGAAATGACAATGATGAAAAATGTAGCCCTGGGGTAAAATTACACACTGCAACTAGGAGAATGTTAGGACGTGGCTAATTTGATGAGAAAATGGCTACTACTACTCTCCACTGACTTTCTGGCTGAAGGGTTGCTCCCCTCACTGGATGATAAGCTCAAAAACTGGGGGGTTATGACCCCTCCACTAGATCTTCCCTCCTGGATTGCGCAATTCGTGAAGGAGACTAGGCTGCTGATAGGGGATGAATATTGGCTCGATGTCGGATGATGAAATGTAGCTAAAAGAACCTTTCCCGGATGGGAACTCGAAGTCCCCCGAGGATGAGGGTGGGATTTCCTCTCGGAAACACCCTTATGCTAAACAGCACAACAGACTTCGCTAAACAGCTGAAGCATGCAAAATGTCATAAAAGAAAATACATAAACAATATTTAGAATTCTCTCTATGGCTTCCATCCCCTTCCTTATATGCTTTGTGATCCTTCACCCCCTTGGTCCCGCTCAATAATGACGCTACTCTCATGGAGACTCCCCTCCATTATGACTGTGTTGTCCTCCATTGTCTCCACTACCTCCATGACGGCACTGTTGATTTGGTCAAATTAATCCCATCCACATGCATTGATCCACAATCACGCTAAGGATTGGTTTATTCATATTGATCCTATTTAGATGCACTGATCCACATTCACATTAGAAGTGGTTTTATTCCTACTAAAGAGATTTATGGGTCCCTCTACCCTCTTATTCATCTACCTTATTGAAAAAAACAATATTTATTATGCTAACTAGCTAAAAGCTAATTAGGAATATTACAGTCCTCCCCTCCCAAATGTTGCTTGTCCTCAAGCAACTACAAGGACGGATGCTGCAAAATATTCTCTCCTTCCCAAGTAGCATTCTCATCTGAAAGATTCCTCCATCGAACCAGATATTCTTTAATCACCCTGTTCCTTAGTTTCCTCTCCCAAGTATCCAAGATAGCTTCTGGTTGTAAAACCAGATGGTCCTCATCATAAATAGGTGGGAGTTCCATAGTGGCAACTACATGTTGTCCAATGGCCTTCTTGAGGCATGAGACATAAAAAATGTTGTGGATCTTACTTCCAATTGGGAGCTCCAACTCATATGCTACTTCCCCAATATGATGCATCACCCTGTATGGTCCATAGAAATGAGGCTTAAGCTTCTCAGCCCCCTTATCCTTCAGCGTAGATTGCGTGTATGGCTGAAGACGGAGATAGACCAAATCATCCACCTCAAACTGTCTCTCCACCCGACCATGATTTGCATATAACTTCTGTTGATTTTGGGTTGTAGCAATGTTGTCCTTAAGAGCACGAAGTATATCCTAACACTCTTGGATCCACTGTTTCGCTCTAGGAGACTTGCTTGCTCCAAACATCATATCAACAAATGATAAATCATCATAACCATATAGAGCCCGAAATAGAGACATACCGATCGACATATGAAATGTCGTATTGTAGCAATATTCTCCCAAGTGGAGCCAGCGTAGCCATGCTCTCTACTGCCCCGAAACATAGTTTCACAAGTAGCCTTCCAGCCACTTGTTTACTATCTCTGTCTACCCATCTGTCTGGGGGTGATAACTAGTACTCAGTGTCAACGGGAAAGATCCTTCCAAAAGCCACCCATGAAGCAACTATCTCTATCATTGACTATGGTCTTAGGAAGGCCATGAAGTCTAAAAACATCTCTAAACAAAATCTCAGCCACTTGTGAAGTAGTGTACTGTGAAGAGATGGCAAAGAAATGTGAATACTTTGTTAGTCGGTCAACGACCACAAAGATACAATATTTTCCCTATACTTTTGGCAAACCGGTAATGAAGTCCATAGAGATGCTCTCCCATTTCCCCTTTGGAATAGGAAGTGGCTGTAACAACCCTGCGGGATGGTTGTTTTCCCCTTTATTCTTATGGAAAACTACGCACTCCCTGATATGTTGGAGCACATCCTCCTTGAGACCCTTCCATGAGAATTTCTCCCTGATGGCCCCATATGTCTTTGTGAAACCTTGGTGGCCTGAGAGTGGTGAATCATGTGATGCATGCACAATTCTCTTCTTGAAATTAGAATCTCTAGTCAATAAGATCTGGTTTTGGTAGTAGATGATCTCATCCATCACTCTATACCTCTCATCGGTCACCTACCCATCTAGTATCTCACATGTGAAGCGGTCTTTGGAACACTCCACCAACAGCTGGGCCTTCCAATCTAAATCCACACTCATCAAGGAAAACACTACTGGTCTCCGTGATAAGGCATCTGCTACCACATTGATATTCCATTTGATGTATTCAATGTCAAAGTCATATGCCTAGATTTTGCTAACCCATTTTTGCTGCCTCTCTTGCAGCTAATTTTTCTTAAGAAAATATCGAAGACTATTGTGATCATTATTTACTCAGAATCTGTTGCCCACCAAATACTCCCTGAATTTGGCCAATGCATGCATAATGGCCAACATTTCCTTGCCATATATGGGATACAACCTCTCATGTGGCAACAACTTCTGACTCTCAAAGTCTATGGGGTGGCCCCCCTGCATCAAGACTGCGCCAATGCCCTCACCTGAAGCATCACATTCCAGCACAAAGGGCTGGGTGAAATCTGGCAATACCAACACTGGACAACTGCTCATCACCTCCTTGAGCCTATCAAAGGCCCTTTGCGTAGTATCTGTCCAACCAAAGGCTCCCTTCTTGCTCAGATCTATGAGTGGTGCTGCTAGTTGGGAGAACTCTTTAACAAACTTTCGGTAGTAGGTGCAGATGCCTACAAACCCCCAAAGTTCTGTTACATTATTTGTCTCTAGCCAATCCTGAATAGCACAGATCTTATCCTCATGGACCCTTACTCCATCCACTCCAATGATGTGGCCCAAATAAAGCATCTCCGTGAGCCCAAACTCACATTTGGAGAGCTTAGCATAGAATTGTTGTTCCTCCAGAATGCGTAATATTGTCTCAATATGCTGCAGATGCTCCTCCCATGTACAGTTGTAGATGAGAATGTCATCAAAGAAAACCAACACAAATTTCCTCAAATGACCACGAAAGATGTGGTTCATACAAGACTGAAAAGTAGCCAGAACATTGGTCAACCCAAAGGGCATCACCAAAAACTCAAAGTGGCCATAATGATGAAAGTGCAAAAGTGTCCTCAGACACACAACTTTATTGATCAAGAAAAAAGATTACATAGCAAATTGCAGGAGTTTACACACATAAACTCACTCTCACATTCTCTCATTACACATTACAATGAAAATAGGAAACTAACCTATTTATAAGCTCTATGCTCTAACTTAATCTAGTTATGGATCACTTGGAAAATAAACAAGTGTCCATTTACAATAAATGAGATTCTAACCACTCTACTAACTTCACTCCTAACTTAGAGCCTAGGAAACGACTCTTTTCTAGAGTCCTAATTTTTAATAACAAATTTCTAATTCTAAATATCTCACAAATATATTAAATACTCTAGAATAATAATTATTAATTTAATATATTAAATTAATAATTATTTTATTCAAATACTATAACCTATGATAAAAATTATTTTTGGATCATCTAACATTCCCCCCTATGATCCAAAGATACATTGCAACAGATACCAAGTTCATCCCTGAACTTAGTAAAATTTATTTTACCAAGAGGTTTTGTGAAAATGTTGGAGGTCTGATCTTCTGAAGGGCAAAACACTAGCTTGATGACGTCCTTTGCAATGAGAGATCTGATATGATGATACTTGGTGTCCACATGCTTTGTCTTTGAATGGAAAACTGGATTCTTGGCAAGCTTTATTGCTGATTGATTGTCGATGAATAATGAAGTAGCTTCTGCTGGAGAAATCCCCAAGTCCTGTAAAACTCGACATAACCAAACAATCTCACATGCTGCTTCCCATGCTGAAATGTACTCTGCTTCTGCTGAAGAAGTGGCCACTATACTTTGCTTCTTGTAACTCCAGGAAACTGCAGCTGACCCCATGTTCATTAAGTAACCTGAGGTTGATACCCTGTCATCAATATTGCCAGCAAAGTCGGCATCTAAAAATCCACCAAGTACAAAATTTTTAGTCTTTTTGTAAAGAAGACCAAAATCTTTTGTTCCTTGGATATATTGAAGAACTCTTTTGGCTGCATTCCAGTGGCTGTCTAATGGTTCCTGCATAAAACGTGAAAGAAAAATAATACTGATCGCATAAGATAGATCGATGAGGACGTCAATAAAACGCACCAGTTTAATCAACTGCTCAACGTTGTCCAGATTTCCAATTTGGTGTGCCAAGTTGTCTTAAAAGTGATGTTTTGCTAATCCTGCCAGATTCTAAATCGCTATCACTACCCAGATATTTACCTTTAAAATGTATATTCCATGAATGCTGACGTTGGAATACTTCAACTCCAAGATAGTAGTGAAGTAGTCCCAAATCTGTCATCTTAAAACCTGCATGCAACTCCTTTTTCACCTGTTCAATGTGATCATCATTGTTCCCTGTAATGATCAAATCATCAACATACATAATGAGAATGACCAGATATTTTCCCTGTTGGCGCACATACAAAGTATCATCATATTCACTGCGATGAAAACCAACTTTGCGAAGGTATTCATCCATTTTGGCATACCAAGCGCGGGGAGCTTGTTTTAATCCATACAAAGCCTTGATTAATTTGCAGAATTTATGTTCTTTCCCTTTAACTTCAAACCCTGGTGGTTGTGTCATGATAATATCATGAGGATTGCAATGAATATTTAATATTACAGCAGCCACCTTCACCAGAAGTGGGACTACGTTATTTTTAAGCAAAGTTCATTTTTTTGATTATAATACTTTTTGTATTATTAACGTTCTATGAGTTGTAGATGCTATTTCAGGATGGCTGGTCAAGTCGTGGAAAATATATGGACTTTCATGGAGATATTGTTGAATCTAGCTTATCATAGTCTGTAAATAAATATGTTTCAGTCATTATTAGCCTAATAAAGTACCCTAATTTCAAACATTATCTTATTCTCTCTGAGCACTCATTAAGGCATGCATGTGGCACAGAGCTCACAAGGAATTATTATTCCCGAGGTTGCCATGGAGCCATCAAGATGATATTTCCAATAGAACTATGCATGAGTTTAAGAGTGATTGAGGAAGTTAGTGGAGCTGTATTCAGTTTAACTAATCTAAACATAGTTGAGCTATTTGTATTCAGTTTAACTAATTGATACAATTAGTGAGAGTGGTGTGAATTAATTATTAATTAATTCACTTATTATAAACGTACAATTAATAAAGAATGTGACTAAAGCACCTTCAGCAGAGATGGATGGTCATGAATAATGGCGATAGTACATGTGTTAACTATCAGTTGTGACTATACTGTTGCTATTTGCAACACACAGATATGTGGAGAAGCCCATGAGGATTGCGCAGTACAAGCCAGGTGGTTTATCTATTTAATGAAGCCATCCCATAGCATTGAAAACGCAATAGAGGCTGGCTATCAAGTGGCAAAATATTGGAGCATGTGTTTTGCTAGATCTAGCTTGATAGTGTGTAGCACTTGAGGGTGTGCATGAGAGCTTGTGAGGAGATTTTGTACTATGATTGTTATAATATCTCTGGTGACAAGTATCATATACGACATTGGGGGTTTTCACTTTGTTGTCTTCCTATTGAATATTGTGTTCTTGTGTGATTTCCTTTGCTTGAATGTAAAGATGCAATTGATTTTATATTACGTGATATTCAACAAAGAGATTCGTGATGTGCATGAAGCTAAAATAGTGTGTGATCAGGAGAATCTCAGTGAATAATATATCAGTTATTCAAATTTCTACATACATCTTCCTGTAAGTCCTTGTTGAGAAAAGTGCTTTTGACATTCATTTGATGAACTTTCCACCCTTTCTGAGCTGCTAAGGCAAGTTTGAGGCGGATGGTGTTCCATTTGGCTGTGGGAGCAAAGGTCTCCTCATAATCGATTCCTTCCTACTGCGAAAATCCTTTAGCAACAAGGCGTGCTTTATACTTGTCAATATCACCATTTTGATTGTACTTAATTCGATAAACCCATTTGCATCCAATAGGTTTAACATGCTGAGGACAATCAACAAGTTGCCAAGTGTTGTTGTCTTGAACTACCTGATATTCATCAACCATTTCTTGTTGCCATGCTTTATGTTTTACTGCCTCTTGAAAAGAAGAAGGTTCAGTAAAATCATTTGCTATTAAAGCAAAATTGCCTTCATTTCGTTTTGATGCCCTTGTTCCTGTTTTGTTTTGTTCATTAGGCCTTACATCTTTCAAGAGTTGAACTGCCCATTTTGGAAGTTGTTGCTCACTTGTTTGAGGTTCTGAGAAGTCTCCATCATTGTAGAGGGGATTAATGTAAACTGATGTTGGTCGTTCAGGTGGTGAATCTGGAGAATCACTGTCAGAAGAACTGCTGCTGGTTGGAGACGTTGATGAACTGCTAGAAGACCCAGATGACTTTGTTGAAGTAGTTGGACTGGATGACTCATCTTCAGAGGAAGGAAAATCAATTTCATACCAATTTGGTGAAGTTGGTTGACTTTGCATATTTCCTTTCCTTTTACTGCCCTTAGTTTCTAACTTGTGAAGAAGACTTTCGATTTCTTCAGCACTCTTACTCTCTGTTTCATAAAAAATGACATCCCTGCTCACAATAAATTTTCCATTTGTCAAAATACGATACCCTTTCTTTTCATCTGAATAGCCAATCATGGTGCATTTTAAACTTCTTGAATCCAACTTAGTTCTCTTTTCTTTGGGAACTAAGGCATAACAGATGGATCCAAAAACTCGAAGATGTTTAACTTTAGGTTTGAAACCAAACCAAGCTTCATAAGGGGTGATTCCTTCTAACGAAGCAGTTGGAGATCTGTTTCTTAGATAGATAGCTGTATGGATTGCTTCTGCCCAATATGTTGGACTTAACCCTTTGAAAGTTAACATGGATCTCGCCATGCCTAACAATGTGCGATTCATCCTTTCTACGACTCCATTTTGTTGTGGAGTGTAAACATTTGTAAGATGCCTTCTGATGCCATTTTCACTGCAATAAGTTTTGAATTAATTTGAGTTGAATTCTCCCCCATTATCTGTCCTGAGAGTACCTATCTTTTCTTTGGCTTCATTTTCAACAAGTTGTCGAAAAATTTTAAATTTCTCAAATGCTTCTGACTTGTTTTTCAAAAAGTAAACCCAAGTCATTCTACTGAAATCATCAATAAATAGCAAGAAATATTTGCAACCACCTAATGAACTTTGTAGTGGACCACACACATCACTGTGAACTAGTTGCAGCAGCCTGCTTGCGCGCCATGTACTTGTTGAAAAACTTTCTCGACTCTGTTTGCCATAAATGTAGGCTTCACATTTAGCATTTTCTTTGTTGAAAGTCGGAAGTCCTTTAACCATCCCTTGTTTCTGCAATTGAGAAAGACTATCAAAATTCAAATGTCCATATCTTACATGCCATAATCTTATAGGAGAAATTCATGTAGTAACTGCCCCTGCAAAATCAGAATGCCTTGGAATAACTGTCCCTTTCATCCTTAATAGTTTTCCGTCTTCATATCCTGTCATCACTGTTTGGAAGTTCTATTTGACTGAATTAATCTTAACTAAGCCATCTTCCATAATTATTTGATGTCCAGCTTGTCGAATCATGACCAAAGACAACAAATTTTTCTTAAAGGTGGGAACATACCACACATTGGAAATCAGTTTCTCTCCAGTGTCAGGGAGAAAAAATTTGACTGCACCTTTTCCATAAGGCGTATGTTTTGTATCATCTGCTAGAAAGATGGAGTTAAGATGGCACTCTTGAAAATTCCAAAAGAAATCTCGTCTACAGGTCATGTGCCGAGTCGCTCCTGAATCCAAAATCCAAGCATCTTCATAATCACTCTTAACATAAGAGGAAAGTTGGATTGCTGGTGAAGAAGTGAAGACATATTCTGAGTCATTATCATCTTGATCTTGATCATTTTCAAACTGTGCTGAAGGCTGTTGAAACTTAGAAATTTTATTGATAGATGTGCGACAATCTGAAGCATAGTGACCAACTCTGTTACATCGCCTGCAAACAATTTGACTTAAATCAGTGCCTCTTCCTTGAGACTGTCCTCTGCCTTGAGACTGTCCTCGACCTCTTCTTTGTCCTCTGTTTTGAGATTTTCCTCTTCCTGGATTTTGTCATGTGCCTTGCTGAGATCCTCTGTTTTGATTGTTGCCTCTGCCTTGAGAATTGTTTCTGCCTGAATTTGAGCCTCTGTTGGAGTTGTTTCCTCTGTGTTGACTGCGACCACGACCTTGCGCTGCTTGATTTTGATTAAAATTACCTTTGCCTTTGTTTTTGGAATTTTCAGCTGAGGAGTTGCTAGTACTGGCTTCTGTGAGAAAAACATCTTCACCAACTTTCTTTTTCTTCCCAAAAGTTTTATCATGTTGAGTCAACATTTCGCAGAGCTCATCAAACTTTAGCTTTTCTAACTTTCCAGTGAGCTGTAAAGTTTCTAAAAAATGTGTGTAGGAAGAAGGAAGCCCAACAATTAAAATTGTGACCATAAAACTATCATCAATTGCTTGAAAACCAGCATTAACAATTTCCTGCTTAATATTCTTAAGTCTGGAGATGTATTCAAGAATATCTCCTTCTTCAGTCAATTTTTGATGCAACAATTTTAATTGTAGATCAACTCTTTTTTATTGAGGCTGAGTATCAAACAACTCTTTAAAAGTTCTCAAAGTAGACCATGCATCTTTAGCATTTTTGATATGGACATACATTTCATCATTGACAGAGGATTTAATGAGAGCTAATGCTTTGGCGTTTTTAACTTCCCATTTTGCTAGCGCAGTTGCATCTATAGGTTTATTTGGCTTTACATCTCCATCACAAATATCATGCCATAGTTCATTATAAACAAGAGTGCTTTCGATGAGGCGTTGCCATGTTTTGTAAGATTTTGAGCCTTCAAGTTTGTCGGAATCAGAAATGAAATTAATCAACTTAGACATTGTAGTGTTAAGACTTCACACCACGAATCAAGCTCCAAAAAATCAAGATGCGCAACACAACAGCAACACACGACGCAAAAAACAAACTATCGGGGCTTGGCCTTGACCCTCGAATAGTCGTCGAAACAGGAGAAAATTGACTGAGCTTTTCACTTGGCTCTAGTCAATTTCTCAAATTTTTACAAGGCAACTTTCAAAATTTGACTTTTACAATGGTGCTTTTGCACAATCTGGTAAAAAAAAAATTACCCCCCCTCAAAGTAAAATTACTTTGAGTCACACTTTCACTCCATAAACAAATTACAAAGCACAAATCTTCTTATTACTCCAAAAAAAAAAAAATTACAACACCCTTATTACTCCAATTACAATGCTCCAAAAAATATTTCTACTTATTCAACTTATTCCTCCAAATAAAATATGATTTTAATTGCAAATCACAATTACAAATTTAAAAAAATACTCCAATTACAAAAGAAAATACTTTAATAACTCCTTTGCAATTAAAATCATATTAAACGCAGAAGTCAATGCTGTTGATGCCAATTAAACGCTGAAAGAGCATGAAAGAGCACTTTTTAGAATCAAATGAACCAAATTAACGTTGTTTAGAATTCTAAACGCTGCTTTCAAATTAATGCTGAGGACGCTAGTTCTTAAACGTAACTGAACGTTGGTTCTTATTGCTGGAGGACGCTGGTTATTTCTATGCCAAACACTGAGGACGCTGGTTAAAATGCTGATTCAACGCAAAAAGCGATGTCACAAATCGTTGAATCGATGCCAGACCACAAATTAACGTTGAATCAAACGCTGAATCGATGCCAGACCACAAAACGCTGAATCACAAGCCAATTAAACACTGTTGAAAATGCGAATTAAATGCTAAAAGTGCAGAACGCTGGTTCTATTCATAAAAATGTTGTTTCAAACGATGTCAAACGCAGAAAATGAGCTGAACGCTGGTTATTAATCAATGCAGAAATCAACGCTGGTTATTGTTGGAGTCGAAACGCTGACTGAACGTAAAATGTTTGAAGCGCTGTTTGAACTCTGGTTTGAATGTTTGAAGCGTTGTTTGAACGCCGGTTGAACGCTTCAAAATATTTTAAAATGCTGTTTTATTCTATTACAGATGACCCCACATGAAAGGACTTTTTAAAAATTAAAATATACAGCACTTTCCTCTAAATCGATTTGCAGAATCGATGTTTTTATGAAAGGACTTTAAAAAAATAAAATATACAACGCTGTATACAAACTTCTTATAAACTAATTCAATCTTTAAAAAATAAACCCTGTGAGGAAATGGCAAGAGCGCTCTCCTTTTTTTTGTTCACTCAAACAATTAAAAAAAAATCACACAGATTTGCAGTGGCTCCTTTAAAAAATGATTTTAGAATTTGCAGATCTAAAATCAATAAAAAATTTGCAAATTTCATACCAATCTTTTGCTGATCACTTCAACGGAGTTGAGTTTTCCATGACCTGATAGAGCTGGAATCTCCTCCTCACAGCATTATCGTGGCTCTGATACCACATGAAAGTGCAAAAGTGTCCTCAGACACACAACTTTATTGATCAAGAAAAAAGATTACATAGCAAATTGCAGGATTTTACACACGTAAACTCACTCTCACATTCTCTCATTACACATTACAATGAAAATAGGAAACTAACCTATTTATAAGCTCTATGCTCTAACTTAATCTAGTTATGGATCACTTGGAAAATAAACAAGTGTCCATTTACAATAAATGAGCTTCTAACCAAACTACTAACTTTTCTCCTAACTTAGAGCCTAGGAAACGACTCTTTCCTAGAGTCCTAATTTTTAATAACAAATTTTTAATTCTAAATATCTCACAAATATATTAAATATTCTAGAATAATAATTATTAATTTAATATCTTAAATTAATAATTATTTTATTCAAATACTATAACCTATGATAAAAATTATTTTTGGATCATCTAACAAATGACATATAAATGCAGTCTTGGGGATATCCTGATCCCTTATCTTGATTTGATGGTACCCTAACCTCAAATCAATCTTTGAAAAGAACTTCGATCCCCTCAGCTGATTCATCAACTCATCGATCCTGGGAATCAGGTACCTATTCTTCATTGTATTCTTATTCAAGGCTCTATAGTCAATGCGGATCCTCAATGTTCCATCCTTCTTCTTCACTAAGACCACAGAAGAAGCAAAAGGACTGGTGTTGGGTCAGATATGTCCTAAAGCAAAGAGATCTTGAATAACTCTTTCAATCTCATCCCTGTAGGCTTTGGGGTGCCTATAGAGTGTGGTGATCACTGCTTGGATCCCATGCTCCAAATCAATAGTATGTTCAAACCCCAGGTCTGGTGGCCTTCCTGGTGGAATGTCCCCAAATACTTAGAATAGCGGTCTAGAATAGACTGCACATCCAGGTGGACTGGTGTACCCTTGCTTCCTACCTCTAACATATGCAGTTCTACTGCCCATTCTATGTCTCCTCTGCGCAAATAAGCCTCCATCCTATGTGCTGAGACTACCTGAGGTGGAAAGGTGTGCATGCCCCTGATCATTTGGCGCTTATCGCTCTTATTATCTGTCCATTCCATCTCCAAGGTCTCCCAATCCGTGGTAACCTTTCCTAGTGTGATCAACCACTGTACACCCAATATCACATTGGTGTCAGGAATATCAACCAAAAAGAAGTGATCTATCAATGTGTAAGTCCCTAAAGTTACAGTCAATGCTAGAACATACTTCACACACTGCATGGTTCTAGCTCCTGGAACCAAAACTGAGAATCCTTCAAAATCATCTATAGGTATGCCTCTCCTCTGCACTATTTGGGTATCAATAAAATTGTGGGTATCCCCACTGTCTATCAATACCGACACCTGTTGCCCCTGAACTGTGCCTCAAAATATCAATGCCAGATACTTGGGAACTCCTCGCAAAGCTGCAAGGGCTCATCCAGTTGGAGAAAATGCTCCATTTCCACCTCCTGGTGGTGGCAGATCTCCTCTTGGTGCCACAACGTTGGTATCTCCTTCCAACTCTTCTTCTTCTTCATTTTCACTATCGGAAAATCCTTCAATATAATGTGCCTTTCTGGTAGCACAACGATGCCCTGGTGACCATGATTCTTGGAAAGTGAAGCAAAGCTTCCTCCTCCTCAAATCTCTCTGGTCATCATCACTAAGAGGTCCTTTGCCTTGGTTCCCCTTTGGGGGACGAACCTTCATATCTTTCCCCTTTGACTGAAAGGTGGGTTTTTGTTGGAATGGATCTCTTGCCCTTGGCAAAGCATCTTGTAAGTCCCTAGCCCTCTCAATGGCATCTTGGAGCGTAGCTGGCTTAGTGGACTTTACTAACCCATACAAAGGCTCTGCTAGCCCATCAATGAACATGTATACTCTCCTAGCTGTAGAAAGATCTGGCATCATGACAGAAAGTTTCAGTAATTCAGAGATATAGGTCTTCGGATTTCCCGACTGCTTGAGCTTAGCTAGCTCAACAAAGTATGCCTCTGGATCTCTTCGGTCAAATATTTCTACCAACCTCCGAGTGAATTCTGCATATGCAGTCACACCTGCATGCCCAATGTAGATAGACCGTGAAACCACCATTCATGTGGTTCACCTTCAAGGTGTAGCGCTGCTATCTTAATGGCTTCAATCTCTGATACTTGATTTAGCTGGAAATAGATGCCTAATTTTTCCACCCAAACCTTGGTTGTGCACTTGGATGACCCATCTAAAGCAGGCAGAAAGAATCTACCTATAGTACGTTGTAGATCATTGTTCTGCATGTACCCTCCACTTCTATTGTTATTACAGAGTCATTTTTTATCCTTGATCTGACAAAACTCTTGGAAGTTCAGATTCTCTTTGAACCTTTGAGATTGAGATTCATATTCAGTGACCATTTAAGAGCTCGCCTCTTGGGGTCTTCCAACCCCATTTTGATCACAGAAGGGGTAGGCATGGTGGAGCGTTGTGAGACTTGTCGCCGCCCGTAACAAATGGACTCGTAAATTTGGTTACCGTAGCAGCAAGATTTGAGATTAGAGTGTTATGTAGCGTAAATAGCTTTAATTATAAAAATACACGAGGTATTTATAATAATAATATTTTATTGATAAGATATGACATGATTGAATGATTACAATGAGGTCCCGCATTTCTACCCATGCAGGTACCTTTTCACGAATGGGCATGTCTTTTAGACATGCCTTTTCATTAACCTAATGACTATTAACATAATCTTTAATTAACTATTTAATAATTATATTTATTACATTAGTTATGAATTATATTCATAACATTGCCCTTCTCTTCAGAAACTTTGTCCTCAAAGTTACAAGGATACTTTTTTTTTTTTTTTTTTGCTTTAATTGCTTCCCAAGTTTCTTCACTTGTGTTGTCATCTTTGAACGTATAATTCGTCCTCATACTCTATCTTAGAGCTAGGGTGTTTTTTTTTTTCTTTTTTTCTTTTTTTTTTTTCTTTTTTTTTTTCTTTTTTTCTTTTTTAATAAATTAAATAATAACTTTAATTAATTTTTTTGCTTTTTTAATATATATATATAGTTATTTATTATTATTATTTAAATTAAATAATAATAATTTTTCTATATATATAAATTATATAATTATAATATATTATATAGTATAACTTTTACTTATCATTTTAATTAAATGGAAACCACCGCCTCTTTACGTCACACCGTTTATTAACTTGATACACCGATACATGCTTCGTAAACTATTCACCAAGTTGTGAGAGTGTGTCCGTCTGTCACACCCCGCCCGCAGAGGATTCTTCTGATCGAAACGAAGCAGCCCTTCTCAAACCCTGCCGGCAGATAATTTAGCACAGAAAACGTCAACGATAATCCTAAATGAAAAGAACACAATCTTATCTAGATAGACGAATGCAATCTTCATAGACAGACAGATAGTTTCAAATTAACTCCTCAGCAAATTGATGGACAGACGCAGTGACGCAGTCTTCTCTCACAAATTTGTCATTTGATTTTGCATTATAATTTTTAAAACCCCTATGTTGTAATATTGTCGATGACAGGTTCCATTTCCATAGATTTTCCATTATGCGCATATAGTTGTGTGGTCTCTGTTCAGTCATGAGGCTGCAGTCTGTCATGCAATGTGTAACAATGAAATTCTTAGGGCCTATAATACCTGCAGGGAAAAGCCTGTCAAAATCCACAAGGCACTGTTGACTGAGGCTTTCAAGGCCGTCTGACATGTTACTATAACCTAATCCCTCTACTACTTGAACCGTTAGTTCCTTGTCTTCTTCCAAAAAGAAACACCCAATGTCTAAGAATAATTCCTTTCCCTCATTACCCATATCTTGGTAACCTACTTTTATTATATTTATTATAGTGTCTACATCTCGCAATGGAAGTCCTTGAGAGATATTCTCTGACTTCCTCGTCCAACAAGTTCTGCCGCAATTGTCAGCAATATTTTCCCCCAAACATTTTAAGCGGCAACGAAAACACCCAGGAATTCTCAATAAATATTCATATCCCTCAAATTTCTTTATTTGAAGGAAAGCATGATGACAGAAGAGCCCTTGGGCATGCTTTTTCTGCAATTTTTTTCATCATACAACAAGGCATCTGCAAAATAACCTATGCGTATATACTTATCATGACCTGTTATTACATTCATACTACCATGTTCCAGCATCTGCACATCCAGTGAACTCTTGATTTTTTTTTCACCACCCATATAAAAAATAATCATAAATTTTAGCCCTTTCAAACTATTTTGTATAATTCGCTTGTGCTGGCCAATTGGAGGGAGCACATCCATACCCAACAGATCACGACAAGGCTGCCACTGCAAGGATGGGAAATTGGAATCTTCTCTGAGTTTAGAAAAATAACCAGACTGGGTAAAATTCGAACGTCTCAAATTGAAAAGATGTTTAGCCAGTGTTGGCTTTCCTACTGCACCTATTCCAACAATCCCCACTACCTTTGTGGCCTTTTGTTTTCGAATTTCATTTTCCAAATCCTTTAAATCAATACTTTTGATATCTTCCTCATGATCCCCTTCATCATCTACAACTGTATTTATATTTTCAGTTGTCATATACCTTTGACTGTCACTCATGTCACCATCTTTATCTCCATCATCATCATAAATCTTTTTTTCAATATCTTTGTCTTTTATTTGAACGGTGGTGATTTCATTTTTTGTATAAAAGGCACATATATGTCCTGCGAAATATTTGTCTCCACACTTCCAACAATTCTCTACCTTTTTATTTTTTTTTACGCTTTGGTGGGGGAATATACCTAGTTGACTTTTCCATAGATGTTTTATTTGATTTCCCTTTATCAGAACTAACTGCTTTCTCATTTTTACAACATTTTTCATCTTCTTTATTATGGACTATTGCAGAAAATTCTGCACATAACTTCTCTAAGTGCTCAATCTTTTCTAGAACTTTTCTAATTATTTCGGGCTTTTCACGTAATGGCACATTATATGGTAAATAATGTGCTCGGGCTTGTAAACTACGTTCGTAGGCTTGTAGAACAATGTTGTGTGCCATTGCTTCAACTTGTCCTCAATATGGCTCTGATATGGCTCCGATAATTAACGGTAATGTAAAATGTGAATTCGTAAATTTGCTATCGTAGGCAATAAGATTGTAGATTGTAGACTTTAATAGCATAAGCGTAAATAGTTTTAATTATAAAAATACACAAGAGGTATTTATAATAATAATATTTTATTGATAAGATATGACATGATTGAATGATTGCTACCGAGGTCCCGATTTTATGCCCACAGTGTACTCACGAATGGGCATGTCTTTTAGACATGCCTTTTCATTAACCTAACGACTATTAACATATATTTAATTAACTATTTAATAATTATATTTATTACATTAGTTATGAATTTATATTCATACCACTGTGATCGTCGGTTTCTTCACCTAAATGATTTTGAAGTGTCGTGCAATCCTCTCATGTTGTAACCCTCTTGGGATTTCATTTTGTCTTTCCACCCTCATATCCTTGATTTCTTTGGAAATATCCTACATACTTTGGAGAAGAAGCTTTGGAAATTCTTTCTCATCCATTTCTCCTAATATTGGAGATTTGCCTTCGTCTTCTTCGTTTTTTGTATAATCAAACTTGCGACCTCTGTTAATATACCACTTATCCCTCTCTGTAAGAGGTTCTTCTTCTTTATATGTCATAGATCTAGTGCCCCACAGGCTGAGCCAAGTTCATGCTCTGATACCACTGTAATATTCCAAAATAGGAAAAACAAGAATATAGAACATAAAACTAGAAAATGCAATAAACATCAACACATAAAATACATGAACAGATCATTGAACCATTTTATTTTATGCAATAGCAGAAATGAAGTAAAAGGGATTGAGAAAGAGACACTCAAGCTAGGCAAAACAACCCTAAAATGACCCTAAACATCAAGACATGAAATTTCGTTGCTGCTCCAACTGCTGGGAGGTTATGACTGCACAATCCTGTTGGAATATAATGTTTCTAGAAACTAGGAATGCGTAGATATGTTGATTGGGTGCTCAGAAAATGCTGGGATCAGAGATATGGGCTTTCTAGCACAATTCCAAGATAACCCAGAAAGGGTTTCGAGAAATGGCAATGATGAAAAATGCAGCCCTAGGGCTGAATTATGCACTGCAGCTAGGAGACTGATAGGAGGTGGCTGATATGATGATAAAATGACTTCTACTCCTCCCCGTTGAATTTTTGGATGAAGGGATGCTCCCCTCACTGGATGATAAGCTCAGAAACTGGGGTTATGACCCCTCCACTAGATCTGCCCTCCTGGATTGTGCAATTCCTGAAGGAGACTGTGTTGCTAATAGGGGATGAATATTGGCCTAATGCTGGATGATGAAATGCAGCTCAAAGAACCTCTCCCGAGTGGGCACTCAAAGTACCCCGAGGATGAGGGTGGGGTTTTCGCTTAGAAACACCCTTGTGCTAAACAACACAACATACTTCGCTAAAGAACTGAAGCGTGCAAAAAGTCATAAAAGACAATACATAAACAATATTAAAAATGCTCTCTATGGCTGCCATCCACTTCCTTATATGCTTTGTGAGCCTTCACCCCCTTGTCCCCGCTCAATAATGATGCTAATCTCATGGAGACTCCCCTCCATTATCACTGCGTTGTCCTCCACTGTGTCCACTACCCCCATGACTGCGCTGTTGATTTGGTGAAATTGATCCCATCCACATGCATTGACCCACATTCGCACTAAGGAGTGGTTTATTTATCTTGATCTTATCTAGATGCACTAATCCACATTCACATTAGAAGTGGATTTATTCCTACTAAAGAGATTTATGGGTCCCTCTATCCTCTTATTCATCTACTTTATTGACAAAAACAAAATTTAATATTCTAACTAGCTAAAAGCTAATTAGGAATATTACGAGATGGCAAATGCATTATTTCCAATGTGGAATTTGGAACCGTGGAGGTAAAAAGAATGGTCATTTATTTTCTTGTGATTACTGATATTGGAACTCATTGTTGTAGTTCACTCATATGGGCTTAATTTGGAAAAGTGGTTTCCAAGGAGAAGCTTGCATCGAATGCATGTGTGTGCAAAGGAGGAACAAGATTCTCAGTGAGAAGGTAATTAGTCAACTTTCCAAGCACTAAGGGATCGCTTTGGTACAACAAGTTGTCTAATCAGTCAGCAAGCAGCCAACAAGTGTTAGATTGGGTCAACAATGAAAGGAGGACATTGGTTGAAGTGCTAAGCCATTTGTAAGGCAAGGCATGTTAGTGAACCAAAGTGGTTGTCATGGATATTTTTCCAAGTAGAATCAAGTTGATAGAACTTGGAAAAGAAAAGAGTATTAAACTCTCATCAGATAACCAACTTTTGTGGGTACAAAAGCCTTTTAGTGGGAAGGAATGTTCAGAAACTGAATTGGGGGCAAAAATTTTCTAAAAAATGAAAGTGTTTAGAATCGCTCTAAACCAAAACTCCCATGAATTGCTCGTCGCCCTGTTTCCAACACGCTTCGTTTCATCAAAAACTAACTCCGTATGTGAAAGTTAGAGCCTGTTGTCCGCTTTGCCAAACAGGTGAATTTAAAAAAGAAGAAGTCAAATAGGGTCAAAGGGGTCAAATTTTTGGTCAAAATTTGGTTTTCCTCTAGCCAATGGTGTGCTGACACTTTTTAGCTTGTGGTTGGCCCGAATTTATGGGCTACATGGCAGTTTTTTGGTTGGTTTTGAACAAGCCAATGGGAAGAGGACATGTGGCAAGCTTGGAGGCTGCCACGTGCCCCCTCCCAAAGGCCAAAGTTTGGCTATGTTATGGTCGAAATTTCATATTGTATGGTTAATCAAAAAATTTATTTAGAGGCCGAGCAGAGGTCAGGGTCGACCCCACGAACTCCCCCACACAAATCCAACGTCTTACCGCCTCCACTCCAAGTTGTTTCTTACAATACTATGGCGTCGATTGTATATATGTTAACCAATGGTTTATGGTGGAGGAAAAGAGGGCCAGCCTCGTAGGGCCAACCCCTTACCATAGGAACACATGCCCATGACCAGGCGAAGGCCTATCCATACAACAGAGGTTTAAACATATTAAAACAGATTAATTAACCTTAATCAAGGTTTATTAGCGCTAACCCATTTTCTTAATGTAGACTTGTTTAAGCGCTAATAACGCGACTAAACCTCAGTTAAACCGCACTTAATCCTTAATTAATCCACACTTATCCATGCGGATTATGTTGGCGGAGTTTGCCAAATTTGGCGAGAACTCCAAAGTTGTCGGAGTTAAGTGGAGTTGCTCCAGTTTTAGAGGAGCTTTCCTAGGAGAAACTAAAGAAGCCATAACTAGAACATAATTCGACCAAATTGGGCTCAGAAAGAGTCTATCCTAGAATTTTTGGATATTTTGAGCAGTTTGGTGCAGGTTTCAGAGGTAGAGGAGCACTTTTGGAAGTGATTTTCCACTTTGAAGATTAAAGATGCCAAGGGCCACCAAGAGAGGAGGCCATGTCTGCTTCACTTAAAAACCATTTGAAGAGCCAGAAGAGGCCACTTAGGGGTTTTTGGGTCTTTTGAATTCATTGGAGCAGGTTGGGAATCCATTGGAGCATTGTAGGTGCATGTAATCAGAGAATTGACCGTTAATCCAAAGAAGGCCAAGCCATTGAAGTAGGTCTAAGGAGACATAGCCCAAGAGGGGTGAACTCCTTTATCAACTATGTGTAATGTGTTTGCTATGTATTATTTCTCTGTAATTTACTTGATGTATATTTGTTTTTAAAACTAATTTACCTCATGAATTGCTCATAAAAGACACACAAATTTGACACATAAACCCTCTCATAACTGGCTATTTGAGACAATCCTTAAAACACTTTTATTTTATACTGATGAGGAAGCTAGCACAACAAAACTAGTTTTTCCATATTCAGATCAGTTAGTATGTTACAAGTGGAATCAGAGAATGTTTCTTATTAGATTTCATACAAAATGTTTGAAAAAAACATCTACAAGAAAATTACTACTTAATTGGTTGTATACAAAGCATTTGAAGAAATTTTTACATGTAAAATGTTTGAAAAAATGTATGAGAGATGAAAATTAAGTTTTTGCAAGTGTTTCTAGGATAAATTTAGTAGGGCTATGTGACATAATCTAGTACATGCTTCTATAAGTATTATGGAGGCTCTAAGAGGGTTTTGAAATCCTAAACCTAACCCCAATTTTGTCTTTAAAAAACCTAACATAAGGGAGATAAGTGATTCATTTTTTCACTAGCTCTTGGTTGTTCCATTATATGAGTAAGAGTGTGGTGGAGATATAGATAGACTAGAGAGACGAAACCATGTTGTATAAGACTATAGAAGGCTATTGTGTCTAATAAGTTTATAACAAGTTTGGACAACTTTGTATTTTTTATTATAATCTCCATATCATAAAGACACATTACATGTCCTTTATTGATTGTTAATTTTTGTTGAGTTACAAAAGTAAATATTTGTGTTGTCATTGTGTGGTGTTGTTATAGTAATCACTAGTTTTTGTTGAGCTACAAGTAAACATTTGTGTTTCCATTATGTAATGTTGTTATAGTAGTTTCTTTCACATGTAATAGTTAAAGGATCCAAATATTCTTATTTTTGTTATAACATAAAATAAAAAGAATAATTATGCAATAAAAAATAGACTAATTTATCATAAATATATTTAAAATTAAATATATTTAAAAAAATTAAACATCATAAAGGGTTTCTTTATAGTAGATTTTGAAAACTCTGAAAGCAGACAATGCATTTTAGATTCTGGCCCTTGGTTTTGGGAAAACTCGGGCCTATTCATGAAGCCATGGAACCCATCATTCAATCCCTCAACAACTGTCATAACCTCAACACCAATTTGGGTTAGATTGCCAAACCTACCTTTGCATCTATGGAATCTCTCCTCGCTAAAACCCTTTGGAAATGCAATTGGGAAATTTTAATGCAGGTGCCCATAAACAGAGGAATATGTCAGAACCACCTATGCATGCATCTGTGTAGAAATGGACTTCAGCGCCGGATTCCCAACTGAAATAATCCTAACAAGCAAAGACTATGTATGGAACCAGAATCTCGACTATGAGAGTGTCCTCTTCAGATATCGATCCTGCTTTGAGAAAGGCCATATAGCCAAAAATTGCCCAAAAGTCTCCCAGAAAAATTCTGCTAGAAAGAATCACCTTAGATCTACATGGTGGGAAGGAGCACAAAAGGAACATTACACTGTCACCAAGGAAGAATACTCTCCAGGAACTTTGAATCGCAAGAAATCAGGCAAGAAAGAAACAACCCTCAAGACAAGCAGGGGAAAGCCTCGCCCAACAACAAAAAAACGAACTCGACAACCCCTCAAGCATCAACAATTATGAGGATCCGAATATTGCGCAAAATAAATCTTCATTTAGCAGCAAAGCAGATCTCCCAGATCCCGATGATAAGACACCAGTGTCCCAAGAATCAGAAGAGATGAAGGAGGTGCAAGATAAAGGAAGTTGGAAGACCGTAGAGAAGAAAAAGAACGCTACAACACCAATCTCGCCAAGAAAAACGAGAAGCTAGAGAATTAAGAACTAAGAAAATTATAGGTCCGATAAACCAAAGTTTTGGTCTTAGTAGACATTAACCACCACCACCACCACCACCACCACCACCACCATCATCACCATCATCACCATCATCATCAATTTTTTTTAAAAATATAAACAATTACTTTTTCAATATAATTTCAAATCAGAAAATATTATAAAAAATTAAAATGTTTCCCTTACAAATTTCAATATATGACCATTAACTTCACCATAGTAAAAGTTTTATACCAGCACATATCTACTTCGTGTACTTCGTCAAATTTCATATAATTTACTTTATTTTAAACCTTTTTATATTTAAATTGTGATATTTATTAATAATAAATAAATTGCCTATCAAATTTCAACTCAATTTTTTATACTATAATTTATTTTTTATTTTTTAATTTAATAATTAATAATATTAATTTTATTATATATATTATTTTATTATATATTTTTATTATTTACTATTCATAACTCTATATTATTATCACGTAATTTAACTATTAATTAATTTAAGTAATAGTTAAATAAATTATTAATTATTTAAACTATTAGTTAAATTATTTAAATTACATGATTTAAATACGTTTAACTAATAAATGAATTAAATTAAATAATAGTTAAATAAATTATTAATTATTTAAATTATTAGTCAAATTATTTTATTTTATTAATTGAATTACATGATTTAAATATATAGTTAGGAATAGTTAAATTAAAAAATAGTAAAAATACTATAATGTTATTGTGAATTGAATGTAGTTTAGATAGTTGGAAGAGTTTAATGATAATTTCCCCACACAAGTTCAAGTGTAATTGACATGATACATTATGCTTTTTCGTAAGTTACATTTAAAAAAAATTAATGTTATTAACGGTTAAATTAATATATATATATCTATCTATCTATATATATATATATATATATATATATATATGAGAAAATAAATCAACCTCTTTTTTAGGGAAGTGAGCTTTTTGGTACCAGACCATCCCATAGATATACTCGTTTAAGAGTTCACAAGGCACGAAGCTATCACAACAATATTTATAGAGGCATTATAATTCATCATGTCACTCGCGGGGATTTGAAGCTTGGTGGGGAAGATAACAACTATTCCACTTGAGATAACCCTAATTGACTAATTTTTTTTTGGCATTCGGTACTACCCAAGGAAGAAAGTCGACCTCTCTCTTAGCCCAAAGGCAAGAGAGGAGTTGTTGATACTATGCTAACCCTTAGTGTAGACTCACTTAACAACGCAACATAATAATTTTATTTTAGAGCCTAAACATGTAAACTTACAAGTCTTAATCCTAGATGAGGAAGATAATAACTATTTTGTACAACTACCTAAGTTAAAATCAATTAACTAATTAAAGACGTTGTCTACAGAAGCCACAATTTCGCCTAGTGAAAATCCAACGAAAAGTTCTTCCAAAAATCCAATTGTGAAAGTGTTTAAATCATTTTTTTCATAACGGAAATGGATTCAACACCATCACGAATCCCTAAAGTATCCAAAATCTTGAAACTTGACAATTATAACTTTGATTTTAAAAAATTTCTACTAAATTTTCTCAAAATCATACTAGAATTTTTATTATTTTCTTAACAAAATTATAACTTATTTAAACTATAAACTAATAAAATAAATATCATATATATATACATATAAATTATTATATTTTACCATTATTATCATTACACTTTTGAAAATAATTTATGTAACTAACCATTACTCTTATCAATAACCTCATTCTACTTTTGAAAATAATTTATGTAACTAACAATTACTCCTATCAAGACCTTCATGGTAACTCAATCATACATTTGTCCTATCAATAACCTCATTGTAACCCAATCATACATCTGTTATGATATGTATATAAACGAAAAAACAAACAAATCCAGTACAAATATCACAACTCAGACATGCCCCTTGTTTCAAGTCAATTGTACCATGTGCAAATAAAAAATACAAGACATGAAGTCCCCACCACAAAAAAAGAACAAGAAAAAAAAGAGAGGAGCAGGTGACCACCAAAAAAAAACAGAGCATCACCTGCTTGGAGATAGAACATTCAGAAATAGCAACAATATATGTTCCAAAAGGGGTTTGAACCATCCTCATCCAGGCGCATGAAAATGACATGATTGTCACCATGTAATTATTCATCTCCATGACCAAAAGCTAATTATACATCTCCATAAACAAAAGCTATTGACAATTCCGTAACATAAATACCCACAAAGAATGGAAATCCCGGAGAAGAATGAGAATGAGTCACCCGTGAAATGTTGCCATTGGGCATGAAAGGAACGTGTAAAACATGGGATGGGCAGCAAGGGATCATGATATGTATTGATTTGTTTAATCGGAAAATGGATGTGAACGGTGGAGCTCCAGTTAAGTGGCGGAAGTACGATTTTAGTATCCTGTCATCGAAGAACCATAGAGCACTGGGTAGAAATGGGCCGAGGTTGTACTGAATATTTTTGTTTTTTCGATTCATGCAAGCATTCTGCAAATTAAACGTCTGAACTGCAGGTAACCGTTTGTTTGGATCTGTCTGAGTAAACCAAATCTAATGTAGTGGGATTGAGTCGGCTGCTTCCTTCCATTACATGTTTGGAGGAGGAGGGAGATGGCGTCTCGACAGATAATTGTATTTGATGCATGGATCCACGAAGTGGAGGAGGCGATGCGGTTAGCAGAGGACATTGAATCACGTATTAGGGAGCGAGATACTTTACACGCAGTTGGAGGGGAGCCCAACTCTGTCCTGGTAGGAGCCCGGCGTAAGCTTATGCTCTTGGCTACCAAGCTCGACCGCTTGGAATCTCTTCTTCAGAATCCGCCTGCCAAGCCCGTCCTGTAAGTTAACATTCACTTAATTATTCCTAACTCTTCCATATAAAAACATGCTTTTGTGTGCATATTTCAGCATGTCATAATGGAATAATATTTATATCCCCAATTCAATTGCTTGTGCATTCTATAGCCCGAGCGTAGGTGGGGTGATCCACTGTGTGGGTTCTGTAACCGTGCATTGGGTCCATTGAATATGGACGGTACCGCAAAGCCCATGTAAACCCGGGTTTGATAAGCACCTCGATGTTGTGAAGTTTCAGAAAGTATATATCGAGTTCACACCTATGCCTAACATATCAAATATCATAATTCAAAATATGCAACCTTGGGCTTTGCTAGGCTTGGGTAAACCCGGGTTTGATAAGCACCTCGATGTTGTGAAGTCTCAGAAAGTATATATCGAGTTCACACCTAGGCGTAACATATCAAATATCATAATTCAAAATATGCAACCTTGGGCTTTTTGCTAGGCTTGGGTTTAGATGGGTACGTGCTAGCATTTCTTACTAGGCTGGGTGTGGGTGGGTCTCTAGGGGTGGTCCAGCAAGTTTCAACCCTGTGTGATGCCTTGAATTTTTGGTGAAGTGGGTGTATTGAATATGAACAGTTTGCCTTGAATTTATGGTGGAGTGGGTGTATTGAATATGAACACTATGCCTTGAATTTATGGTGAAGTGGTGAAGTGGTTGTATTGACATTTTTTTTCTATGTGGTTCATGGATTGTGGAGATTGGTGACCACTACATTCACGGAATATTTGTACTAGACAGATTCACTCGAAGGAATCACTTCCTGCTGGCTCAAGCACAAAGCCTGACCCATGACCTCTCAATAGCAAAGATGCTTTAATGATAGAGACTCGACCAATTGAGCTAACCTTCGAGACTAGTGGTTGTATTGACATTTATAGTGATTCGTATTGAATATGAACACTATGCCTTGAATTTATGTTAAAGTGGCTGTATTCACATTTATAGTGAAGTGGGTTTATTGAATATGAACATTATGCCTTGAATTTATGGTGAAGTGGGTGCACTGAATATGAACACTATGCCTTGAATTTATGGTTAAGTGGGTGTATTGACATTTATAGTGAAGTGGGTGTATTGGTTAACATGTTCTTTGCTTAGGACAATTACTACTAGGATCCATATTAGCCCAATTTTAATTCATTTCATTTCCATTAGCAATCACATAGAACATAGAACATAATGAGAGTAATTGATGAAAGAACATAGACGATAAGAGTAAAGAACAAGCAAAGACAAGAGGACACAAGGATATGGCTCAAGCGAGGGAAAAACCCCAAGATGGGGAAAACCCTTGATCAATTCATCTTATTATCAAATATAAAATGTTCAGCAGAGAATGAGAGTACAATCAAAGTCAAACGTGACTTGCCAACATGAAGATCAATACCTTAGTCCAAATGACCAAGAAGTAGCTCAAACCTTTCATTCAACCTTCAGACAATAGTAGACATATTGTTAATTTTGGGCAACTAGGTCCAAACTCCATGTTGCATTGCTCATATGATGATGATGATTTTTTTGTTGGATTCCTCTTTCAGAGAGGTGCAAGATTGATCTAAAGATCATCTTGTTTGGATGAGCAAAACTTATATTTTGATTTTATTTTCCACACGTGCAAATTGTCAAGGTCGGCCAGATTTGTAATGTAGGCTCACAAGCCCCAAAATATGTGTCACATACCCTCATTGATGGATATAAATTGGAGAGAGATGATGTTCATTTCATCATCATCTCATCACACACATTCCTTTTCATCTGATTGGTTTGTACAACCTTTGGAGGCTTCTTTCTCTCTCCCACGGGTGAAGCTGAAGCTGGAAAATTTCAGACTGTTTTTAGGGCTTCTTGGACAACGTTGACCAACGTTGACTTTGGGTCAACCCTTGAAGTTTGACTCCAGGTTTAGCACAAAAATTCTGATTTTTGGAGGCTATACTGCTGGGCACAAAAATCGAGGTTGAACATGACTTTGACCGAAGCCCCTTTGACCGCAGTGTTGACTGGTTTTTGTTGACTTGCGTTGACTGTTTGGGAGCCGTCTTTAAGGTGTGTGCGACTCTTGGAGGAAGTCTAATCTTTTATGTTGGAAGAGCTGGTTTGGCTAGCCTAAGTCTTTGCTGGCTAGGGCATCCTATTAACTGTTGTAACAAACATTTCTCTCTATATTTGTTGGACAAGAAGAATTACAAATTCTGATATATTATTTGGCTTTTCTTTTGTTGATCTATTATTATGTTCTATCAACATTTTACTTTCATGTTTATGTGATTGCTAAATTGAATTGGGCCTATAAGAAAGATTGAAGTAAATCTGCATTAAGCATAGAACATACCATGGTTATCTAAAATTAACATGGTATCAGAGCTAAGGTGAAGACAAAGCCCAAGCTAGTGTGAAAAGCAATCACCGAAGAAGTTGTCTTATCAAGGACAAATGGCCTCCTCAACCTACAAGGTTTTCAGATCTGATGATAAGTTGACTGATAAGTGTGATTATCATGCTTGGAAGATGTCTTTGGATTTGGTATTGGAAGATCAAGATGTCATGGATTGTGTGCAAGGGAAGATAAATGAGCCTCCATCAAATGCATCGATTGCCATAAAGACGAAGTATAGAAAAGGGGAAATCAAAGCGAAGATGATTATCAAGGATTCTATACATAAGCACTTGGTTGCTTATATCTCCGAGCTGGGCACATCTAAAGAGGTGTATGATAAGTTGGTTAGCATGTTCAGGGCTAGCAATGCTAATCAAGTTCTCTTCTTCAAGAACAAGTTGAAGAATATCAAGAAGGGCAAAGATGAATTCTTTCAATCCTATTTTATGAGGCTCACCGAAATCAGGAATGATATCCTAGCTATTGGAGAAGAAGTAGCTGATCGAGAGCTCGTCCTCATTGCTCTTGGAGGACTCCCCCAAGACTGGTATGTTTTTAATACTACGATTCTTAATAATAATGTGATTCCTGATTTTGATGAATTGTTGATGAGATGCACTCAAGAGGAAACAAGGATGATGGAGAGAGACCATCCCTCGAATGGGAATGGAGGTGACCCTACTGCCTTCACCGCTCATGCAAAGAAGAGGAACAATGGTGGTCCTAGAAATCAAAACCATAGAAGAGCGAGTACCAAAGGAAGAAAAGGAAGATGTTACACTTGTAACAAGTTTGGTCACTGTGCAAGAGAGTGCCCCAATAGAAGGGACTCTCCTAGAGATGATGACAACAACAACTTTAGGGGGAATGGAAATCAAAGGAACAACAGGTTCAAAGGAAAGAGGAAGGCTCCCTCTGATCAAAGTGGAAATGGGCAACCTTTCAAGAGGTCAAGGAATTCCAGGTATGATGAATCTAATGTTGTTGATAGGAAAAATGAATATATTCTTATATCTTCCCTCTCTGCTACATCTCCTTCCAATATGCTGGATAATTGGTTGATTGATAGTGGTGCCTCAAGGCACTTCACTGGATATAAGGAAGCCCTCTCTGATTTGATTGAAAAGGATACTAATCTGGAAATTATCCTTGGAGACGATGCCACCTATCCCGTGAAAGGGACAGGGACTGTGACCCTTCATCTAAATAAAGGTCAAGTCCTCCACTTGCAAGATGTGTTGTACGTACCTGACTTGAAGAAGAATCTAGTGTCTATCTCGACGATGTAAGACAAAGGATTAAAGGTGGCATTCATCGATGGAAAGGTACGCATTTGGAAGAGGAACTTCAAAGAAGCATTCACTCTTGGTTTTAGAGTTGATACACTCTATCAGGTTGGAGGAAGTCCGCTGAGGGCCATGAAATGTGACACAACCCTTCAATCTGAGCTATGGCACCGAAGGTTTGCACACTTTCATTTCAAAGCCCTTCCTGAAGCAAGGAAGGTGGTGACAGGGATGCTCGAATTCAAAGATGATCATGAAGATGTATGTCAGGGTTGTGCCGAAGGGAAGCATATAGGGGGACCATTCCCCTCAAGTGTCACGAAGACATCTGATATTTTGCAATTGATACATTCTAATCTAGCTGGTATGCTGCCTGTAACATCCTTGGGAGGATGCTTATATTAGATCACTTTTATAGATGACTTCTCCTGCAAGAGTTGGATATATTTCTTGAAGAAGAAGGACGAAGCATTCAAATGGTTTTGTACTTTCAAGGCCTTGGTTGAAAATCAAACAGGGAAGAAGATCAAAATTTTGAGGACTGATAATGGGACCGAGTATGAGTCAAATGAATTCAATGACTATTGCAGGGAAGCTGACATTAAGAGGAAGACCACCACTGTGTATACTCCCGAGCAAAATGGTGTTGCTGAAAGGAAGAATAGAACAATTTTGGAAGTTTCTCGTGCTATGCTTTATGACCAAGGTCTTTTGAAGTTTCTATGGGGATAAGCTGGCAACACCGCTATGTACGTTCAAAATAGATGCCCACATTCCGCATTGGACTCCAAAACTCCCGAAGAAGTCTTCTTTGGTAAGAAGCCCAATGTCTCTCATTTTAGAGTTTTTGGAAGTCTCCTTTATTTTCATGTGCCGAAAGAAAATAGGAGCAAGCTGGATGCTTCTGGGAAGAAGGGAATGTTTGTGGGCTATAGTGAAACCTCGAAGGCATATAGAATCTATGTGCCTAGTCAAAGAGAAGTGGAGATATGCCATGATGTCACCTTCGATGAAGATGCTGTGCAAGGAAGCTGACATTAAGAGCGAGACCACCACTGTGTATACTCTCGAGCAAAATGGTGTTACTGAAAGGAAGAATAGAACCATTTTGGAAGCTGCTTGTGCCATGCTTTATGACGAAGGACTTCCGAAGTTTCTATGGGGAGAAGCTGCCAACACCGCTGTGTATGCTCAAAATAGATGCCCACATTTCGCATTGGACTCCAAAACTCTTGAAGAAGTCTTCTCTGGTAAGAAGCCCGATGTCTCTCATTTTAGAGTTTTTGGAAGTCCCGTTTATTTTCATGTGCTGAAAGAAAAGAGGAGCACGCTGGATGCTTCTGGGAAGAAGGGAATGTTTGTGGGCTACAATGAAACCTCGAAGGCATATAGAATCTATGCGCTTGGTCAAAGAGAAGTGGAGATATGCCACGATGTCACCTTCGATGAAGATGCTGCCCTCAAGAAAGTTAGGAATCTTCCTAGCTCAAAAGAAGACAAAGAAGAAGAAGAAGAAGCTGGAAGGCAGGAAGAACCAAAGGATGAACCAATGCCCGATGTTGAAGGTCCGATGGATCCTATAGATCCACCGTCTTCAAATAAAAGGAGACCCTCATGGCTTAGGGACACTCTCGAAGATGCTGAGAGACATATTGCTCCAAGTGGAACATTCCGTGAAAGTAAGAAGCTGAATAGGTACCAAGGGTACCTAGCAGCCATGAGTACTATTGTACAATCTGAGTCTGGATCATTTGAAGAAGGCGTAAAGCATCAAGTTTGGAAGGATGCTATGCATGAGGAGTATGAGTCTATTATAAAGAATGATGTCTGGGATGTGGTCTCAAGACTGAAGGACAAATCTATTGTCACCTCGAACTGGCTCTACAAGATCAAGCATGGAGCCGATGGAAGTGCTGAAAAGTACAAGGCAAGATTTGTTGCCCGAGGCTTCTCTCAAAAGGAAGGCATAGATTATAATGATATATTTGCACCTGTTGCCCACTATACCACCATTCGATCGATCGTTGCCCTTGCTGCAACGCAAGGATGGAGTCTCCATTAGATGGATGTGAAGACTGCCTTTTTACATGGTTCAATCAAGGAAGAGGTGTATGTGGAGCAACCTTTGGGGTTCGAAGTCCAAGATAAAGACACATATGTATGCAGGTTGAAGAAATCCTCTATGGGTTGAAGTAAGCCCCCAGGGCTTGGTATGAGAGGATCGATTGCTACTTGATGAAGCTGGGCTTCACTCGAAGTGATGTTGATCCAAATCTTTATTTTAAGGTTGATAAAGAAAGGCCTCTCATTCTGGTTCTCTATGTGGACGATCTCTTCCTGACAGGTGCTGACCCTCTCATTCATCAATGTAAGAGGGAGCTAGCTTCCGAGTTCGAGATGAAGGACCTAGGATTGATGCACTATGTTAGCCACCTATAAATTTTGTTATATCAAGTGGTGGCTAAATGATTTTGGATAACCTTCAAGAAACAATTTCATTTGCTAAAAATTGTTGATGCTTAAAGTCTTTTTATAATATCCTATCCTTTGTATAAACTTCACTGCCTTTCCCCCCTTTTTAACTCAGAAATCCCGTTGATTCCCAAGAAAGAATACTGTTGCTACCACCATTTTCCTTTTCCCCCTTCTGCAAAAAACTAACCTCATCTTTTCCTTTTCTTTTCCCATGAAAACCTTCATTCTCATGTTTTCCCCTTCTCCCTTCATCAAACCCTTTGATAAGGTCTAAGACCCTTTCTTAGCCTTATCGAAACCCTCAAACTCCTTTCAAAACCATTAAAAATCCATAAAAATACATTATTTATGACTTAAGTCCCCTTGGGCTAAGTCTTTAACCCTCCCTTCCATACGTCTTGGTGTTGGAACCGAGCACCAACCCTCCAAGCGCTTATCGCATCACCCGATGCCGATTAGCCCTTCCTTTTAAAAAACCCCCGGTCATATGTTCTCCCATATAACCCCTGGCGCCGCAGCCGGGCGCCTAGCCATATTTTATATTTTTCCTACCCCCAAAAATATTAAAACCTTATGTTATTTTGAAACTTTGGGTTTTCTATTATTTCCTAAGGTTTTCCACTAGTCCAAAATTCAAAGCTCTCTCCACCGTCGATCTAATTTGCAGATCAACGGCACACAATCCATCGCCCGGTGGTCCCCGCCGTCCACTCACCGTTGCAAAACCACGCGGTATCCATCGCACCACTTTTGAGTGCGGGGCAGTTTTTTTCCATTTCGTAGTGATTCCATACATTGGCTGACATGTGTCTTGGGCACTGTTCACAAAAGCACCATCCATCGCGTGCTAAAGATCAGACGTGGACCCGACGTGATATTGACATCCATCGTCCGATCTGAGGCCGCCCATTGGACGGCGATCGCTTGACAAAGAAGCCCGACAGTTAACTAGGCTACAACATGGAATTTAAAATATCTTTGTCATCGATCTAATCAACAGATCGACGGCCCACCATTCATCGCCATGATTCCTCTGCTTTGACTTTTCGCCTCCGCTCCCGACCGTCGATCTCTATTCGATCGACTGCTCCAATTCATATTCCTTTTCCGCCTTCCCTTTGAATTCCTCTGATCGATCCTGACCATTGGATGATGCCATCCAACAGCCATGCTCCCTCCACGTGCCTTCTGAAGCAGTTAACCTATACATGCAGGATTTTATAATAGTTGTCTGTATTTTTGGTTTTATGGTTTTTCCACTATGTATGAAGAAAATTTGAAGGCAGAGGGTGACGATCCTCCCGTCTTCGATTCATCAAAGAAAATCCTTCGCAGGGTTTAAAATTCATGTTTCATCAGTGATTCATGAGGCATTGATGCCATATCATCCTTGCGCAACCCTGCATACCAGCAAAGCACAGTGAATTAGACACAAATCGAAGAGTATCAGTGACCGAAGACAAAAATATATCAAGACAGGAAATTAAATACAGATCTATAGGGATTATGGCTAAAATGGATTATCAGAAGCCTGAAACATAGTTTAAAGAAAATCATGAGTGTTTTATCAGACATAAAGCATATTCTGCCACATCATGGGCTAATTAAATTCCCCAGCCATCATAGAGCCACCTACAGCCTCAAAACAATCAAAGGAAAGTCGAAGTTATTATTAGACCAGGAGATATTTTGCATCAATACAATTGAACAGTTATTTCAACCAAAGGAACTTATTGTAGCTGTCAGCAGAATTTATTACAAGGATGACGAGGAGCCTCGAAGTCAACAAATTCTTTCCAGCAAACCTAATAGTTAATGTAAATGATTTTATACAGAGGACACCTATGTAAGTTGCTTCATTGAGCCCCCAAAGGCCAAGAAGCCATTTAAGTCTATATTAATTAGTTTTTGAGATATTTTATCAGATCTCACCTCCTCATTATTCTATATATACTTCTGAAGAAGATGAGTGAGGGGTTGGTTGATCACTAGTTGTAATATTGGAACTTTCTGAAATAATACATAGTCTGTTGAAGTTGAAGAAGAAATTGAAGTCTTGGACACCCTGATGATGTTGTTGCATGCTTGTTACTGTGAAGGCTCTATCATTGGATCCATGAGCTTGGTTGTTGGTGAAGTATTCTGAACTGTTTAATGTTTTCCCTTGTTTTCATTATGTTCCATAATTTCTTACTACAGTAGGTTGAAAGTTTTAGGCTAAGAAATGACTCCTGGAAGCACCTTAGACCTGTTCATCCTTCACTGTTTCATGTTTTCTTCTGCTGAAGTATTTTAGAGTCTTTAATCTCTCTTTAGTCTTCATGCTTGTTTATTTCCTTAATAGTTCGAATAGTTGGTTTCAGCATGATTTATGGTTCTCCCTGCTTGTCTGCTGCCACTTTAAAACTGTTATTGAAGTCTCCCTTTGTAGTTTTCTGTTTACAGTGAGTCAAGGAGGTCTGTTCTGATCTTGCCCTTTGTCCTTACTTAAATAGTTGTCTCAAAGGTCTTTATAGTTGTAATCATAGATGTGTTAGGTGTTCCCTCTTCTATGACTACAGTTATCAGTGAATCTTTTATGTTTTCTAAGTCATTTGAAATAAAATATTTGAGGAAATAGGGTGTTCCCCGAATCTTAGATTTCATTTTAAAAGTTGTTTTGAAATCATTTTTTTCTTAAAGGTGTGATTTGTAGAATTCATGGTTAGCCCTGTCTATCAAAAAGCTCTTTATTGTTCAAATTGTGTTTTCAAATTCCCTTTGTTGAGAATTAAACTTCTCTTTTCAAATCATTGATGTCCATCTCATTCCAAAGACCAAAGGATCCTGTGGCCAAGTTAGATTTGCCCTCTGATATCCCATATCCATTGATAAGTATGTTATGACCTCTTTTTGACTCCATTTCCCAATGAACCAAATGTTCCTTCATTCTATATATCTTTCCTAGGCCTTTCATGTTCTGCTGTATCAATCCAACCAAACAAACAATCAAACATCCACACTTAATAACTATTCTAAATCCATACTCTGAGCACACAAGATAAACCTTTGTAAACAAACATTTGAGAGATCCCTCTCTGAGAAAAGGAGGACTAGATCCTGTAACTCTAAAGATTGGTTTTAATGTTGCCTTGTCTTTTGATTTTCCAAACTATCAAAACACGGGACCCCAACATAATAGCGATCACGGTGGGACCCTACTGAGAATACAGTGGTTTGAAAGCACTTCTTAAAACTCTTTAGGCCCTTAAACTTGATAAAGAGCACCCTCTGGACTTATCCCACCTCTCACACCAACATAATGGTGATCACGGTGGGACCTTGAGTAAAATATTCAAAACAAAACACTCACTGTCTAGTATAACATAAGTAACCTCCCTCAAGCACTACCAATTAATGGTAATCATGATAGGACCTTTTGAATCAGTGAAAAACTAAGAAACCCTTAGGATTCTCATAAAGCCTTATCAAACCTTGAAGGATTTCAGTTACCAAGCCATAAGAGTGAACTCTATACGATTTGACACCCTAGCTAAGTGTTAAATCAGATTTAGAACACTCTCATAACCTATAAGACCAGAATAACTCAGGAAAACCCAAAAACATTTCAGTTTGGCTTCACAAATAAACATGGTGGTGGAACCATCCAATATCTTACCTTCATAAAAGCTAAAAAGTTTCCACCTGGCGACTCCAATAGCCCCAATAGGCCTATTACTCATCTAGGTTCCTAGGTCTCTTTAGGACTGTGTTAACCAACTTTGAAGAAGTTTAGGAGCCTAGTCCCTTACTAGATAAGACATCGTGAGAGGTAAAATTTCCAAAAAACAACCCTTAAAACCTCAACCTCTCTCACTTTTGAAAAACAGTCTAGCTTCACATAGGATCAACACTAGATCCCATCCAGACCCAAATCCTCCTTTAATCATTGACAATCCTGAGAGAATTCTATGGCAGACTTCTAACTCTGGAAAATCAGCTGCTAATAGGAGCCTCTTAAGAATGATTTCCGTCCCTGAAAACCTTGTTGTCCTAAAGGATTCACACTTTGATTTACATCATACACAGAACATCTTTAGAACTAGATCTCAAGGTGATTTAAACAAGACTGACCTTAACTTTGTAGATTTTCAACAGAGCTTTAGTAGAAAAGCCTCACCTTCCACTCCACCTGATTCCCAGCTTCTTTATCACTTTAGCCTTTTCCATAACAAATATGCTCAAAATCAGTGTGCTAGCCCAAGTATTTCTTCCACTCCAATTCATACTACCACTATGCAAAACACTCCATTTCAGCCAGTTTTTGTAAACCCACCTCTTGTAAATCCACCCTTATTTCCAGCCATGGCAACATGGTATGCCCCATTAGTGTTACCACAACCTCTGCTTCCCTTACCAAATGATTACCAATCCAAAATCCCTCACTTCACTGGAAAAGAGTCTAAAACAACTCAACATCATGTAGATAGGATGGAAGATGCATTTGATTACATGGAGATAGAATATGAGACTGTGAAGATGAGGATCTTCGCCCAAAGTTTAGCAGGAGATGTAAAGAAATGGTTTAAAAAATTACCTCCTAATAACATAAATGATCTCCCTGCCTTGCATCAAACATTTATTAACAAATGGGAACTCAAAAGGAACCCTCTCCAAATACTAGCAGAGTATAGCAGCCTCAAGAGAAATAAAGGGGAGAGTGTCCATGATTACTCCACTAGGTTCAATAGTGTTTACAATGCTCTCCCACCTCACATGAAACCTCCTCAAGGCATGGCCTTGGTAAGGTATCCCGAAGGCCTTGATGCTGAAATGACTTATGAGTTAAGGGGGAGAGATTACTTAACCTTAGAAGACATGCAGAAAGGAGCTTTGAGTGTAGAAGCAAACATAATCGAGAAAAGAAATAGGTTGAGATTAGAGAAGAGGGTAACTTATAATGATGACCTACTACCCTCAACCTCAACTTCTGACACAAAAATTGACAACCTAGTGAAGGTGATGGAGAGGATGCTTGAAAAGATCAATTTAAATGAGAGACTTCCACCAAGAGAACCTCAAAACAATCAAAACAGAAATAGAAATCAGAATTATAGAAGAGAAAACAATCAAGACAAGCAAAAGGAAATCGACCAACAGATTAGACCTCCCTTCCAACAGAACTATGTAGATCAATATGAGGAAGATAGGGAGTTGGAAAGGTTGGAAAAATATCATGCAACCTTGATTGGCTCAGACAGTGGGGATGATGTTTTCCTCACTGAGGAAGAACAAGGTTTCTTCTCTTATGATCAAAATACGAACACCTTTGAAGATTCTGATGACTATAGATTGGGTTTTGAAAATGCAATCATGGAGTTACACAAACAGTATGATCTTAGGAGCAAGGGAAGCATAGATAATTCAAAGGATAAGAACACTAGCACTGCTGTCAAGAAAAACGCAGAAAACCAGCCCAAAAGGACAGCAGAGAAAACCAACATTTTGGCCAAGAAACCAGACTTAAACAAAGACAAAAGTGTCCAGCCAAATGTTGAACAGAGCACCCCTAGCACTTCAATGACTGGTCCTAATAAAGCTGTCCCAATTACCAGTCCAAACAGGGTTCAGCAAATCAAATTTGCTGAAAAGAATTCAATTGAAAAGACAGATGTAAATATCAACAAGTCAATTATTCCTTTCAGCCTTGAGGGAGAGATTGCCAAGATAAAAATTTCCATTCCCCTAGCTGAACTTGTAACCCAAGAAGTGTACAAAAACCAAGTTTTGAAAGCTTTGAACTTAGGAAGTGATACTGACACCTTGAACTTGACAGATGACAAACCTGAGTTGTTGTTTGGTCTAGAAGTTGAAGGAAAATACCAAGAAGGGGTTGTCCCTCCCTTCTATGTTAGCTTGAACATACACGAGAAAATTTTACACAATGCCATGTTAGATTCGGGAGCTTCACACAATCTAATGCCCAAGGTGGTAATGGAAAGCTTAGGCTTAGAGATTACTAAACCATACAAAGATTTGTATTCCTTTGACTCAAGCAGAGTCAAATGTTTGGGTTTAATCAAAGATTTATGTGTTAATCTATCTCAAATCCCTGCTAAGAGTCTAGTAATGGATATAGTTGTAGCTGACATTCCCCCTAAGTATGGCATGCTCTTATCAAGATCTTGGGGAGCCAAACTTCAGGGAAGCCTTCAAATGGACATGTCTTATGCCACCATCCCTGTTTTTAACCAAAACAGAAGACTATACAGGGAATATCATATGAAGTACATGGTGAGCAACCTAGACAAACCAAACAACACTCCAATCTATTCTATTCAATCAAGTTTATATTCCTTTATCTTATATAACGAAGACGAAATCACCCAACCAAATAAGGAAAACACGCACCCAATCAGTTCACCAGAACAATCAAATCTTCCTTTCAATCAAATTCAAAACATTGACAATCAATAGCCACAAGAAAATGAAAATGAGGCAAATGTACTTTGGACAATAAACTTTGATGGATCCTGTAACAAAACAAGTGCAGGGGCAAGTGTTTGGATTCAAAATACGAATCAAAGTTTTTCATATAAGTTAGATTTCCCATGCACTAACAATATTGTTGAGTATGAAGCCCTTCTCCTAGGCTTACAATTGCTTAAACGATTAGAAGCCCAAAGGATATCCATCCTAGGGGATTATGAACTTATCATAAAACAAATAAAAGGAGAATACTCAGCTAGAAATCCAAGGCTTAGGGAATATCGGAATGCTGCCCTTGATTTATTGAAAACCTTCGAAAAATATGAACTCATTTTCATCCCTAGAGCACTGAATCATCTAGCAAATGAACTCGCCTTCAATGCCAGCCACTGCCAAAAACTTAAGATAAATGAAAAACTCAGTGTAAAGATAAAACACAGGCCTGATGTGCTTGATAACGAGGATCAATGGCAAGTTTTTGAATCTGACAAAGACATAGATGATTTCTTGAGATCAGAAAACGATTTCAGCATACCAATATCAGAAACTAGCCATAAAGACAACTGTTTGAATATCGAACAAATCCCAGAAGTTGAAATAATATATTCTGCTAATATAAATCATTATGAGAATCATTTTGAAGCAGAGATAACTGACGACACATACCAAGAAGACTTGGAAGTTTTACAATGCAAAAATGACCAAATTCCGAGAGGTCTCACACCTTTAGAACACCTTTTCGATTTTAACGATGTAGCCAAAGAACCGAGAATGGAGCCTGTGGAAACCAACATGGAAGAGCATAACATAGGCAGTCTAGCAGAACCCAAGATGATCAAACTATCCAGCACTCTCCCAGCTCACATAAAATTGCAATACATAGAGTTGTTCAAAGATTTTAAAGATGTTTTTGCTTGGGGATACAAAGACCTGAAATCTTATGATACCAGCATCATCCAGCACAAGATTCCCCTGAAAGAAAATCAAAAGCCTTTCAAACAAAAACTAAGGCGAATAAATCCTCTCTTACTACCTTTAGTTAAGGCAGAAATTGAAAAAATTCATGATGCTGGAATCATAGTACCCGTTAGATTTTCAGAGTGGGTATCAAACTTAGTTTCTGTTAGAAAGAAAACAGGGGAAATCAGGCTCCGTATTGACTTCAGAAATTTAAATAGAGCCTCTTTAAAAGAAAACTGCCCCTTACCCAAGATGGACCATATACTTTAGAGGGTAGTTGGGTCAAGAAGGATTTCTCTCTTAGATGGGTTCTCGAGTTACAACCAGGTGTTAGTGCTCCCAAGTGATCAAATCAAAACTACTTTTACCACACCTTAAGGCACCTTTATGTATGTCAAAATGCCTTTCGAATTGATGAATGCAGGGGCCACCTTCCAAAGGGCCATGGACATAGCCTTTTCTGAAGACATTGGCTATTTCATAATCATTTACCTTGATGACATAATCGTTTTCTCACAAACTGATGAAGAAAATTTGATTCACCTGAGAAAAGTTTTTAAGAAGTGTAGGAAATTTGGCTTATCATTGAATCCCAAGAAGACACTCTTTGGTCTCCAATAAGGTAAACTTATTGGCCATATAATTTCAGAAGAGGGAATCAAAATAGACCCTACAAGGATAGATGGCATATTACAAATCAGTCATCCAAGAAGCCTCAAAGAGTTGCAATATTTCATCGGAAAGATTAATTTTCTGAGGAGGTTTATTCCTAATCTTGCTGAGCTATTAAAAAACATTACAAACATGCTTAAGAAAAATGTCGGTGTAAAATGGACTTTACCAGCTAAATAATCATTCGAACTGGTCAAACAAGCTCTTACTCAAACACCAGTCCTAATTAGTCCAAATTTTACCAAAGGCTTTTACATCTTTTCTTTTGCATCCAAACATACAATAGTTGTAGTTTTACTTCAAAAGAATGATTTTGGGCAGGAGAAACCAATATCTTTCTTTAGTAGGGCCTTAAGAGATTCTCCTCTCAAATATAATATCATGGAGAAGCAAGCCTTAGCATTAGTGAAAGCTTTAAAAGACTTTAGGGTCTATATTTTACACTCTCACATAATTGCTTTTGTTCCACATACTGTTGTCAAGGACATCCTAAGTCAAGACCCTGATGGTAAAAGGGGAAAATGGATTGCTACTATTCTTGAGTATGACTTAGAGATCAGGCCCACCAAACTAGTTAAAGGGAAAGGATTAGCAAAACTTATGGCTGAGTCTAACTTCCAAGCACTAGACATGAATATGGTATATGTGTTGGAAGAAATGGAAGAATTTAATGCTCCTTTTATTGAAAAAACATTTCTGAATTCTCCTTGGTATGATGACATTATTTATGTGTTTTTATATTTAAATGCCCCTCCTTCTTTGTCTAAAACTAAAGCTAGATTCTTGAAACAAAAGGCTTTGAGTTTTTGCATCCTAGATGGGGTATTACATTGGAAAAATGTTGTTGGAATTTTACTTAAATGTTTACTTGAAGATGATGCAGGGAAAATCATGCATGAGTTGCATGACGGAGAATATGGAGGACACCTCTACTGGAAGGTCACAGCAAACAAAATTTTCAGATCAGGTCACTATTGGCCTACCCTTTTCCCAGACACTCAGAAGTTGGTCATGTCTTGCCATAAGTGTCAAATCTTTGATGGCAAGAGAAAACTCCTTCCCTTACCCTTGCATCCTATCAGAGTTGAGGCACCTTTTCAAAAATGGGGGCTGGACTTCATTGGGGAAATCCACCCATCCTCCTCAGCTCAACATAAGTTGATCCTCATGGCCACTGACTTCTTTACCAAGTGGATAGAAGCTATACCCTCCATAAATGCTAATGACTCTATCATTATCAAGTTTCTTGAAACAAATATCCTGTACAGATTTGGTTGTCCCCGAAAAATCATAACAAACAATGCTGTTGTTTTTAAATCTAAAAAGATGGTTGACTTCTGTTACAAATACCACATAACCTTGGGCCATTCCACTGCTTACTATCCCTAAGGAAATGGATTAGCTGAATCTTCCAACAAGAGACTCATCAATATCATTAAAAAACTATTGGAACAAAATCAGAAATCATGGCACAGTAAACTGGTTCATGCCTTATGGGCTAATAGGTTACCTACAAAGAAATCAATAAACATGTCCCCCTATCAGCTAGTTTATGGCATGGACGCAATTTTTCCCACCTCGTTGGGAGTGCCAGTCATGAAGCTCCTTCAAGAATTGTAGGTTGAAGAGAATGATATGCATAGGAGAATCAATCAAACCATCCATTTGTAGTAGACCAGAGAAGAAGTTTATGAAAGAACACAGTTAGTCCAAGAAAATATGAAGAATCTATTTGATAAGAGGACTAAGGCAAACAATTTCCAAATTGGAAATGTTGTTCTTAAATGGGATTCAAGAAGAGAAGAGAAGGGAAAACATGACAAGTTTGAGAACTTGTGGAAAGGGCCCTATATTATTCATGCTGAGAGGTGTCACAATGCATTTTTCCTGAAATAATTGAATGGAGACATGGAGGTCCTGTCAATGGCAGGATGCTCAAGCATTAGTTCTGCCAAGAGTCTTGAGTTTAAAGCATTTTATTTTTCATTATCAATATCATAGTCTAAACATTGCTTTTAAAGTTGGAAAAATCAAAAATACAAAAACAAAGAAAAGGAATAAAAGAGGGCAGATTGTAAAAACAAGAAAGGTATAGCCCCATACCAAAAAGAGAAACAAATCCGAAAGTGTGCAAGCTTAAATGCCACTCCTGAAAAACACACTTTTAGTTAGTCAAACAGCCTAATCTTGACTAATTAGCTTTAAATTTTCTGTTGATAGGTTAGTAAATTCGATTTGCCAAACTGTTTAATCTTGGCTTATCAGTAAATGGTTTAGGATAGAAATTAAAGGTTCAAACATGCTCAAAATCTGAACCTGAGTTCCAAGGAGAAAATGACTCAAATATGTTTCAAGTTCTGAGTCAAAGGATGTAAAAGTCTGGTTCTAATCAGTCCAAAGTCTGAACCAGTTAATAAAGGAAAGACAGCTAAATAAAGAGTCAAAACAGAGCTGAAGAAAGGAGGAAGGAAACGTTTTAAAATCTCAGATCTCAAACCTCCCATTTTTGTTTTAAATTTTCTGCAAAATAAATGTCTATGTGTAGCTTGTTTTTATGCCATAGATCACAGCAAGTCAAAACAGCTTAATCTTGACTTGACTGTTTTTAAATTTATGTTTTAGAATTTAGAGAAATAAATTCTGTTGGACAGTTTAATCCCAACAGATAAAAGATTAGGTAGAGAATCATATGGGCTCAACCGTCTAATCTGAGTCCATGGAGAAATAAGAAGTAGAAATAGATTAGATTTCCTGCTTTCAAAAAGAATAAAATGTTGTGAAAGAGTTTTCCAATCCAAGTGCACTCTAATGAAGAAAAAATGTTAGATCAGTAGGATTGGGTAGGTAGAAAGATTGTATTGATGAGGATCCATTGTTTTTATGGCTGCTAATATATTTTCAAATCAGATCATCCCAGTAAAGGAAGGGCAGCCAAATGGATGAGGCAACTGATCAGCCTCCCAGAAAATACAAGTCTAAAATTCTTGATGCCTTCAAAAAGGCACCATCCCCAAGTGGAGCCACTGTTAGCCACCTATAAATTTTGTTATATCAAGTGGTGGCTAAATGATTTTGGATAGCCTTCAAGAAACAATTTCATTTGCTAAAAATTGTTGATGCTTAAAGTCTTTTGATAATATCCTATCCTTTGGATAATCATCACAACTTTTCCCCCCTTTTCAACTCAGAAATACTGTTGATTCCCAAGAAAGAATACTGCTGCTACCACCATTTTCCTTTTCCCCCTTCTACCAAAACTAACCTCATGTTTTCCTTTTCTTTTCCCATGAAAGCCTTCATTCTCATGTTTTCCCCTTCTCCCTTCATCAAAACCCCTTTGATAAGGTCTAAGACCCTTTCTTAGCCTTATCGAAACCCTCAAACTCCTTTCAAAACCATTAAAAATCCATAAAATTACATTGTTTATGACTTAAGCCCCCTTGGGCTAAGTCTTTAACCCTCCCTTCCATACGTCTTGGTGTTGGAACCGAGCACCAACCCTCCAAGCGCTTATCACATCACCCAATGCCAATTAGGCCTTCCTTTTAAAAAAACCCCGGTCATATGTTCTCCCATATAACCCATGGTGCCACAGCCGGGCGCCTAACCATATTTTATATTTTTCCGGCCCCCAAAAATATTAAAACCTTATGTTATTTTGAAACTTCGGTTTTTTTTATTATTTCCTAAGGTTTTCCATCGGTCCAAAATTCAAAACTCTCTCCACCGTCGATCTAATATGCAGATCGAAGGCATGCAATCCATCGCCTGGTGGTCCCCATCGTCCACTCACCGTTGCAAAACCATGCGGTATCCATTACATCGCTTTTGAGCGCGAGGCAGTTTTTTCCATTTCGTAGCGATTCCATACGCTGGCTGACACATGTCTTGGGCACTATTTACAAAACCGTTGTCCATCGCGCACTAAATATCAGACGTGGACCCCACGCGATATTGACGTCCACCGTCCAATCTGGGGCTGCCCATCGGACGACGACTGCTCGAAAAAGAAGCGTGACACTTAACCAGGCTACGGCGCGGAATTTAAAAGATCTCCACCGTCAATCTGATTTGTAGATCGATGGCCCACCATTCATCACCCTGATTCCTCCACTTTGACTTTTCGCCTCCGCTCCCGACTGTCGATCTCTGTGCGATTGACGACTCCAATTCATATTCCTTTTTTGCCTTCCCTTTGAATTCCTTTGATTGATCCCGACCGTTGGATGATGCCATCCAATGGCCACACTCCCTCCACATGCCTTTTGAAGGAGTTAACCTATACATGCAGGATTTTATAATAGTTGTTTGTATTTTTGCAGGGTTTTATGGTTTTTTCCGCTATGTCTGAAGAAAATTTGAAGGCAGAGGGTGATGATCCTCCCGCCTTCGATTCATCAAAGAAAATCCTTCACAGGGTTTAAAATTCACGTTTCATCAGTGATTCACGAGGTATTGATGCCCTATCATCCCTGTGCGACCCTGCATACCAGCAAAACACAGTGAATTAGACACAAATCAAAGAGTATCAGTGTCGAAGACAAAAATATATCAAGACAGGAAATTAAAGACAGATCTATAGAGATTATGGCTAAAATGGATTATTAGAAGCCTAAAACAAAGTTCAAAGAAAATCATGAGTGTTTTATCAGATAGAAAGCATATTCTACCACATCAAGGGCTAATTAAATTCCCTAGCCATCACAGAGCCACCTACAGCCTCAAAACAATCAAAGGAAAGTTGAAGTTATTATCAGACTAGGAGATATTTTGCATCAATACAGCTGAACAGTTATTTCAACCAAAGGAACTTATTGTAGTTGTCAGTAGAAGTTATTACAAGGATGACAAGGAGCCTTGAAGTCAACAAATTCTTTCCAGCAAACCTAATAGTTAATGTAAATGATTTTATACAGAGGACACCTATGTAAGTTGCTTCATTGAGCCCACAAAGGCCAAGCAACCATTTAAGTCTGTATTAATTAGTTTTTGAGATCTTTTATCAGATCTCACCTCCTAATTCTTCTATATATACTTCTGAAGAAGATGAGTGAGGGGTTGGTTGATCACGAGTTGTAATATTGGAACTCTCTGAAATAATACATAGTCTGTTGAAGTTGAAGAATAAATTGAGGTCTTGGATGCCATAATGATGTTGTTGCATGCTTGTTACTGTGAAGGCTCTATCATTGGATCCATGAGCTTGGCTATTGCTGAAGTATTCAGAACTGTTTAATGTTTTTCGCTGTTTTCATTATGTTCCACAATTTCTTACTACAGTAGGTTGAAATTTTTAGGCTAAGAAATGACTCTTGGAAGCACATTAGACCTGTTCATCCTTCACTGTTTTATGTTTTCTTCTGCTGAAGTATTTTAGAGTCTTTAATCTCTCTCTTTAGTCTTCATGCTTGTTTATTTCCTTAATAGTTCAAATAGTTGGTTTCAGCATGATTTATGGTTCTCCCTGCTTGTCTGCTGCCACTTTAAAACTGTTATTTAAGTCTCCCTTTGAATTTTTCTGTTTATAGTGAGTCAAGGAGGTCTGTTCTGATCTTTCCCTTTGTCCTTACTTAAACAATTGTCTCAAAGGTCTTTATAGTTGTAATCATAGATGTGTTAGGTGTTCCCTCTTCTATGACTGCAGTTATCAGTGAATCTTTTATGTTTTCTAAGTCATTTGAAATAAAATCTTTGAGGAAATAGGGTGTTCCCTGAATCTTAGATTTCATTTTAAAAGTTGTTTTGAAATCATTGTTTTCTTAAAGGTGTGATTTGTAGAATTCATGGTTAGCTTTTTCTATCAAAAAGCTCTTTATTATTCAAATTGTTTTTTCAAATTCCCTTTGTTGAGAATTAAACTTCTCTTTTCAAATCATTGATGTCCATCTCATTCCAAAGACCAAAGGATCCTGTGGCCAAGTTAGATTTGCCCTTTGATATCCCATATCCATTGATAAGTATGTTATGACCTCTTTTTGACTCCACTGCCCAATGAACCAGATGTTCCTCCATTCTATATATCTTTCCTAGGCCTTTCATGTTTTGCTATATCAATCCAACCAACCAAACAAACAAACACCCACACTTAATAACTAGTCTAAAATCCATACTCTAAGCACACAAGATAAACCTTTGCAAACAAACATTTGAGAGATCCCTCTCTGAGAACAGGAGGACTAGATCCTATAACTCTAAAGATTGGTTCCGATGTTGCCTTGTCTTTTGATTTTCCAAACTATCAAAACACGGGACACCAACACACTATTTCCTCCTAGGCTTGGAGGTCTGGCAACAACCAGGTGAGATTTTCCTTTCTCAAGGAAAATATGTCGTGAAGCTGCTGGAGAGATTTGGGATGGTGGATTGCAAGTCCGTGACGACTCCGATGAAACTCAACTTTAAGAAGTTGTGTGGAAGTGCTGCTGGGCCCGAGTTGGGAAATCCCTCCGAGTATCGTGAACTCATGGGGGCCTTTATGTTCATACTGAACTCACGTTCGGACATATGTTTTGCAGTGAATACATTGAGTCAATATATGGTTGACCCTCATCACATTCACTGGATTGGTGCCAAGAATCTCTTGAGATATCTTCGGGGCACAATCAACCATGGGCTGAGATACACTGCCAGGAGTATGACATGGATATACCAATGTTGATTGGGCAGGCAGTGTTGTGGATCGTAAGAGCACATCTGGATGTTGCTTCACTCTTGGTTCTGCTTCGATATCTTGGATGAGAAGGAAGCAAAAATTAGTTGCTTTGAGCACCTCTAAGGCTGAATACATTACAACGAGTACGGCCTGTTGTGAAGCTGTTTGGTTGATAAAGCTCTTCAGTGAACTGTTTGGACATGTGCTAGATACCACCGTTATCCTTTGTGATAACCAGAGTGGGATTAATCTTTCTGAGAATCCCGTATTCCACGACTGAGCCAAGCACATTGATATTAGGTACCACCGTACCAGACATGGTACAACGAGGCGCCGTAAGGCTCCATCACATTGGGACTGATGAGCAGGTCGCAGATATTTTCACGAAGCCCTTAGGGAAGGTTAAATTCTTAACCTTCCGTGAGAAGCTTGGTATTGTGGACAAACCTTATTTTGAGGGTCCCGCTTGAATTGGACTATGAGCTCTAGGAGCTCCAGGGGGCTTGGGGATAGCTTCTTGGAGCTATAAGCAACCAAAGGGCGAGGTTCGCCAAACCTTGTTGGTGTGCTTCTTCCCCACCATTGTGATATTGAGCTGGTTCACCCTCTCTTTGATCTATGCCTCGCATGCATCCTACCCATGGAGTTTCGGACTCATGGGAAGTACCTCTCATCTGGCCAATGAGGTGGGAAATGTGGATAGAGACTGATAGCATGACTGATGGACGCATTGGGGATTACCGTACTCTCTATGTCTAGGATGGGTTGTGTCGAACACCTTGTTTTGGGATCAAGTCTGATGAGGTTCTTACCTCTAAATTGACTTCGGGTCAGTATGTGTCTCACTCTTGAGTCTGGTTGAGGTTTTTACCTCTAAGAAGACTTCGAGTCAGCAGAGTGTGATGTCTTTGTGACTCACTCTTATTATTTTACCCCGAGAGCCAGCAAAGCATGTTACAACAGGATGACACAGGATTGCAGGCTAATGATGATGATAGTACATGATGGTATTGGATAACCGGATGGCACAGGTGGACAGATGGAGTTCTCCCTAGTTGAGAGGGAGTGTTAATTTTGGGCAACTAGGTCCAAACTCCATGTTGCATTGTTCATATGATGATGATGATATTTTTGTTGGATTCCTCTTTCGAAGAGGTGCAAGATTGATTTAAAGATCATCTTGTTTGGATGAGCAGAACTTATATTTTGATTTTATTTTCACACATGTGCAAATTGTCAAGGTCGGCTAGATTTGTAATGTAGACTCACAAGCCCTAAAAGATGTGTCACACACCCTCATTGATGGATATAAATTAGAGAGTGATGACGCTCATTTCATCATCATCTCATCACACACATTCCTCTTCATCTGATTGGTTCGTACAACTTTTGGAGGCTTCTTTCTCTCTCCCATGTCTGAAGCTGAAGCTGGAAAATTTTGGACTGTTTTTAGGGATTTCTGGACAATGTTGACTTTGGGTCAACCCTTGAAGTTTGACTGTAGTTTTAGCACAAAAATTCTGATTTTTGGAGGCCGTACTGTTGGGCACAAAAATCAAGGCTGAACATTGACTTTGACCGAAGCCCCTTTGATCGTAGCATTGACCAACGTTGACTTCTGCGTTGACTGGTTTTTGTTGACTTGCGTTGACTGGAGCTGTCTTTGAGGTGTGTGTGACTCCTGGAGGAAGGCTAATCTTGTATGTTGGAAGAGTTGGTTTGGCCAACCTAAGTCTTTGCTGGATAGGGCATCCTGTTGACTGCTGTAACAAACATTTCTCTCTATATTTGCTGGACAAGAAGAATTACAAACTCTGATATATTATTTGGCTTGTCTTCTGTTGATCTATTATTATGTTCTATCAACATTCTACTTTCATGTTTATGTGATTGCTAAATTGAATTGGGCCTGTTGTCGCACAAAATGTCTAGGCACCGCGACAACGGCTCAGATCGGGGGCTATCACCCTGATCCCCAATCTCTCTATCTAAGCTGTCTCCTTGCAAGCTAAGGGAGGTAGACCCTAATAGAAATGAAGAAAAATGATTGGTTGAGGATTAACCAATTCGGGAGACACAACAAGGATAACCTTGGACATTTTGTGCGACAACATTTTTTGGTGCCGTTGCCAGGGATAGAGTTTTTCTGTCCTTGGTTTTAACGACATTTTCTAATCTTCTAATCTTCTTTCGCCATTCATTAGCCTGTCGCAAGGGATCACATTTTCTGGCGTCATTTCATCTCTTCATCTTTTCATCATCTTATCTTTCGTCATATCACTAATCATTTCATCATCGTATATTTAGCACCTGGACATTTCGGTTGGCTTCTTGTTTGGGTGGCGATTCCACTTATTCATCTATTTACTCCCAGACAAGAATCCCCCCCCTGATATCCATTTGCTGCTCTCGATTATTCTTCTGTTTTAGAATTAGTTTCATGTTCAAGTGGCGACTCCAATTCTTTCATTTCTTACGAGAATTTCTACTAAGAAGCTCGCTTCTTGTGGATCTCTTGATTTTTCTTGAACAAGGATCTCTTTCTCTAACATCCATTTGGTTTTTTCATTCAAGTAAGACATCATGGATGATCCTTTTTATGACATGCCAATGGAAGCCATTCGAAAAATGCCTGTGTTCTCAGGTGGTAATTCAGCCGCTGCTCGAAAGCATCTCTTAACGATTACTCATATAATAAACGGATATTGCCTTCCTTCACAATATAATCGAGAAGATATCAAGATACGTCTCTTTTGCTGCTCCTTAGATGGTGATGTTCTGAAAGGGTTGAATAATTGGCCTGGGGGTTATATGACATCTTGGCAAAGTATCGTCAAAGCTTTTATAGATAAATATATGGCACAAGATGATTCGCCTTGTGCTCCCAGCATTGTGCAAAATAATGAAATTGATCTTGTAGATAAATCAACTATCAGCAGGAGTTTTTCAGACAGTACCACGACAGCACAAATCCATGATAGTGGTGAAGCAGAAACAAGTTGTCAAATTAGTGTTGACAACGATAAGCATCTTGTTAACGAATTGATTCAGATGGTTAAGGATATACAGCTAAATCAAGCTCAGGTAATCAAGAATATGGAGGCCAACGAGGCTCAAATCATTAAGAATATGGAACTTTATCAAGCAAGATTAACAACTGATCATACCAGGGAAATTGATGCTATACAAAACAAGTTGTTAACTTTAGAGGAAAACATAACAATCATGGAATTCAATCACTCCAATCAAATGGCCACCATGCAAAATCATTTGCTTACCATGGAAGCAAAACATGAGAAAGAAATGAACTATATTCATAATTGCTTCATGGCCATGAAAGCGGGTAATGATAAAATTATAAAGGACATGGAAACCGATCAAATGTCTCTTCATCACAGGTTATTGACTGTTGAAAAGAGTCATGCGAAGGAAATCAGTACTATAAAGGTTAAGCATTCTAATCAAATGACTGTTATTCAGAATAAGTTGGAAAAAATGGAAAGATCACATATACAGAATGTCCAACCCAGGTTAGATTTGTCAACAGATCATAGGCCTCCCAGTTTGCTGAATCAAGCTCCATCCTATTATGAGGAGACCATTTCTTCCATTGAAAAGTGGTTGATTGAAGGCGACCCGGATAAAAGGAAAACCGAAGGGAATCAGGTTAATACATCACCCTTGACAGAGCAGATGCAGAATGAAGAGAGGCATGTCACACATATATTGTTTACTTCGTCTGAAAGTTCACAAGCAGAATGTTCCACATCATCAACAATACAATCTTCCACGAAGAAGAGCCTGAAGCGAAAAAGAAAAAGAATAAGGAAGCTGTTTGATTCATCTGATGGACGAGAGCAGCTTGACATTCAGATAATACAGAGTCCTACATTATGCAGGATCGGGCATGGCACATCTGAAAAGCAGCGCACAGACTTGCCTGAAAGCAGGCAAATGCTCAGCATGCACTATATTGAGCACATCTGATGCCACAGGGCATCCTCTGTATTGTATCTCTAACCTTAAACCTTGTTACTTCAGCATTTCATTTTTGTAGTTAGAGTAGATTTACTTTTCATGTTAAGTAGAATAATAAATGATAAAAGAGCTTATATTTTTCATGTGCTTAATGTTATATGATGATATTTGTATGGACGCTACTTATGTAATCTTGTGTGTTGCTTGGATACAGATTCTGGATTCTCACATTCCTCAGATGAAGCAACGTGTCCCCAAGTAGAGCCAGATGTTGACCACACTTTGTCAACAACCCTATAGCAGTACACTCCCATTTTTTTTATGGGATTCATCATGTTCGACGTGGTCGCGCCATTCAGATTCCATCATTAGTCGACAGTTTTATGAATAATGTAAACCCATTCTGCATGTTTATGATGTAAATGATCTAAGTAAGACCGTCATGTATGTAACAACCTAGGTAAGCCTAGTATGTTGGTGATGATTTCTATCCTAAGAGGTTTTTTGTCTCACTGATTTACTTGTGTTTTTCAACACAAGTGATCGGCAGAGTTTTCCCTTTCAGCCTCAGCCCAAAGCTAGGGTGGATTTTGTCATCAAGATGCTAAGTGAGTCCTAGTGTTTTCTATCGAGTCTTTGTAAAAGTAGTTTGGGAATAATCATAGCTAGTTGGCTAGATTATTTTATTACAAGCTACTTGGTCTACTAGATCATGTTTTGAGTCGCAGAATTGGGTATCTATTTGAGAGTCTATACGAATGGGTATTCCCCCTTCATGTGTCTAAATGTATTTATCTTATGTAAAGAGGGTTGGAAAAAATAATTAAAATTCCCTCTCAGTCAATTAATTAAATTTTCTGGTCAAATTAATTAAAAAATCTAAAGCCAGAAATTTAATTAATTTTAAGTCCTAGGTGAGTATAAATCCTTTAAGGCAAAATTCGTTGGTCCTTAAAAAAATGAATTTTTAAAGGCCCCAGACCAAGGGAATATTGAGAATTTTGAGAAATTTTGGACCCTTGGGCCTAGGTGGTTAAGTCAAAGTCAAAATTTTGAGGTTATTAACTCAAAAATAGTATTTTTGAGTTAATTAAAATGAAATTAAATGATAAATTCGTTTTTCCTCAAAATTATAATTTTGACGACTTAGATTAAAAGATGATCAAATATTTTCGACGATCGAGATTATTTTGACATGGATCAACCAAACTAGCCATTGGAGATTTTGTCTTATAAATTAGAGGTCTTGATGTGACATTTGGATCCGATCTTTGGATCGTGCACTTGTTCTTGGAAGCTCTTGTGATTCCTTTTGATGAATAAAGCATAAAGACTTTGGGGTTACAAACTTTGGTGTTCCTTTTCCAGATCTATGTGGTGATTTATCTCTAAATTCTGCTACTTTATTTGGCATTTTTATGGTTGACGGCCTTCATGGATTAATCTGCATACATGTATCTTGTGCAGTTTTCCGGGTTCATAAAATGACATTTTTGATTTAACAGAAAGACTAGTTATCTATTTTTCTGAAGGATCTCATGGTATTTTCTTAAATCTCTATCAATCTAAAGTTCAGATCTAAGTGTGTAGGGAAATTTTTTTTTAAAAGGTTTGAGCGTCTGGGGAAGTCTTCAGTTGGACCAGCCAACTCTCAGATTTCGTAAATCTAAAAAGGCCCATTGTTTCTAATTTCTCAAAGCTATCTTACGAAATTGTGTTTTTTATAGGGCCTTTTAGGGCTTGTGCCTCTCTTTAAAATTTCAAATTTCTAAAAATTGTGCTGAAATAGATTTAAATCTGGCCATGAGGGCCTTCGATTTGTATATTAGCTTGTAAATTTGTATTTCTTCTCTAGGCTGTAAGGGTTTTATAATTTTTTGGTGCATATATTTTCAGGATCTGTTCTGGTTTTGCGGATTGCAGGGTTTTCTCAGAATTTTTTTTTAAAGATCTGAGCTAGATCTAAATCCCAAGGGCAAGATCTGGCCTCAGAATCTCTGTTGTTGGCTGATCTGCATGATATTCGATTTAAAGAGCATAAAAAATATGAGCTTAACGGAAAGAATTGGAGTTTGTTGGACGTTTTTTGTGTGTACTGGGGTTTCAAAAACTCGTCCCTTTCCTCTGCATTGAACGCCCTCACTTCCTCACGCAGACATTTTCTTCTGCCCTCCATAGACCCTCAACCGCTTCATCACCCTTCTCTGCCTTTGCGTCTCTTCTCTGTTGCCTTTCGACCCCTTGTCGTGCCTCCGCTGCCGCTGTCTTGCCTCATGCCCTCCTCAAGCCGCATCCAAGCCAGCTTTTCCGCCGTTGGCTTCATCCCCGTCCAGCTCACCTGCAAACGCAAACAAAGACACGCATATATAAAAAAAAAAACTCAAAGTCGACGTTTTAAATTTTTTTTTTTTCCGTTCCAATTCGAAGTTTTGGGTAGCAGGTTTTAGTTTAATTAGATGTTAGATTTAATTTTTAAAAATTGATAGCGTTAGTTTAGTTTTTATTTTTTTTATTCAATTTGTTTTAGTTAGCGTTTAGTTTAGGTGTATTTTTTTTTTAAATTCGATTTTTGTTTAGTTGTTAGTTTTTATTTTTTATTCAATTTTTTTTAGTTAGCGTTTAGTTTATGTGTATTTTTTTAAATTCAATTTTTTTAGTTAACGTTTAGTTTAGTTCTAGATTCAATTAGACTTTAGTTTTAATGTTTTAGATTTTTTTTTTTGTTTTAGATTTAAATTTAGATTTGAATCTTAGTTTCATTTGCGTAAGATATATTTGGTTTTAATATTTAAAAAAAAAAAATAAAAAAATAAAAAATAGAAGATACAAAAACATAAAAAATTTCTAAAAGATCTTCTTAGTCAAATGTACTTTTAATTTTTTTTTAATCCTAAGTTTGACTATAGGAGCATTCTTAATTTCTGGATTGGAATAAATTGGAATATCATAGATTCAGAAACATTGCAAGCATCTAGCATTTTAATTTAATGGTCATCTCATGATAGCTTTGCTATTGGCTTAAGTATCTTAATGAATGGTTGTGGTGCTTTCTATCGAATATCATTGTGGTCATTTGTATTTTCATAGCAACAGTTATACATCAATTACTTTAATTGCATAACGGGATCTTTTAACTCCATAAGGCACTGGTTTTAATGTAGTTGATCTGTGAAATCTCGTTAATCTTAACAAGTACTTGGTTATTTGACTGTGTCTCCCGAATTGGTTAATCCTCAACCAATCATTTTTATTCATTTCTATTAGGGTCTACCTCCCTTAGCTTGCAAGGAGACAACTTAGATAGAGAGATTGGAGATCAGGGTGACAGCCCCTGATTTGAGCTGTTGTCGCAGTGCCTAGAAATTTTGTGTGACAACAGGGCCTATAAGAAAGATTGAAGTAAATCTGCATTAAGCATAGAACATACCATGGTTATCTAAAATTAACACATATTCTACCCTAGACAGAAGTCAACGATAGACAAAGCGGCTACAAGTCAATCTCCCAAAAGAAGCTCAATTTAGAATCAACTAATGCATACTTCTTTGCTGATGATTGTGAACCCAAGATAGTTAAACTTTGAGAAGATTGCAGGTCTGGTTAGGGGATACTTCTGTCCTCACATATTGCAGCAAAGTCATATGATAAATCCCTAAAAGTGCTCGCACTTCCTTGCAGACATTGCAGCTAAGAATGGACTGATCTTTAGGCTTTACAATCTTCATCGAACTTTGGACCAAACCCTGAAATATCCATAGAAAATGTGCGGACTAAAGTGAGGTTAAAAATTGCTCAGAATTGTCCCCAAATGCCCATGAAACATGCCCAGACTGTGAAAATTCCAAGTCCTAGATCTGGAATCCTACTGTAGCAAACAGAATTAACTTCACCTACTTGTAAATTACATTAACAAGTTATTTGCAGATTTCTTCTGTAAATTGTGAAGCAATTACTGAAGCAACTTCACCTAATTAAATTAATATGCGAAACAAGGAATTGAGCAAAAGAAAAACATCACACAGGACACCGTTGTTTTTGGACAAATGTCCCCAGAAAAACCCAATGCGAGAAAACCGGTGCAACAGATCTGAGGGTTTTATTATTAAGCAATAGTTATATTTGAATACATCTTTGAATGTCTCTCAGGACAATTCAGTTACAGAGAATATCACTGACAGAGAAAAATAGTGAGATTACCTCACTTTGCAAGTCCCGATTGATCCGGTCGCTGAAATGACAAGCCCCCAGCACCCTCGGTGCTGCCTTTGTGCAGTAGTTGCGTAGGCCTACGTGGGGACCTCTGAAGGACTGTGTCACCTCCTCCGCTGGATCGATCTGCTCTCAGAAAACCCGATTCCAACCCTCCCGGCTTAGAATCTCGATCTCCCAACAAAATCTCGGACTATAGCTTGGAAACTCTGTGTTGCCTCTGCGTGTGGCCTTCGTGGCCCCGCGTCACCCTCTCTGGGCTCTGCGCTGCTTCCTCTGCGTCTTTCTTTGCCTCTCTGCTGAGTACTCTTGGCCCCAGAGAAGATCCTCCGACCAAAACTATCTCTGCCCCTCAACTGCGTGAGAATCTCTCTATTAAAGTTTTCCTCTTAGCACTTCTCACTTCAGAAAATTCAAACTCTTGATCTCTCGGTCTATTTTTCCAAACGACCCTCAAGTCTTCTTTATAGTCTTCTCTTTGAGACTTCAACGACCGAGATTAAATCTCCAATCAACGACTAAGATTACATTTGACTTGATTTGCTTTTTCTAGAAGTTACAACCACAATTTAGATTAATGTCCATTAATTATTTTTATTTCCTAAGTTTAGAATTAGGGTCTCATTAAAAATAATTAATTTATCAAATAAAATTGTCTCCGGGTGGAATTTCCCCAAACAATTTCTGAGCTATGTCTAATACATGTGTCTAAGTCTCTCCACAAAGTTTGAGACTTAGAGCACATCCGATGCTACCACAAATCCACACTCCCTCTTAGCGAGGAATGTGCTCTAGCAAATATGCCCTGCTGCACACTGCTCTGACTTTGATGCATCTCCCTTTGCGCTGCTGAAGTCTAACATGCTGTCCACCAAATACTGCGCTACTGCTGCTGACCCTGCTACGATCAACACTGCATCTATACTGCAACTCCCTCTCAAATGCTGCATATGCTGCTAGCACTGCCGCTGCTAACTTTGCACTGCAACTCCCTCTCAAATGCTGCATATGCTGCTAGCACTGCCACTGCTAAATTTGCATTGCAACTCCCTCTCACATGTTGCATATGTTGCTAGCACTGCCACTGCTAACTTTGCACTGCAACTTAGTTGCTAAGAGAAGCAACTAAAAAATATCCAAAAAATCCGAACAAGTGTTCAGGATGCATCTTGATGCTGAAACTCTGACTGCTACTAGTCCCACACTGTCCCTCTGAAGCACTGCACTGCTACTGCTCTGTGTTGTGCCTTTCTGCACTGCTGCAAATTTGCACTGCACTGCTTAGATTCTGGTGCTGCTAACTATTGCATTTGTCGCTCCAACACTCCTTTGCACCAACTGAAACTCCTGCAGCCTGCTACTACTGATCTTGGGCTCCCGTAGCAAGGTTGTGATCCAAGAGGTGGACTCCTCAAGGATCCTGCCCAACTGAATTTCTTGCGAACTTATAGTTCAATATCGCCCCATCTCCCTCCTGGAGATGCGTGGGCGCTCATGGCATCCTCATCCTCCTCGATCTTTGCGGACGCAACCTTCGAATCTTGCTTCTCGTCCTTGTCCTTTTTCTTCAAAGGACATTGGGTAGCGTAGTGACCAAGTTCACCACACCTGAAGCACTTTATCTTCTAGACGTCCTTCTTCCGTCTCCGCTGCTCCTGCTGCCCTTGGATGCAAGGGCTGCATTTTCCTCCTCCTTCATCTTCGACCCACTGCTGCCGTCAAGTTTACACTTGACTAGGTCCCTCCTTAGCTCTTCTTGCTGAAGAGCAACCCACATCTCTTCCCACCTTGGCAAGGTTGCTCTGCCTAGGATACTCTGGACAAAAACCTGCCATTCTTCAGTGACTGCATTAAGAGCTAATCTCACCATTGCTGTAGGAGAAGGGGTGGACCCCATGACTGCTAGTTGATCATAAGTTTCTTGAAGCCCAGTCAGGAACGGAACAATGCGCTCCCCTTTCTGCATTTGAATCATCCTCAATTTCTGCTCTAAGTACATCCTCCGCTGCTCGGAAGATCCTTCATACAGCGCTGCTAAGGCTTCCCACATCTGCCTAGCTGTGTCCTTGCCGACTATGTGATCTTTGACTCCATCAAGGAGTAGCCTCTTAGTTTTCGCCATATCAGCAGTGTACTTCTTCAACGGATCTGGATTTGCAGGGACAACTACTGTACTTGTCACGAAAAGTTTGAGATCGTTTTCATTTAGAAGACATGTAATTCTTGCCTTCTAGATTACATAGTTGGAGGCTCCCTCCAATCAGTTATGATCTCTAAGCTCGTGAGCTGCCATGGCCGACAAGAATGTCGAATCTGCTCCCTCTTCTTCCTCCTCTGCGTAACACTGGATTGGCTTACACACTCCTTGTTGGAGCTTGTAGATCTGCGAAACAAGGAACTGAGCAAAAGAAAAACATCACACAAGACATTGTTGTTTTTGGACAAATGTCCCCGGAAAAACCCAATGCGGGAAAACCGATGCAGCAGATTTGAGGGTTTTATTATTAAGCAACAATTATATCTGAATACACCTCTGAATGTCTCTCCGGACAATTCAGTTACAAAGAATATCACTAACAGAGAAAAATAGTGAGGTTACCTCACTCTGCAAGTCCCGGTTGATCCGGTATCTGAAATGACAAGCCCCCAACACCCTCTGTGCTGCCTCTGCGCAGTAGTTGCATAAGCTTGTGTGGGGACCTTTGAAGGACTGCGTCACCTCCTCTGCTGGATCGATCCTCTCTGAAAACCCAATTCCAACCCTCCTGGCTCAGAATCCCGATCTCCTAGCAAAATCTCGGACTATAGCTCAGAAACTCTGCGCTACCTTTGCGTGTGGCCTTCATGGCCCTGTGTCACCCTCTCTGGGCTCTGCACTTCTTTCTCTGCATCTCTGCTGAGTACTCTTAGCCCTAGAGAAGATCCTCTGACCAAAATTGTCTCTGGCCCTCAATTGCGTGAGAATCTCTCGATCAAAGTTTTCCTCTTAGCACTTCTCACTTCAGAAAATTCGATCTCTTGATCTCTCGGTCTGTTTTTCCAAACGACCCTCAAGTCTTCTTTATAGTCTTCTTGTTGAGACTTCAACGACCGAGATTAGATCTCCAGTCAACGGCTAAGATTACATTTTGACTTGATCTGCTTTTTCTAGAAGTTACACCCACAATTTAGATTAATGCCCATTAATTATTTTAATTTCCTAATTTTAGACTTAGGATTCCATTAAAAATAATTAATTTATCAAATAAAACTGTCTCCGGGTGGAATTTCCCCAAACAATTTTTGGGTTATGTGGAATACATGTGTCTAAGCCTCTCCACAAAGTTTGAGACTTAGAGCACATCCGATGCTACCACAAATCAACACAGTCTTGATCCAATAGCCTTGACCACCCTTCCTATGGAGCTCGATCCATCAAAGAGAAGAATAAAGGCTTGCGGCTTAGCTGAAGAGCCTTCTAGGTGCAGCGACTTTACCTGAAGTAAAAGGTCCCACGTAAAACAATCCCAATACATACTCTAGACTGTCCAGAACTTCCTCAATGCCTGCGGTTGTCTAACTGAAGCATCTCTGCCCTCATGCAGAAGAAGAACCCAAAGACAACACCACCCTTCGTCCTCCTCTTCTAAGTATATGACTGCCTCCAACATCTCCTCAAGCATTGGATGATATAAATGAGGTAGGAGGACTCCTTTATTTATATAAGATGGAGAGGGTCAAGAGACATGTTAGTTGGGCCTTATGAGCTGGAGGCCGACCTTGACAATTTGCATGTGAGAGAGCGTAAATTCAAAAACACACTTCTCCTTATCCAAATTTGATGTTCTTTAGGTCGATTTAGGTCCTCTCAAAGAGAGGAATTTAATGCAATAATTATCTTCATCAAATGAGTTGTCCAAAGTGGAATTTGGCCCTAGCTGCCAATTTTAACACTCCCTCTCAACTAGGGAGAATTGCACCTGTCAAACCATCAACCATTGTCACCAATCATCGTGCTATCCTGTTGCCATGCACCATCTCTGTATCTCATCTCATCTCTGCTGAACACTGATATGAATAATGAATAAGAATCAATTGAGAGTGATTCATAAGACCTTACCACTCTCCACTGACAAAAGTTAGTCCACATAACCATGTAAAGAACTGAAATCAGATTTGATCTCAAGTGATCAAGTTTGTTGAACATCAACATCCTAGACATAGGGAGTACAACAGTACACGATGTGTCCATCGGTAGTGCAATGGTTTTTATCCACTTTTCTTAACTCATTGGCCAGATGAGAGGTACTTCCCATGTGTCCCGGACTACATGGGTAGGATGATGTAGGAACACCAGCAGGGAAAGAATATATCACATCCTGCTCGCAACCACACGTAGGGGAAGGAAAAACCACATCCTACAAACACACGTCACAACCACACGTAGGGAAAGGATAAACCACATCCTACATGCATGCTAACCACCAAGAGTAGGGAAACGATGAACCATGTCCTACATGCATGCTAACCATTAATCGTAAGAAGGATCCTACATGTGGAGAAAGGATGAACCACGTCCTACTGACATGTCAACCATCAATCGTAGGGAAAGAGCATCCTACATGTGACAACCAACAAATGCTTATATGCATCTCACTGGGGTATCTGCAGGAGAAGGTGAGCCACTCATCCTACTCATATGCCATAGGAGAAGGTGAACCACTCATCCTACTCATATGCCATAGGAGAAGGTGAACCACTCATCCTGTGCATATCTCATCAATCATAGGGGAAGGTGAACCACTCACCCTACATATGTGTCATCAACTATAGGGGAAGGTGAACCACTCACCTTGCACACGTGCCATCAACCGTAGGGGAAGGTGAACCACTCACCCTACACACATGTCAACCATCACGAGGTATCACAGGGAAAGGTGAACCACTCACCTTGTACACTGTGCACTTATAGGGGAAGGTGAACCACTCACCCTATGGTCGCTCATAGCTCAAGAAGTACCCCAAGCCCCCAGGAGCTCAATGTTCAATCTTAATCAAAGATTCTTTCATATAGGGAATAATGTTGAATTTCCACGATCGTGGGTCTAGGATAGAATCTTAAAATCTTTGAAGCTACCAAACCAAGAATCTCAATAGAACTACTTTGCACAACAGAATATAAACAACAGTAAATCACACATGCATAAGATATAGACAACTTTTTACATTTTTCAACCCAACTTTGTTATATTAAACAACATATAATACAACAGTCTAGGGCTCCCGTACCAGGGATAATGGCCCTCAATCATCCATTAGTACAAGATACAAACTAGGGCTTGGTGTCAGTACACCGACAACCAATCTACCCTCAATAAGATACTCTGACCATCTGGCTGATGCAGTTAACTCTCTCAGCGTCTCTCAGTCATACCCTGTACTTGCTTGGTCCTTCGATTCTCGGTCTGCAGCTCCTGCCTCTATCGATGCTCCAAGTCCATCTGACCACTGGACCTCGGCTATCAATTTGCTCACTAGTTGATCGTTCGTCCACCAACTCATCAACACATCGAGACTCCTGTCGAGTTGTTCACAACTCCACTTGTGAACAACTCTCAATCTTCCCACTGCTGCTCCTCAGCTACTTGGGGATTCCAGCCTGTTGATTTTTGAGTAGCTTGGGAGGTACTCCAAGCCCTAGGGTTTGGGGTTTGGAGGGCAAAGCGACACAAGGGTCACTTGTGAGCTTGGCACCCAAGCATGGGGTTTTGCACCAATCGTGTTTTGGGGAATTTCCATGAGCACATTTCTACACGTGATGGCATGAGACGATAGAGGGCGGAAAGGAGAATCCAACGCTTCGAGATTTGTCGCATTCCAAGTTGTAGAAGTGGAGATATGAATTTTTGAAGATTAATTATGGGGTTTACACATGTGTGTCAAGGTTAGTTTCGTGTAAAGTTGACATATAACAGTTGTAGAAGCCCTAAAGTGACGTTTTAGAAGCCCTTCATATTGGTATAAATAGAAGGTGAAGTGGAGGACTTAAAGGCATCTATTTGTGCAACATACAACCACAAGAAGAGCTCGTTGGAGGCCTAGATATCTCCATGGAGTCGCAACAACCTAAGGGACAAAACAACGAAGGTATTTAGGGATGTTTGGGTCGGATTTGGGTGATTGAGTGCAGGGAGATAGGGCTGAGGTCCCTTGGAGGAAGGCTGCAACCAAGGAAGGGACAACAAGGAGGTTTAAGGGTTTGTTGGAAGGCTGAGGCTGCTATGGTGAATGCAGACTTGTTTGAGGGTTAAACAGGGCTAGAAGGAGGCTGGTTTGGAGGGCTGTTGGAGAGCCACAACCAACTGAAGTAGGCCGTAGGACTAGCCTCCCAAAACAAGCCCGCATTAGGTTGTTAAGGGCTGCTAATTGCCCAGAACAACAACCTACGAAGAAGCCATCTCTCCTTGCCTAGGCCGCAGTAAATTCAATGCTGTTTGTGTGGGTATGTGAAGGACTGTTGCAGCGTGAACAAGTCCTAATCATTCACAATAGCAAGCAGACTTGGAGCAGAAGTGTTGGTGTTTGTTGGGTGAAGGATATTGACTAGTTTGGATCAGAATTGGAGCAGCCTGTGGATGCCATTTGGAGGTTCTTCTGTGGTGGTGAATATTTCATCCTAGGAGCAGATTCCACAGTGTAGTATTGGGCATCATTGGTCTCGTGGAGGGCAGCGTGTTGATAGCCCAAAGTAGCCCTAGATGAGTTGTCTTGACGTGACAAAGAAGAGCTGAAGATTGGGTGAAGATTGGTGCCGAAGTGCAACACCTTGATGGACAAAGGTGACTGCTAGCCTGGCAGATTGGAGCTTGGGATTAGGCCTACCAAGAGAGCAGATTGGATCAGCCCGTGTACACTGTACAGAAGTGACTTGCAGTAGTGTTAGGTGGCATCCCTCCTGGAGTCTCGATGTGTTGTCCTTTGAAGGACTAAGGGGCAGCTAGTGAGCAGTACGGAAGCGAAGGACCGACAGGACAAGATACAACATCTAGTTTGTCATTGTATCTTGTATACCATAGACTGTTGTACTATTCAGATTTGGTTTAATATAACGAGGATTGGGGTTGTACATTATTGTACAATTTGTTAAAAACTGTGTATATTTGTGCATGTGTGATTACTGCTTTATATTTTGACGCAACAACGCTGAAAGTCAGCCCCAAGGAGAGCTGGTCCTTCTGTGACGTGGCTCAGTCCTCGTTTCCCTTTGAAACCTCGTTCTTCACTCCACGTGGTTTATTTTCTTTTTATTTTATTTATCAATTTCAAAGAAATTGACAAATAAACTTATTCACAGCTCTCGAAGGTTATATTATATTTCTCGACATATATCTATTATCTCCGCGCTTTATAACCAATGTTTAAACCTTCGTACTCAATATAAACCAACGCACTGTTTGAATAAATAACTGTGTAATAAACTTTTAGTCCTGGACCCCACCTCTACGGTCAATGGACCAATCAAATGTACGCCCGTACCTTAGGTTAAATTCCATGGATCTTCGTTGTGCGACCACTGTCCGATGACTCTGTGCCAGATCGACAACTCTCGACGATATCGCTCGGCGTCCTCGTACTAACTTTAACGTGCGATGAGAATATGGAAAGGCAGCTTTGCGCGGGTCCACTTCGCCACGTGTCGATTCCTCTATGGAATCGCTCCCCCCTCAGGAAATACCGCTTATTCACCAAAAGCGGTGCGATATGGGCAACCCACTTCCGCAATTCCACTTGTGGTTTTGGAACAGTGCTTAATCAGGGTTCACGTGGGGTTGAGCTATCCTTTTAATTCGTTAACTCAGGTCAGGGTTCCGATATCAAACAAAGCTATCCTGTTGTAAAGCGGGAATTCTACCATTCAAACAACGTTCGCGACCATGGTTCCTCTGCACAGACCCCGCCTGCGGGTGGTGTTACTCCAACAGGGTTTATCCAATTAAATTTAAGAGAAATAATGGACCGAGGGATACAAAATCTATACGACAGGTTAATTCAACAAATATATATATATACAGAGTCCAATCACTTCACAGTTAAACCAATTTCTTCACAAATATCAATTCAGACAGTTTGGAAATCAATAGGACTCGAAATCTATTCAACCGGGAGCAATTGCTCAATACACAGAGTTTTATTGTAGAAATCTCTTTTCCTCTTGCTCTCTCTCTCTCTCTGCCCCCTCAATACATCCGAGGGATTACATTTATATACACCAACATATGTCCTTTCGGTTCCTCTGTGAGGACTGTTATGGTAACTCAAGAGCCTAATTACAATTATTCGAAACTAAAACATGACAGATGGACTAACCATTCAACTTCTACAACTCTAACTGATCTAATAATACAATCAGCTAAGGTATTGACACCTAGCTGTAACCATTCAAATGTTTTCAAACCCTCCTAGCCACAACATGTGGACAAAACTCCTACATTGCTGGCTAGTGTCTAATGCCCCTGCATCATATTTCTGCTGTGCAAAGTAGTTCTGGTTGAGATCTTGGTTTGGTAGCGTCAGTGATTCTAAGACTCTAACCTAGACCCAAGGTCATGGAAATTCAACACAACCCACTATGGTCTTCCTATGCTGCATCGATGAAGACCAACATAGGGCATAGAGGGCTGGCACCTATCACTGCAAGATGTCCATCTCCCACAATGAACATGGGCTAGGAGGATTGCCCATTATTTGCTGTAGAAGTCCTTCTCCACACACAAGTCTCGGGCTCCACAAACTGCTCCTGGTTGATCGGACCCTTGAGCTCCAACAACTGCCACTCTAGCAACTACCTTTGTCCATCAAGGTGTTGCACACCGGGCTCCAACTTGGGCACTATCACGCTGTCCTCCGACATACCATAATTGCCCAATCCACGTTCACACTTGGTTCACTCTCACGCTGCCCTCCAACAGTCCATGTGTGACCAATCCTCGCTGTAGCATTTGCCCTTAGCTAGGGCATCCTCACACCTAGGAGACCCTTCTATTGGCTGCCAACAGACTTCTCCACATTTGCCCTTTGCTCTACAATAGAGGTGCTATTGCACAAATCTAGGCTCCAATGTACTGCTGCAACATCTGCTCATTGATTAGGGCATCTGATAGTCCATGTCAACCCTATCACTTGGCTGCTACAGGTTACCCAAACTGTCCCCACTTGGACATCCTATCCACCTAGCAATAACTTCAACATAAACACAACATACATACCTCCTTTGGCTGGTGTAATACTGCTGTAAATTAGGCACCTGGTTAGGGCATGATAACAGACCTTATCAGCCCACCCAAAACACTTCCAAGCAGCCTTAATTTACTGCGGCTTCCCTTGAGCTTTTTCCTGGACGTGACTGCTCCCTAAAACAGGGTCTCGACCCCTCTTTAGTGCTGCCCAAACAGACCTGCGGTCACCTGTAGGCTACAACCACCCTTGCGACACCTTAAATGGGAGTAGAACTAGCCCTTAGGGCACTCCAAAACAACCTAGAATTTTCCTAGGAGCCGCGACCTGCTTGCTCCTCTCCTCGGACCTGCATAAGAGACATTTTCCAACCATAAACAATCCTCTTACTTCCATGTCCTATCCTTAAGTCTTTGCGGATACTTCCGAAGTTGTGTTACTATGAAATGTTGGACACTTGGATGTCTAAAATGATGTTAGCTCACCTCATATTTATACCATCCAATGAGGGCTCCAATAGATCCATGCCAACTGTCAACAAGCCTTCTTTAACCCAAGCCGACTTGCACAAATCATGACAACGACATTCAAAATTTAATATCTCAAGTTTTGGAGCTCCAATTTGAGTGATTTTTGAAGCGTTCAATTCTCCACGCCATCCTCTATCACCCCAAATTTTCTAATTCTCAAACTCCTCATGGTTTTGGCCCAAATCCCGATGGGTGCAAAACCCCAAGCTTGGGTTCCAAGCCCATTAGTGACTCTTGTGGCGCTTTTCCCTCCAATCCCCGAACCCTAGGGCTTGGAGTACCTCCCAAGCTACACAAAAATCAACACTCCCTCTTAGCGAGGGAGGTACTTCCAAGATTAGGAAGCAACCATCATCATCCGACGACACTAGCCCATCTGACATCCATCACTGTAGCATACCCTGTAGAATGAACCCGTCAATCTTAGTAGTATCTCTGCCTCATCACATCCGAACCTAAAGATCTCGAACCTCCATAGGTTAGCTCTCTCTGAGGGTAGATGCCCTATTAGCCCGCACGATCTCCACTGGCTCAGTCCTGCAAGCACTCATCTTCCTGGATCAAATACCACTCATGCAAATCTCTCCAATCTTGGATATGCAACATCACGATCCGATGAAGACTCTAGCCTGCTAACCTGCAGTCCATCACATGAAGCCATCTCGATCTAGATCTCGTCCATGCCAAAGAAATCCTTGAACTGTCCCAACCATCCATGGAAAATCAACGGATGTCCACGATCAACAATCTGCCCTACAACAAATTGTTGTTCACCAGGCTCACCACCAATCCACCAGAAATATTAGCCAATCTCACTGCCAAGCCAGTCAAGACCACTTCCCCATGTCTATAGCTGAACCCTCTACTGCATAATCTAGACACTGACAACTCTCTCTGAGTTGCTTCGCTGTGCACACTCTGATTCACTGTCCCTCAAAATAGTTCAGATACACTCTGATACCATGTTGAATTTCCACGATATTGGGTCTAGGATAGAATCTTAAAATCTTTGACGCTTCCAAACCAAGAATCTCAACAAAACTACTTTGCACAACGGAATATAAACAATAGTAAATCACACATGCACAAAATATAGACAACTTTTTACATTTTTCAACCCAACTTTGTTATATTAAACAACATATAGTACAACAGTCTAGGGCTCTGGTACCAGGAATAATTGCCCTCAATCATTCATTAGTACAAGATACAAACTGGGGCTTGGTGTTAGTACATTGACAACCAATCTGCCCTCAACAAGATACTCTGACCATCTGGCTAATGCAGTCAACTCTTTGAGCTTCTCTCGGTCGTACCCTGTACCTGCCTGGTCCTTTGACTCCTGATCTGCAGCTCCTGCCTCTATCAATGCTCCAAGTCCATCTGACCACTAAACCTGCGCTATCAATCTGCTCACTAGTTGGTCGTTTGTCCACCAGTGCATCAACACATCGAGAATCCTGTTGAGTTGTTCACAGCTCCACGTGTGAACAACTCTTAATCTGCCCACTGCTGCTCCTCAGCTACTCAGGGATTTCAGCCCACTATGGTCTTCCTGTGCTGCACTGATGAAGACCAACATAGGGCATGGAGGGCTGCCACCTATCACTGCAAGATGTCCATCCCACACAATGAACACAGGCTAGGAAGACTGCCCATCATTTGCTGTAGAAGTCCTTCTCCACACACAAGTCTCGGGCTCCACAAACTGCTCCTGGCTGATAAGATCCTTGAGCTCCAACAACTGCCACTCTAGCAACTGCCTTTGTCCATCAAGGTGTTGCACACCAGGCTCCAACTTGGGCACTATCACGCTGTCCTCCGGCAGCCCATAAATGCCCAATCCACGTTCACACTTGGTCCACTCTCACGCTGCCTCCAACAGTCCACAAGTGACCAATCCTCGCTGTAGCATCTGCCCTTAGCTATGGCATCCTCACACCTAGGAGACCCTTCTATTCGCTGCCAATAGACTTCTCCACATCTGCCCTTTGCTCTGCAATAGAGGAGCTATTGCACAAATCTAGGCTCCAATGCACTGCTGCAACATCTGACAGTCCATGTCAACCCTATCGCTTGCCTGCTACAGGTTACCCAAACTGTCCCCACTTGGACAGCCTATCCGCCTAGCAACAACTTCAACATAAATACAACATACATACCTCCTTTGGCTGGTGTAATACCGCTGTAAATTAGGCACCTGGTTAAGGCATGATAACAGACCTTATCAACCCACCCAAAACACTTCCAAACAGCCTTAATTTACTGCGGCTTCCCTTGAACTTTTGCCTGGATGTGATTGCTCCCTAAAACAAGGTCTTGACCCCTCTTTAGTGCTGCCCAAACAGACCTGCGGTCACCTGTAGGCTACAGCCACCCTTGCGGCCTGCCTGCTCATCTCCTCGGACCTGCATAAGAGACAATTTCCAAACCCAAAACAGTCCTCTTACCTCCACGTCCTATCCTTAAGTCTCTGCGTCTGCTTCAGAAGTTGTGTTACTATGAAATGTTGCACACTTGGATATCTAAAATGATGTTAGCTCACCTCATATTTATACCATCCAATGAGGGCTTCAATAGATCCATGCCAACTGTCAACAAGTCTTCTTTAACCCATGCCGACTTGCACAAATCATGACAGTGACATTCAAAAATTAATATCTCAAGTTCTAGAGCTCCAATTTGAGTGATTTTCGAAGCGTCGGATTCTCCATGCCATCCTCTATCACCTCAAATTTTCTCATGCTCAAAATCGTCATGGTTTTGGCCCAAATTCCGATGGATGCAAAACCCCAAGCTTGGGTTCCAAGCCCACAAGTGACTCTTGTGGTGCTTTGCCCTCCAATCCCCGAACCCTAGGGCTTGGAGTACCTCCCAAGCTACAAAAAAATCAACAAATAGTGCCAGGCTGTTTTCTGAAAATCAAGACTAAATCTAGGTGATGGTATCAGATCGTCAATGGGAGCATATAGATGTATACACAACAAACATATTGATTTACACAAAAATCTTGGCAGCATTTAGCAATCCTCTGCTTCTTGCATATCTTATTGAACAAAATATTTAACTGATCTTACTCCCTCTTACTCAGGGAGACCACAAGCCTAAGCTTGCCCTTCCAGAGTGCAAAGTGTCCATCAGGCAACCTGTTCATCATGAGATCTATCCACTCAAACATGTCATAAAACCAGAATGTCCTTTGTTGTACGATATAAAGTGGTACTTGGTGTCAACATGTGAAACACTGGATTCTCTGAATCCTATTCTGCACTATACAACAATATGTGCATAAATGACTGCTGAAGAGTTTCCTTAAATTTATACATTCGGCTTCAGTAGGGTTTAGAGTGACAAAGTTCAGACTTTAATTTATTTAAGAAGTAAAGATGGTCCTCATCATATATATAGCACTTAGATGTGCTCTTTTCATTTGACAGATCATCAGCTTCCTTTAGATAATCTTAATGAGCAGCTTATCCAATATATACAGCTTGACCATAAATCAACTTACAGTCTTCGTATCAAGGTATACCCCAGTGCCCCCGTGCGTAGTTTACAACAGCTGCTGCATTTTACCAGACTTTTAATGCTTAGAAACAAAGCTAGATCTTACATCTTAAAATTACCTCTTTCATTTGAAAATGGGAGGATCATCATCTGTTAGACAAACATCATAAAAACATTAAAGCTCCCTCTGAATCCTTGCTTCAGGAGATCATCAAGCCTTTGTCAATCTGCACTTCATCATTAAGATGAGACTTTATCATGCTGCGAGGAAGTAATGTGCCAACAAGTCTTTATGAATACTTCTGAAGGTGAAACTGTAAAACCACCCTTACTGATAACTGCTTGCATAGATACCTACTGTAGTCTGCCAGAATAATGAGATGTTGGAGTTAATTCTGAATCAATACCTTTGATGTCATTCCATACAACAACTGCAATCTTCTTCCTTACAGAAAGGAGTGCGACTATACTTTTGATTAGCGGGCAATGATGATAAGGCAGGTGTTGATACATATTCAATTCTGCAAGGTAAACATTCTTACTGCCATGCAAACTTTGATGTAACTATTGCTGTTACAGACATTACTACTAGAGCCTCCTATTGCAAATCGAGACTGAATATTGAAGTCCTTGCTTAAGATGACATCTTGATTTGTCTACAAGAGTTGAACACTTCACAACAAGTCATAAACCCTAGCTAACTGATTAGTTGTTTCTTGCATACCTCCACAAATGATCATCATGAGATGATGCCAAGATCCACTGTAGCTGCTTCAATGGATAAGGAATCCACGATTTACATCTGTCTTGTTCACAACTTCGATTGTGAACAAGACTATAACACTGTCATCAATATACAGGGTTTGCATAATGTTGAACAGACCATAAGAGATGTTGAGCTGCCATTCATAGAGTACTGCCTCACATAGCAGTCCTGGAGTCATAAATAATAGTGAGATTTATAGCTTCAGATCTTCAAACTTTCAGGAGGATTATTTTTACTAAGATCTTTTCCTATTGACATAATCTCAGCTCTGCCACTTCAAGCTTTCTCTTAAAGCTGAAAGAGGTTTGATTCCGTTACAAGAATCAAATGCTTCCTCCGCTTGATGACTGTTGCTATCCTCCAAGAAAAAGATTTACTGGAGACCATAATGGGATTTCTGTAAATTAAAATCTTCACAGATTGGCTCAACTGATATAAGAAATTCAAGTTGAGTAGGTCTCTATCAACATTCTCTTTTCTACAGTGCCATACCCATATGCCCATTCCAATGTTGTTCTACCATACTACTGTTATTCATAGAGGAACTGTTGAATATTCATTTTGTCAAGATGCACTAACATGAGCTTTAAGTAACTGTAAAAGAGAAAGAGCAGAACTAAGGGATGCATTGCCAAAGGGCAACCACGTCCATTCCCAATTTCTGGTATCCATGTACCTATGGGAAACACATAAATGTGCTGCTGCAGGAGTGCCATAGAACTAGCAGCATGTCTGAAATGTCTGCATATATATTTTGGTATTTCAGAAAGAGATGCAAGGTGCAATAGTTGTGGACATGAGCCATCTTGTGTTGAAGAATATATGATGTAATATCCCCAAAGGGAAATAACCAGTGATAAACAGAAATATGCTAGACAGATATAGAAAATACAATGCTGAACCAGATCATGGAACCAATACACATAGAATGCCAGAAAACTGAGCCATTTTATTAATCTGAAAGTACATAGAGAGGAGTACAAGAAAATCAGAGTGAGTGCACCTATCCTTGCTCAAGGCAAGTACAAAATCCTCTCAGAAAAATAGGAAATGGCTGCTACAGAAACTGCATCCCAGCTGCTGGAAGAAACTGAAGCTAGGGGCTGATCCCCTTGCCGGAATGAGCTAAAAATCTACAGATCACCTATACTCACTGCTCCGGACAAAACCCAGAAACCATTTACCAAACGGACCACCTCCGAAAATCGCCCCCAGAGACCCTCCTCCTACAAAAACGCTGGGCCTCCAGGAAAGGCACAGAAGCTCAAGAAATATGCTGAGAAAGGGGCTGGATCTACCCACAAATCCTCCAGATAAGATAACCAAACTCCTCAGGGCTGAAAACACTGAAAAACGCTGCCAAAACCCACACACATGCTCCTGCTCATCAGATCAGCGTCCTCCTAGATGAATCAGCGTCCTATATGCTCGTTACGTATCTCGGGCTGGATTCGAAGCCTTAATCCGCATCTCGCGCCCTATCCCTCCCGTATCCGCGTCCCTCCCAGCACGATCTACCGTTATCTCCCTCGTATCTATGCTAGATCTGCCAATATCTCTCGGGACCGCAACCTCTAAGGGCCGGATCTCGATGTTATCTCTTCGTATCTAGCCGGATTCGCGAATATCTCCTCGTATCTGCACCTCCTGAGCCGGATCTAATGCTATACTTCCAGATTCGTACCATACCAAACTAGATCTCGCAATTATCTCGCTTCGTATCTATCATCACCAAGGCCGGATCTATCACCGTAACTCCTCGTATCTCGTCCTCCTTCGCAACCGGACATCACTTCCAAGGCTAATCGGCGTTTTTTCTCTGCTCCCGAAACAACAAGGCCCTTCTCCTCCCAATCGCGTTAAGCCACAAGAGGGCTCCTCCCTCTCCAGATTTGCACCAGAATCTGCTGCTACTCTGCTACTGAAACTGAAAGATGTACTCAAAACAAACCTTACTAGGGCGGGCACTCGAAGTCCCCCGAAGCTAAGGGTGAAACCAGAAATAACCTTACCAGGGCAGGCACTCGAAGTCCCCCGAGGCTGAGGGTGAGATCTCCGACCGGAGACACTCGTGCACTAAACAGTGCTGCAGACCGACTAAACAACCGGCGTGCTGAAGCAGACAGAAGTCTAGCTCTCAATATCAATATCAAAATATGCATGATCCAAATGAGGTGAGAACCTCTCCTTTTATAATGCCAAACTCCCTCCAAAACTTAACTCTCCTTTGACCTCCGCAGTTTACTTTGGGTCAGCCTGATGCCTCCCCCATCATACTCATGTGGACCCCCAAGGCCCCCTCTCTTAAGTTACAACGTCAATCTACTAGGAAAAGAACACTTTATTATAAAGTGAGGTGACTAAAGTGAGGTGACCCCTCTTATTTCTCACTTTATTTATTATTTCTAGCTAAAGCGGCAAAATAAAGCAAAATTGAAATATTCCAATTAGCAAGGCTAATTGGGAATATTACAGTCTCCCCCGGCAAAACGTTGCTTGTCCTCAAGCAACTGAAGTGATGGATGCTGTAAAGTCTGCTCGCTCTCCCAAGTGGCATCCTCATCCGGCAAAAATTGCTTGTTCTCAAGCAATGCTTGAACAAGCCTACTCTCTAGCTGATGCTCCCTGCCGATACTGCAAAATGTGCCTGGGTCCCACTGAAACCTCTCTGTCTCCTGCATCACCCTGATATGAAGGGATATTTCAATGCCAGGATCCCAAACTGGCCTCTCATGGTACCAGCCAATCAATAGTCCTCCCGGATCCCATCGCCACTGTGGCCAATAATCGCCCAAGTCCCATGACTCGGACTGCTCAGCATCTATGAATGTGTAAGTTGTCCCATCGACCGGGTACCAGCTCATCACCTCTCTCCACTCAAGGCATGAAGTGAGGAACATCTCTCTCATGTGGATCCTCCATCCCCAAGCAATCATCCAAACCAAATGAGCCACCTCCCAACAAGGCAACTCCCAAAAATCTCCTTCCACCTCAAGCTCTGGTAATGAAGGTGGGCTGAAAATATGAACTTGGCAAGCATCATAGCTTACCTCATGCTGTCCTTCTCTCCACTCATGACAAGTGTAGAGTCTATGCTGATCCTGGGCTGCAAAATCATTGCCCTCCAATGGCAAAGTGAAAAACAATCCATCATAGATGGTTCCTCCATCGATGAAGAACAAGCTGGCCCAAAACAAACCATAGTGCAGTCTCATCCACTGCAACCTCAGAAAATCACATGGCAAGCAATGTACAAGATCCAACACATCTACTAATGGATAGCAAATGGCTGAATATGACAACAACATAGGTCCAAACACTTGCCCATGGCTGTACAGTGGATGAATGTCGATCTCCTGGCCCACATCAAGAGAGAACGCATACATAGTAATGGTGGCCATGCCTCCTCCCATGCTCCCATTAGAACATGTAGTGCAGAAATTGTGAGAATTTTTCCCACTCACGGACACATCCAGCTCATGTGTCTCCCTCATAATCAAGCCTCCCATACAAATCTGATATATATCAGCAACTGAAGACATGATCAGCAGCAAAATGAAGGAAATGCCGAAGGTCTCATGTGGTGCAAGAAGATAATCCTCCTTATGCTTGGAAACCCAAGTCAAGAAGAGTATGCCATAGATGTCTCTATCATCATTACTTCTTGTAAGTGCAACAAATATGAAGTGATCCTGGGACCTATGGGTTATAGATCCACCATATCCCTGCTGCGCACACTTCATCCGTAATGTTCTGCTCCAAAGTGACAACGCTGTGAGCTCATGCAAATAAGCTCCTGTCAATACAAGACTCTGTTCTTTGACATGCTCCTTGTCAAAGACTCCTCTAATAATGCTGCAATAAATATGGAATACCTCCCGAGATGGAAGTGCTTCCCCATCAAAGACCATGGAGATAGTGCCATCTCCTCCTCCTGCAACATCATACAAAGTGTGAGAGCAAATCTGCCCTTGCTCTCCTAGAAACAAACCAAGCAACAAGACATTGTGTTGCCTCTCCATACCTCCATCAACCAACTCATATGATGAAGACACAATGAATGATATGAGTACCACATCAACACCATGCATCCATACTCTACGCTGCTCAATGATGCAAGTATCCATCCATCTTTTCCCCATCCTCCTACTCTTAGGAAGAGTGTTTGCCAAGTGATGGCCAAACTCTTTCAAGAGTAACCAGCGCAGCCAAGCCTCCTGCTGCCTGGTGTCATAGATCTGCAAATAGCCTCCTAGCTCCTTGCTCATCAACCACATCCACTCAATACATTGTGGATGCCTCCTTCTCCTCATCCCGGTACTCCTCCCATGAGGGCTACCATCCTCCCAAATCAAATTTCTGATTTTGCACTTCATGGGATTTTGAAGTATAAACTTCTCAAGGATCAATGAGACCCTATCAAGAATCAAATCGGTGGTAGGCAAAAACCTCCCATCATGATGTGTGTGGCTCAAGGAATGTCCAACACAAGCATGAGAGATGTTATCCATCCGAAGATGTCCCCCATCTTCTATCTGCTCTTGTGAGAAGGGAAGAAAGTCATTGCACCCCATGGTGTGTCGAAGTGCATCTCCAGTGAGATCTCTCCTTGAGACCTCCCCTTCATCCATAGTCGGCTCCACCGAGTACCAACTCAGAATCTCTCGCCATCCAATCTCAACACGTGGCTGCTGTACCCTGTACAACTCTGATCGTCTCATACCACTATCCAAGTCAACATATGAGACCTGACTAGGTGGCTCTGCCTCTCTCTCTCCAACGGGAAGAGATGACCCAACAATACTGCTAGTCCCGTCCATGCATGCCTGAAGGGGAATGATCTGACGCTCCCTCGTGCCCTCTGGTTGTACCATCAGGGAATCCAGTTGTTCCCCAATGCGGACCAACTTGGCCGCCGACTTGGCACAAGTCACTCTCATACCCTCCAGCTCCTGGTCCTGTAACAAAATGGTCTCTCGTACTGACGCGGCCTTCTCCCTCAAAACTCGAAGGTCCGTCCGAAGCCGATGATACCGCTGTCTGCGATCATCGTCCAATACCTCTGTATCTCCTAGTGCCTCATCGATAGTAGATATATCTCCTGATACCTCACCCATCTGTCGTGTGCTGCTACCACCCGAAGACTCGGACATGGCTCCAGTCATCACCTCAGTGGATGGCTCTATCGGGGTAGGCTCTACCTCCTCCACGACGATATCAACCGGCACGGTCAAGGTAGTCTCTAATGATGGTGAGTCCTGTGTCTCACTAGGTGTAACCTCAGACTCTCTGCAACCCTGTGTTCCCTCATCCTCTTCTCCACTGCTCTCGGAGAAGACCTCAATGAAGTGGGCCTTCCCTGCTGTACACCTGTGTCCTCGTGCCCATGGCTCCCGGCAAGTGAAGCACACCCGCTTCCTCCTCAGCTCTCTCCTGGCCTCATCACCAAACTGCCCTTGTCCAGGATTCGCCTTGGGAGGCGGAGTCCTCGTGTCCTTACCCTTAGGCTGAAAGGCCTGTCTCTGGGGATAAGGTGTCTGAGTCCTGGGTAAGACATTCTGTAAGTTCCGAATCCTGCTGATGGCATCCTGAAGGGTAGCCGGTCTGTTCGACAGGACTAGGCTACGAAGTGGCTCTGACAGCCCTTCCACAAACAAGCCAACCATCCGAGTTGCAGATAAATCAGGTACCATCACCGAAATCCTCAAGAAGTCCGAAATGTATGTCTCTGCACTCCCAGTCTGTTTGAGCTTGATCAGTTCACCAAAATACTGATCCGGATCCCTCCTGTCAAAGTGCTCTACCACCCTGGACTTTGCCGAACTGTTTGATGAGCCATCAAACCTGGGCAAATGAAATCCACTAGCTGCACGGTGGTCATCACGGTAGTATCTGCGCCCCTTGTGCTGGTGCCGCTCAGGGGGTTTGATTCCGCATCGAAACTGGAGATATTGCTCAAAGGGGAGAGCATCCATGAATGCCTGACCTAGGCTCTGCCAATCTGCAAAAACGGCTGCATATCGAGCTGGACTCACATCTCCTGCCATACTGCTGCTTAACTTCGAACTTCGATTTACCCACTGAAAACTACTCGGAAAATTCTAGGAATTTGGGAAAGTGATCCTCACCCAAAACCCAGAAAAACCCAGAAAACGTTTTTCCTAATTCCAAACTTCAAAATTTGACCCTTTTTATTTTGGCCATTTTTCCAACTGCGTTTCTGGTATTGCAACTGCTATTGCTCTGTATGATCTATTTTCTGATGTCATAGACCACAGGCTGAGCCAGAATTATGCTCTGATACCACTGTAATATCCCCAAAGGGAAATAACCAGTAATAAACAGAAATATGCTAGACAGATATAGAAAATACAATGCTGAACCAGATCATGGAACCAATACACATAGAATGCCAAAAAACTGAGCATTTTTATTAATCTGAAAGTACATAGAGAGGAGTACAAGAAAATCAGAGTGAGTGCACCTATCCTTGCTCAAGGCAAGTACAGAATCCTTTCAGAAAAATAGGAAATGGCTGCTACAAAAACTGCATCCCAGTTGCTGGAAGAAACTGAAGCTAGGGGCTGATCCCCTTGCCGGAATGAGCTAAAAATCTACAGATCACCTATACTCACTGCTCCGGACAAAACCCAGAAACCATTTACCAAACGGACCACCTCCGAAAATCGCCCCCAGAAACACTCCTCCTACAAAAACGCTGGGCCTCCAGGAAAGGCACAGAAGCTCAAGAAATATGCTGAGAAAAGGGGCTGAATCCTCCTGCAAATCCTCCAGATAAGATAACCAAACTCCTCAGGGCTGAAAACACTGAAAAATGCTGCCAAAACCCACACACATGCTCCTGCTCATCAGATCAGCGTCCTCCTAGATGAATCAGCGTCCTATATGCTCAGATCTGCTGGATCTGAAGCCTCCAATCCAGATCTGCGTCCTATCCCTCCAGATCTGCGTCCTCCTATATCAGATCTACTGCTATCTCCTCGGGACTATGCTAGATTCCCAATATCTCCTCGCATCTCGCAACCTCAAAGGTCGGATCCGATGTTATCTCTTCGATCTAGGCCGGATCCGTCAATATCTCCTCGCATTTGCAATCTCCCTGCCGGGATCTAATGCTATACTTCCAGGTCTGCACCATACCAAACTAGATCTGCAATTATCTGCTCAGATCTATCATCACCAAGGCTGGATCTATCACTGTAACCCTCAGATCTGCGTCCTCCTCTTCAGAACTGGACAGCGTCCTCACTTCCAAGGCTAATCAGCGTTTTCTCTGCTCCTGAAACAGCGTCCTTCCTCCTCTGAACTGCGCAACCACAAGAGGGCTCCTCCTTCTCCAAAACTGCACCAGAAACTGCTGCTACTCTGCTACTGAAACTGAAAGGTGAACTCAGAACAAAACCTTACTAGGGCGGGCACTCGAAGTCCCCCGAAGCTAAGGGTGAAACCAGAAATAACCTTACCAGGGCAGGCACTCGAAGTCCCCCGAGGCTAAGGGTGAGATCTCCGACCTGAGACACTCGTGCACTAAACAGTGCTGCAGACCGACTAAACAACCGGCGTGCTGAAGCAGACAAAAGTCTAGCTCTCAATATCAATATCAAAATATGCATGATCCAAATGAGGTGAGAACCTCTCCTTTTATAATGCCAAAATCCCTCCAAAACTTAACTCTCCTTTGACCTGCGCAGTTTACTTTGGGTCAGCCTGATGCCTCCCCCATCATACTCATGTGGACCCCCAAGGCCCCTCTCTTAAGTTACAACGTCAATCTACTAGGAAAAGAACATTTTATTATAAAGTGAGGTGACTAAAGTGAGGTGACCCCTCTTATTTCTCACTTTATTTATTATGTCTAGCTAAAGCGGCAAAATAAAGCAAAAATGAAATATTCCAATTAGCAAGGCTAATTGGGAATATTACATATGACAGGTACTGTAGCAACCTCATTTTGCAAAATTCTCTGTGCCACATCCTTCAGAGAATCATAAGAACTTACATATACAAGAGGTCTCCGAAATGGTGGCATAGACTGATCAGATTGTTGTCTCTTAATAAACATCTTCTGATCTTTCAAGCAACACTGGTATTTGTCTCAAGCTCTTCCTCTGAGAGAATTGCTCCATAATTTCCAAGCTCTCTTAGGGTTGTGATGAAGTCTGGAGCACTGAGCATACCTGTTGATAATTGTAGCATCGGAAAGTGATCTAAGTCTTAAAATTTGTGAGGAGGCTTGGACATCAGCATTCTAAAGAACCCAAAAATCATTTGTGGAAATTCCACTCAGTTTATGTTTTATTGAAATAATTAATTATTTTAATGAGGACCCTAAGTCTAAACTTAGGGAAACTAAATAATTAATGGGTATTAATAAAACAGAGTGTCAATCTTCTAGGGAACAACGATCAAGTCAAGATTTACTCTTATCCATTGATTAGGCTTCTAATCTGGGCCGTTGATTTGTCAATGAGAAGATTATAAAAGAAAATTTGAGGGCCATTTGGAAGATAAGCCGGGCATACACTCAGTAACCTGAGGGAAGTTGATTTTGAAGGAATAGAATTCGATTTCATAGGGATAGTTGCAGGGCAGAGGAAGGAGAGGGCATCAACAGTGTCAGGGCTCGAGGGAAGAAGGAAGCAAAAGGGCAGAGAGGCAGCACAGAGGAGAAGCGCAGAGGGCTCACACAGTAGTGACGCAGTCTCACGCAGGCTTTGCGCAGAGAGACACGCAGGGGTGACATAATGAGGACCAGTGAGTCCCTCAGGTGTCGGAAATTCTCCAGAGGTCTGGAGGGAAGTTATCTCAGGTGTTTTCTGAAGAAGTTTCTCAATTTTTCTGCCAGTCTTTCCTTGTAAAGAATTTGCTGCTGAAGATTAATATATAAACCCTCATGTGTTGCACCGGTTTTCCCACATTGGGTTTGTCCGGGGACAATTGTCCAAAAATAATTGTGTCATTGTGAATTTGTGATTGATTCTTGTGCTTGCATTTTACTGTTCTTTTCTCTATATGTACTTGGTGATAACTGCAGTATTGTTTATTTCGAAATTTATTAGAAGGGTTTTGTAAATAACTTATTGTGAAAATAAGTAGGAGAAATAAATCTATAATTGCAGTAGAATTTTAGAATTGAAATTTTCACATGGTATCAGAGGTGAGATTGAGTAACAGGAGTGGAGACCCTGCAATGGAATGAAGTCCAGAAGCTGCTGCAGCAGCAACTTGGAAGGGTTCACGCAGTTCTCCAAAGAAAAGCATGAAAGAATAGAGGGATCACGACATCTCTGTATTGGCTTCCAGACTGGAAGAAGAGTTCGCTTGCGTATCAGGCTCTGCCACTCTAGAAGTCTGGTATATTGATAGTGGAGCTTCTGCTCATATGACGAGAGTACGAGAATGTTTCTCAAGCTACCGAGAAGAGCAGATGAACTTTCAGATCACCATGGGCAATAAGGCGAAGTGTACTCCTGTGGGAAGAAGTACCATAGTATTTCAAATTGAAGCTGGCAATAAGCTTCGGGCCACCAACATGCTGGATGTGCCTGGTTTGGGGATGAACTTATTCTCGGTGTCTCAGCTTCAAAACAAGGGCTATGACGTTTACTTCATTGGCAAAAGAGTATATGTCAAACACCCGAGTTGGAAGAAGAAGACACAAATCGGAGTCAGGAGCAATAAACTGTATAATTTGCAACTCAAATCTCCAACAACGATGAGAAGGATTTGAATGAATTATGGCACAGGAGAATGGGGCACTTACACCATGGGGCTTTGAGAATTCTCAAGAAGACTGTCACAGGAGCTCCAGATTTGAGCACCAAGCGAGATGATGTTTGCAGAGTAAGCATACTAGGAAAGTATGCTAAGGCAGCCTACCCCAGGAGCAGCAATAGGGCTAAGAGTGTGTTGGGATTAATACACTCATTGATGACCATTCTAGGAAAACTTGGATCTACTTTTTGAAGGCCAAGGATGAAGTCTTTGATCGATTCAAGGAGTTTAAAGCTCTGGTTGAGAATATGAAAGGAAAGCAGATAAAGATACTGCGATTAGACAATGGTGGAGAATACATTGATAAAGACTTCACAGAGTTCTGCGCAAGGGAAGACATCAGAAGAGAGTGAACCGCTCCATATAATCCGGAGCAGAATGGAATCGTAGAAAGGAAGAATATAACTATTGTGGGGGCTGCAAGGGCAATGCTGTATGATCAAGACATGCCCAAATTTCTGTGGGCTGAAGCTTGTAATGCAACTGTATATGTTCAGAACAAGATTCCTCACAGCGCATTAGGTAAGATCACTCCAGAAAGTGTCTTCTCTTGCAGGAAGCCAAAATTAAGCCACTTTGGGATCTTGGGCAGTGTGGCATACTGCCATGTACTCAAAGAGAAGAGGAAGAAATTGGATAAGACTGCGGAAAAGGGATATCTGGTGGGATATAACGAAAATTCTAAGGCGTATAGAATCTACATTCTTGATAGTAGGAAGATTGTAGTGTGTCGGGATGTAAAGTTCATGGAGGAAAGAGCTTTCAGAAAATCCCGGGAGATGCCTTCCGTAACACAGTCTGAAGATGATCTGCTGGTCCAGCCACTACGATCAGTAGAGGCTAGCATAAGTGCTTCTCCAAGGCACAAGGATCCAGGGGGTTCATCTCCAGAAGATTCGTAGGAGGAGCAGATAGATCCACCCACTACCAGTGGTAGGATGAGTAGGGAATTACGACAAATTCTAAGGGATGCAAAGGAGTTTGTCGGAGCTCCTAGAAATGAGAAGAGGCAGTGCAGGCAACCGGATAGATACCAAGCCTTGGTAGCCCAGGTTGGGGAACCCTCTAGTTTTCAGGAGGCAACTCAACATCAGGTGTGGGTAGATGCAATGGTGGAAGAGTACAACTCCATCATGACGAATGATGTCTATGAAGTGGTTCCTAGGCCTTAGGACAGATCAATTGTGGGTTCGAGATGGATCTACAAGATCAAATATGCTGCAGATGGCAGTGTAGAAAAATCTAAAGCCAGGTTTGTGGCTAAGGGGTATGCTCAAAAGGAGGGGATAGACTATGAAGAGACGTTCTCCCCAGTAGCCAGATATACTTCTATTAGATTCGTGATATCCCTTGCTGCGCAGATGGGGTGGGAGATTCACCAGATGGATGTCAAGACTACGTTCTTGAATGGGGTGATAGAAGAAGAAGTATATATCAAACAACCAGAGGGCTTTGAGACGCACGAGTAGAAGACTCATGTGTGTAGCCTTAATAAAGCCTTGTATGGACTTAAGCAAGCCCCTAGAGCTTGGTATGGTCGAATTGATGGTTACTTGTAGAAGATGGGATTCGTCAAGAGCAACGCAGATCCCAATCTCTACTATCTGAAAGTAGGGAATGGGCCTCTAATATTGGTATTGTACGTAGATGATCTATTACTGACAGGATCATCTAAGCTCATCAAAGACTGCAAGGACAACCTAGCTGCAGAATTCGACATGAAGGACCTACGGTTGATGCATTATTTTCTGGGGTTGGAAGTTTGGCAGTAGAAGGGTGAAATCTTCCTTGGTCAAGGGAGATATGCTACAGAAATCTTGAAGAGATTCAAGGTGCAGGACTGTAGACCCATGGCTACTCCAATGATCACCAACTGGAAGAAGATTGATACGTCCGAAGATGATGAGGCTGACCCTACCTTGTATAGACAACTCATAGGGTTCCTAATGTATCTGGTCAACACTAGGCCAAACATCTGTTATGCTGTCAACACCCTCAGTCAGTTCATGGTGGAACCAAGGAGGCCACATTGGGCAACAACCAAGCATGTTCTCAGATACCTGCAGGGTGTTGAGAATTTGGAGGGCTAGTGATTAATTCAAAATTCTCTTCTTGATGATTACTTGTGAGATTACTTGAGTTACTTATGTCTTCCCTTCGTTGGCTTATTTAATATTTCATCAAGTGAATTATCAAAAGGCACGAGACACAAGAATTAGGCTCTTAGAGCCAGGGCAAAACCTCTCCCTCTTGGAGAGGAAAACCCATGAGAAATTCTTCTTATAGATTTCAGATGACAAGTACCATGACCCAGAGTTAGACCCTTGACCTATTTATGCATCCAAGACCATGTCCTTACTTCTTTAATGTCCTTCAGCTAAATCTTCAGTTGCTTGAGATATATATAGGTTGTAGATAGGAAAGTAAATCTGATTTACTTTCCTCCTTTCTTTCACTTTCAAACTGCTTCTTCTTTGCAGACTACTAACAACTTCACCTTTTCTTAGTCTGAAAACTATCTTTGGACAGACATATATTTCAAGATGATATCATGCTCATGTTCATGCACTTGATAGATCCACACTTCAACACTATTGTTGCACTGGAATAGATCCACTTTAGCATAGAAATAAAACCATGCTTCAATATATAAAATGTTGTTCTTGATTTAACCCTTTTTCGATGTAAGTTCTTCAGTATGGTCCGCACTTCATCTGGTGTACAATCCGCACTCTTATTATAGTTATCCGTGGCACTTATTACAGTGAGTTATCACAAGGGTATATATGCCTGTATCTTGCCAAAGATCCGCATTAAAGTCTGTCCAAATATCCGCACTAAACTCGTCTTGATATCCGCATGCCACTTTAGAGATGTGTTACGTACTACACTTCAGCGAACTGTCTCAGAGATTATCGAATACTGTCTCCACAAAAAGACCACATATCTCTTCTCCTTTATCCGCATGAAAAGCTACACGAACCCAAAGCATATCCTCACTTTACTTCATATAACTGTCTGCTATTTATACTGTTCCAATCACAGAGAAATCCGCATGTATCTAATTGCTGAGATCACCGAAAACTTCGTTATTACATTGGGATTTCATCAAGTATATTCGTCTTCTTTCAAACTTACATCTTCATTAGATGCTGTCTGAATTTCGCATTTCGGCCTTGATCTATCCGAAATTCCTTGTCACAAATGAACGCAAAACAAGTATTTATATAAAGGAACAAATGCATGGAATTTAGGCCGACCATTCTATGGTTTGTAGGCCGACTAGTCATGTTGATGGAAGGCCGACATGACACTTCTTTGATAGTTGATCTTTCATCATATATGAAGGGTGTCATAAGCTTATTTTGTCACTGATATTATGACAAGGTCTTGGAGCACTAGATCCCTCATATATATATGACACTAAATTATATTTTTATCAAGAAGACAAAACCTAGATAGACATCAAGAAGAAGTCTATTTAACCTATAATAAAATCTTGCTCATGAAACCCATGAAGCAAGTACAAAATGCATTTTATTATCTTTTGTCTTCTTCTTTACACAAAATACCTAATTACATATTCAATATGAAAACTGACCTAGTTACACTTTTCAACACAGGGAATAGTCGAGCTTGGATTGAGATACACCCGAGGCAATGACATAAGATTGAGTGGGTTCACTGACGCAGATTGGGCTGGAAGTTCAGTAGATCAGAAAAGTACCAGTGGGTACTGTTTCAGTGTTGGATCAGGAATAACTTCCTGGTGCAGCAGGAAACAAAAGTCTGTAGCTCTGAGCTCAGCTGAGGCGGAATGTATGGCAGCAAGCACTGCTTTGTGTGAAGCCATATGGATTAGGAAGCTGTTTGTGAATCTACTCAAAGAAAAGATGGAAGCGACCAACATTCAGTGTGATAATCAGAGTTGCATCAAGCTCTCTGAGAATCCTGTGTTTCATGATCGGTGGAAGCACATTGACATCAGGTGTCATTTCATTAGAGACTGTGTCCAGCAGGGAGCTTTATAGTTGCAGTACACTTCGACAGGAGAACAGGTGGTAGACATCCTCACCAAAGCTCTGGGAAAGACAAAGTTTGTCTACTTCAAAGAGAAGATGGGGATAATCAAGAATCCATTTCAGTAGCAGAAGTGGACATATGCAGAATTGAGAGGGAGTTATAGTACAGATGAGGCATTGACAATGGCAGTGTCATGGGCAGCAGTACAGAAGGCAGCAGCACAACAGATGAGGGGCAGCAGCAGCCAGGCATTAACAGTGTAGAGGGTGCTTCAAAGTCAGAGCAATATGTAGTAGGCAAATTGTTAGAGCACTTTCCTTGCTAAGAGGGAGTGTTGATTTTTGTAGCATCAGAAAGTGATTTAAGTCTCAAAATTTGTTAGGAGGCTTGGACATCAACATTCTAAAGAATCCAGAAATCGTTTGTGGAAATTCTACTCATTTTATGTTTTATTGAAATAATTAATTATTTTAATGAGGACCCTAAGTCTAAACTTAGGGAAATTAATAATTAATAGGTATTAATAAAATAGAGTGTGAATCTTCTAGAGAACGAAGATCAAGTCAATATTTAATCTTAGCCATTGATTATACTTCTAATCTGGGCTGTTGATTTGTCAATGAGAAGATTAGAAAAGAAGACTTAAGGGCCATTTGGAAGATAAGCCGGGCATACACTCAGTAACCCGAGGGAAGTCGATTTTGAAGGAATAGAATTCGATTTCAGAGGGAGAGTTGCAGGGCAGAGGAAAGAGAGGGCATCAACAGTGTCAGGGCCATAGTATTAAAAACCGGAACCAGTGGACCTAATGAACTGGGTTTCTGACTAGAACTGGTCTAACCGGTACTGGTTAGGTCTAAATGAACTGGTTTTAAAAAAAATACATTAGATAATTAATTTTTAATAAAAAAAATATTTGTAAGATTTGTAACCATCATTCCAAGCCAATAGAGACAAAATATGCAAAGTTTTCTCATTTATATACCATGTAAAAAATGGCACCAAGTGCAATACATATCATTGAAAAAATACATAAGCAATGAGGCTCCAAATGGCCTTTAAAGTCCAAAAACAATGCTACAAGCTATGATGCCATTGGCCTAATACAAGACTACATATTAGTGATCAACAACATGATCACTCTTCATCATGATCAAAATCATCACCACTACTAGACAAGGGATCATCAACATGAGCTACATAAATAATATGGCTCAGAGTTTGAGGACTCCTAAAACTCCTCCACAACTTTAGTAGTAGTAGTAGTAGCAAAAATAGACATCAAAACTACAAATCACTGAGCAACATGGTCTCTCATGAAACTCATCATTGATTCATCGCTGCTAGAAATGGGATCATCAACAAGACATACATAAACATCATCTAGCTCAAAGTCTTCAAACTTGGATTGCTCAACCTTGTAACGTGATAGAAATTGAAAAATTTTAACATGCCTAACCAATGATTTTGGTTTGAGTGAAGGGTTCATCTCCTCAACCTTAAAATGTGGTAGAAAAAGATTAGCATGCCTAACCAGTTGTTTTCCTTTGAGTGAAGGGTACATTCTTATTAAGGCAACGGTAGGGGAGTTCAACAATCAATACCACCAACATCAACAAAGTTCAACAATCAGTGCCACCAACATCAAGGTTCTTAAAGGGCTTCATGGTCTTGATCAAATGCCAATCTCATACCCTTACACATGATAGAATCAAATGGAAACATTGCAAAACCCAAACCATGAAACCCTGAAAACCATTAAGTCTACTGAATTTTGAGTGAAATCTAAAATTCTAGTTTCTCTATATGAAATCCAGTGAGATCGAAACCACTCTCAAACATCCTGAGTCATTTCATGGTAATGTTAAAAATTTAAGTAAAAGGATGAAAATGAAAAATAAAGGAAATGTCACTTTTACTTTAAGAATTTAACATTACTATTAATTGCCAACATTGGTAAGGATGTGTCAGGAAAATGAGAGCGTAGGCATGCTTTTCTTAGAGGGGATGTTTTTGGAGGAAAACAACCCTAAATTTCCCTAAAAAAAACTCCAAAACTCACAAAAATTGATTATGTGGGGTCCATTGTTGGCCTGGCAATGAATCGGTCGGTTTGACCATAAACCGGTTGGTTCCAACCTAAACCGGTTGGTTAGCACCGGTTGGACCGGTTTTTTTTAAGAAGAGGAGGGTCGAACCCGGTTTTTCTACCGGTTTGACCCGGTCGGCTAATGAACCAGCTGGTTTGACCGGTTTCTGGTTCAAGCCGGCCGGTTTTTAATACTATGGACTCAGGGCTTGAGGGAAGAAGGAAGCAGAAGGGCAAAGATGCAACACAGAGGAGCAGCGCAGAGGGCTCACGCAGTAGTGACGCAGTCTTATGCAGGCTCTGCACAGAGAGACACGCAGGGGAGACACAGTGAGGGCCATTGAGTCCCTCAGGTGTCGGAAATTCTCCAGAGGTTTGGAGAGAACTTATCTCAGGTGTTTTCTAACGAAGTTTCTCAATTTTTCTGCTAGTCTTTCCTTGTAAAGAATTTGCTGCTGAAGATTAATATATAAACCCTCATCTGCTGCACTGGTTTTCCCACATTGGGTTTTTCCGGGGACAATTGTCCAAAAATAATTCTCATTGGGATTGATTCTTGTGCTTGCATTTTACTGCTCTTTTCTCTATATGAATGAATGAATGAATGTATGAAATTTTAATGTCCACGAGACTAAAAATAGTCTATGGGACTATGAGTTCCCAGTTTTTTGCCTTTTGCATTTCAATCCTCTTCTTGTTCAAATTGATGATGAGCTGGCCCAACCTTCCAACTATCTCATCGCTAAAAAGACAATGCCAAGAAACTGATGCTAACATATTCCCATAACTTTCTTTGATGTCTTTGAACGCATCACATTCCAAAATGAAATGTTTTTATGATTCCACTGCTCCAGACGTGCAAAATGTACACATTCGTTCTTCCCAAGCTTTAGGCCTTTTCCACCGTCCTATTTCACATCGAAGATAATGCGATTTGGTTCTTAATTGAGCAATAAGAACCTTTGCTCTCCATGGAATGGTAGCTCCAATGTACTCTTTTTGTTGGATATCATACATAGGGTTAAATTCTTCGATGTAGTACTTCTTCTTTCTACCCAACTCTTTTCCCCATACCTGTTTACGAAACTTATCCATAACAAAATTCTTTAGCTCTTTGCTATTTGTGGGACAAGCATTGAGGTAGATATTCCATTTTTGCATCCATGTGTAGTTTTGTCTCATCCAGGTTTTCTTTCTTTCACTCATGCCTTCCTTGAAGATAACTGCAATAGTGTTTATTTCGAAATTTACTGGAAGGGTTTTGTAAATAACTTACTGTGAAAATAAGTAGGAGAAGTAAATCCATAACTGCAGTAGAATTTCAGAATTGAAATTTTCACAATACCTACAAACTCTACCTTGTTGAAATCCCATAAAGGAGCCACAAAAATACCCTGTTCATAAAGTACATGGAATGCGTGCTTCACAGGAAAACTAATATCCAGAGCCACTACCTTTCCTGACTTGGGAAGCAAATCATAAGCAGTGCATGCAGCTAAAATATCTGCAAATTGGCGTCGTGAAACTTCTATCTCAGGATCTGAAATCCTCTGGACTGGCTCCACCTTCTGAAAGACTTCAGGATCTACGTCCATGTGGGATCTTGATACCAATTGCTCTGGACTTACAGCTGTAGGTAAAAGTTCCGGCATAGTAACAAACAAAACATTGTTGACAGTCCCAAAGGTAGGTGTAATGACAGGTTGTCGCTCATCATGCCTACATTCTCCATGAACAATAAACTTGTATTGATGATATCCCGGTGGCAAGTTGTAAATAACTTGAAAAACAGATGGGGATCCCTCAACAGGAGTCATTGGCAAGGTGTCAACCCACCTTGTGAAGGATCCAGCAAGAAAGACACAGCGTCCTCCATGCGGCCAAACAAACTGTGTAGGTACCAAAACTGAGGGTATAACTCCTCCTGATGAGCCCTGTTTGCCTCCTGCCGGGAACATTTGTTCTATCTTCCTGTCTGCTAATAAATTCGTTGTGACATTCAATGTTATACAAACCTATGTCCTCTGCACATCCTTTATAGACTGGATATCAATACTTCGCCTTACAAGCTTCTTCGTGATTGCATTCTCTCTTACTTGGGCTTGTCCTCGCCTGAGCTCTGATACCATGTTAATTTTTGGTTAGCATGTTCTATGCTTAGGACAGTTACTTCTAGGATCCGTATTAGCCCAATTTTAATTCATTTCATTTCCATTAGCAATCACATAGAACATAATGAGAGTAACTGATGAAAGAACATAGACCATAAGAGTAGAGAACAAGCCAAGACTAGAGGACAGAAGGATATGGCTCAAGCCAGGGAAAACCCTTGATCAATTCATCTTATTATCAAATATCAAATGTTCAGCAGAGGATGAGAGTACAATCAGAGTCAAACGTGACTTGCCAACATGAAGATCAATACCTTATTCCAAATGACCAAGAAGCAGCCCTAACCTTTCATTCAGCCTTCAGACAATAGTAGACATATTCTGCCCTAGCCAGAAGTCAACGATAGACAAAGCGGCTACAAGTCAATCTCCCAAAAGAAGCTCAATTTAGAATCAACTAATGCAGACTTCTTTGCTGATGATTGTGAACCCAAGATAGTTCAACTCTGAGAAGATTGCAGGTCTGGTTAGGGCATACTTCTGTCCTCACATATTGCAGCAAAGTCATATGATAAATCCCTAAAAGAGGTCGCACTTCTTGCAGACATTGCGGCTAAGAATGTTATGATCTTTAGGCTTTACAATCTCCATCGAAATTTGGACGAAACCCTGAAATCTCCATAGAACATGTGCGGCCTGAAGTGAGGTTAAAAACTGCTCAGAATTGTCCCCAAATGCCCATGAAACATGCCCAGACTTGATCCAATAGACTTGAAGAGCCTTCTAGGTGCAGCAGCTTTACCTGAAGTAAAAGGTCCCACATAAAACAATCCCAATACATACTCCAGACTGCCCAGAACTTCCTCAATGCCTGTGGCTGTCTAAATGAAGCATTTCGGCCCTCATGCAGAAGAAAAATCCAAAGTCAACACCACCCTTCGTCCTCCTCTTCTTAGTATACGGCTGCCTCAAACATCTCCTCAAGCATTGGATGATATAAATGAGGTAGGAAGACTCCTTTATTTATATAAGATGGAGAGGGTCAAGAGACATGTCGGTTGGGCCTTATGAGCTGGAGGCCGACCTTGACAATTTGCATGTGAGAGAGCGTAAATTCAAAAACACACTTCTCCTTATCCAAAATTTGATGTTCTTTAGGTCAATTTTGGTCCTCTTGAAGACAGGAATTTAATGCAATAATTATCTTCATCAAATGAGCTGTCCAAAGTGGAATTTGGCCCTAGTTGCCAATTTTAACAGGATATGCAAAAATATATATATATATATATATATATATATATATATATATATATATATATATATATATATATATATGTTTTATTATTGTTAATATATTTAAATTTGCATTGTAATGATATTTCAATGTAAAATATTATATCTTTAGTATTTCTCTATGTTGCACGAAATGTCCAGGAACTCAGGCATTTTAGGCCGTATTGATACTTGAAATGCCGAAATACAGCTGAAACGCTGCCAAAACGCAGGCATCATGTAGTCATCTATGAGAGTTAATATAAACTTGGTTTTCCTTCTAAATTGTCAGGTACAATATGGTCCTTGATACTGTCCATTATCAGCCGCTTGCCATGCCCTGCAGCTTCCCTATGCTTCCGTAGGAGATCCGCATCTGTCGGCGTGGCCAGGGTATGCTCTGCATGGCCCCTTAGACCATATGCCTCAAGGACAATCAGGATCCTAGCTTTCCACACTGAAAATTTTGAGAGGCCCTCTAGCCTATCCTGATCACGCAGTCCATGAGGAGCCATCTGCTTAGAATGTGTCGGAGCTCCTCTTCTCTATGCTAGAGATCTTGGATCTAGGGTCCTTTACGAACTGGGCAACCTCTGCTCCCTCTGACACTTGATTTCCCTCCTTGGAAATCTACCAAATCAATTCTTCTTTGATCCTCTAATCAAACTGTAAGTTTCCTTTGGCAAGAAACTCTCTGAGAAGCTGATCTCTTCCCAAAATTTGTCACTTGTACTAAGGCTAAAAATCTGAAAACTTCAGAAGTTTAACCCCATCAGCTCTTTTGAATTTCTGCAACTTTTCTGCAGACTTTTTCTAGATCTGACAGATTCAGATTTGGATCACACTGGCTGGCTTCAGACCCAACCAACGCTGTTTCTGAGTTGCCTCTGTGCAGTAATTGCGTGGGCTTGCTAGGACACAGCATTGGACAACGTCACCCTTCCCTCTTGTGTGAGTCTGCTCTTGAAAACTGCGCCGTCCCTTCAGATTTGCTTTTCTGCTGCCTTTCCAGTTGCTTTCTGCAGCTAGATCCTTCAGTTTCTTCAGCTGGTGACCCTTCTAGATCTGCAATTGCTCTGATACCATGTAGAAATTTCTGAATCTTAATTCTTATGAAGAAATTATTACTTTTAATCTGGTTAAGCTTCTCCTACTTATACAAGTTATCAACTGAATAAATTCAAGTTAACATCAAAGCAACACAGATAATAGATCTCTACCAATTCAGATCTAGAATAAGCACATGCACACATAGACAAAGTGACACAGTTATTTCTGGACAAACTGTACCTGGAAAAACCCAATGTGGGAAAACCAGTCTCTGGCTACTGGAGGGCTCTATTATTAAGAATATTTCTGAATACACAATTCTGGGTTCCAGATCTAGAAAACCCTACATAGAAAACTCTAGATCTGCAGCTCCTGGCTGATCGAAGACCAAAAATACTGACTGATCCACACCCTCAAACGGGATTTACAGAACTCAGCTAGATCCAGGCTTAGAAACCCCAACGCTGCCCCTGAAAGACACTGTTGCTGCTGCTGCTGTCGTCTGCTGCCTTTCTTTGCGCTGTCCTTGCTGATCTCTTCTCTGCTTCTTGTGTATTCTAGACCTCGGGATCGGATCATCCCCTTGGTCTAAATTCCCCTCTCTGCAACTGAAACACTTCAGAGAATTCTTAGCAACCCCGCCTTAGAACCTCAGCTTAGCTTCAGTGCTCTGCCTCTGTGTGTTACAAATGACCCCAAGCCTTTCCTTTATACTTTTCTTGTTGACAAATCAACGACCATGATCAAATCTTGAATCAATGGCTAAGATTAAAAGAAAGCTTGATCCGTGTGACTTAAGACAATTTCATTACATGTTTAATTAAATTCACTTTAATTATTTTATTTTCCTAAGTTTTAACTTAGGAAATACATTAAAATAATTAATTAATTTAATATCATTTAAACCAGATGAAATTTCTCAAATCCATTTCTGGGTCTTGTAGATCAGGTGAACTCTAGCACTTCCTCAAAATTTGGGACCTTGAGCACAACTGATGCTACCCCAAATACACAAAATCTCAACAATAAAATGTTTCTATGATCTCTTAGAGATCAAGTTATTAGTTTTTTTGAGAAGTGTGAGATCATATGATTGGTTTGAGTCTAAGTAGGGTTATGTTTAAAATGTTCCAAATAATGATGGAAATAGTCATTGATTTCCTAAGGTCTAAGTTTAGTTAGTTTAGGGGAATGTGTCAATCAAATCATGTGTAAAGATCATAACGGATTTGAGTTTCCATAATTGAGTCGAGTTTAGTGGTGTCATGTCAAGTCAGTTGTAAGGTCGAGTCATCATATCATCATCATTACAAGTTGGTGCTGCGCTCATCATTTGCGCTGCTCTTCTATATTTTGAATTTGCAACCAATCATTGTAAGCAATGGAGGCTTGGAACGCGAGAAAGTTGACAAATTCATTTATTTGGCTCTCAAAAAGCCATCGAACTAGTTTTTCCTCTTCCTCAAATACTCTAAAAAGCAAAAGAAAGTCGTTGCGCTTCTTCGAGCTGAATATTTTCTCGCCACCATGACCATCACCAAGGGATTTCCATCAAACTCTGCTAGAAACTCTCATCTAAACCCTAATTCCATACTCAACCGTGCTTTCTTGCTGCGCTACTGTCAAAGGCATGAAGTTTTGATAGAGGATCAGGGTTTTGGTACTATTTCTTATGCATGGAGGATCAGAAAGGTATTTGTGGATATCAACATCAACAATCAACCATTTACTCAGTGAAAAACTTCAACAACTGTTCAGATTCACACAAATCAAGCACTTTTGCTGTAGGTGATATTTTTAAGGATGGACGGTTTGCAATATGAAAAGAGGCCATTCAAAGGGTGTCTGATGATTTAGGAGCTATTTTCTATTTGTTGGGCACATCAAGAAGTACAAGGCATGATCATAAACATGCAAATCATGATTTCACTGTGCTTTTGAAGTAGCGCAGCGAATGTGTTGCGCTTCCACACAGTCAACAATTTGACTTTGAAATTTGACTCCCCACCTCTTGAAATCAGTTTATATGATTATGGCAAGTGTCCTTAAGTGTCTTGCAGGTTCAACATTCAAGTATTGATCATATAATATGAAAAGGAAGCTCATTGCTTTTTGGTTGTAGGGGATATTCTGCGTTTTTGACTGTTTTAGCAGTTAACTTCAAAATCGGTTTCTGACCAAATGGAGATGAATTTTGAAAAAGTAAAAGAGATTTTTTTCAAACACAAGCTCATCTACAAAAGCCTCCTTCAGTTTCTTCACATGTGTAATATATTGGAAGATTTGAGTGAATCTTAACAACCTATTTTTCAGATTTCGTAATTTCCTATTTTAGACATGATCCTTGGGTGCAGATTTCGAGGAGATAGAGAAGAATTTTCGAAAACTGAGAGAGGTTTCTCTCAAGCACAAGCTCATCTACAAAAACTTCATTTGATTTTGTAACAACTATCATGATTCAAGAGATATGATCTAATCATTGACCCCTATTTTCCAGAAATTCGGTCCCTATTTCCTAGTAGGCAGTTCTAAATCTAATGTAACTGACTCTATGTTTAGGGAAATGGTTGAACTCGACCCCCTAAGTCCAAGGATGAGCTAATTGTATATATTTCATGAGTTTTAGTGTGCAAAAGGTTGGTTGGTCAGGGTGAGAGAAAGAAAGCACTGTGCATTGTACATTTTCATTAAAAATTTCAGTGATTGAAGAAGAGTGAGGTCTGCTTTTACAGGGATTCATGTGTCAGTTTCTAATGGTGATGTGCTCTCCTGTGTTGTGAGTTTCTATCCTGTTATCATCATGCTTTGAATGTTATGTCTTCATGTTTAGTTAAGCAAGGATTTATTTCAGAATTCACTTTTAAAGTGCTTTGTCATAACTTACTGAACATTTAATGTTTTCCTTCCATTATGGAATTTAGAATTCATCCTCAGTCAGATGATTTAGATTTCATTATTCCACCATTCCTTTGCTCACCCCTCTACAAAGAAAAATGATTAAAAACACCAGAAGGATTGCCTACCTTGCCCCTGTCTAAAGATTCCTCGTTTCTTCATCCTCTCACTGGAAAATCAATCAGCTTAACATGACTCCATGCCCAATGGATTTTCCCTCTTCCCTACCATGAAACTGTTAAATCTTATTCCCCTTTAATCTTAATGCCTAGCTTAAAAACCTAAGACAACCAGTCATCTAGGTGATTGAAGATTCAGATAGAGAGAGCCCTCTCTGAAGTTGGAAGGTCTAGATCCCAGCTTTAAAGCGGTTTTTAGTTACCTTTGGGTTCCTCTCCTCAACCTGGAGGAATTACGAAGTGCTAACATAGTGGCGCCGTTGTCAGGGAGCGAAAGGTTTCATCTTCTCTGAGAAAGAACCATCAGGTTTCAGATCTGATTAGTGATGGTGAACAATGGTCAGATACAAGGAGGCTACATCATTCACCTTGCGACTCCAATCAAGTTTCAACCTGATCCAAAGACTCCACTGGCAGTAGGATCCAGAAAACAGTGTTTTACTGGCAATTCTATTGGCTCAAGATGGATCACGGATCTGCAAGGTACGCTCCTATGCATCGCATTCATATTCTAGGCTTTCCAAATCGCATGCCTTGTGTAGATTGGCAGACTTATTTGCCAAGATTCAAAGATCAGGTAGGAGATGATGTTGCTCTTCATTTGGTGAAGTTTCACATGCATGTGCGTAAGTTAAAGGTTGTTTTTCATGAAGATTGTCTCATGAAGATGTTCATGGCTACCTTGGAGGGAAAGGCAAGATCATGGTACGAAAGCTTGCTTGTATTCTCTTAGAGATTTTCATATTGTATTTTATGAGAGATATAAAGAATGTCGTTCTTCCTTGTTGTTGGTTAAAGACTGTTGCACACATTTTGAAAAAATTATTCAGCATTTGGAAAGTTTTTATGAAGATGATCAATTTATGGATGAAGAGCTTGTAGAGGCTATTCATGAGAACCCTTTTAACCATCAGGAAGAAGATGTAGAAGTCAGCTGCCATGATAATCAAAATAATTTACAGCAAACAATTGTTTCTTCCTTGGCTTAAAATGAAATAGGTCAAGGCCATAATATTCAGATTCATATTCTTACCCCTGGGAATGAAAAAGAAAATTCACAGAAATTCCAGAGAACGTAGAGAGGGATATTGATGGTTTATCAAATGTTGAACCAACTCAAAATTTGCTTGTGCCATTTATTCAAGAAAACAGTCAGCTTATTTATAACGAAGAATCAATGCTTACACATGGCAGTTGTGAATTAAAGTTCGGGGAAAACTTTGAAAATCAGATTATGGTATTAAATTCTCATGAATATGAAGGTATTATTCATCAAAGTAGTGAGCCAATTAATGACAGTTGCATCATAGAGTCACGGTTGCAAGGAGATAATAAGCAACGAGCTGTTTCTCTTCTTAAAAATCAAAATGATATTCTTGCCGAATTATGTGAAGGGTTGTTTTTGGAAACTTCAATGTTAAATAATGTGGATGTTGTATTGGAAATGTCACAAGGATGTGCAGAACTTATCCACTAAATCAACTCTGTCCCATGAACCCACAGTCCTAAAAAACGTGTGCAAATCTGTCCATCCATGAGTTCTAGAAGTCTGCCAGTGTATTACCTTCTCACCATGTGCGTTTTTTCCTGTGTCTGACAGCTCCAAAATGAAGTGGCTAAAGGAGGCGACAAATCCCCATCAAATCTGGAAATATCTCTAACATAACAGCCATGAAAAATCTGCTCTGCGTGCTTGCTATGGTGACTGCTGTTAACTGTGTGTGTGGGCTGGTTTCCTGTGCTTCGTGGAGCTGGAATGTAGTGGGCTGCTGCGTACAAGTGGATGTTCTGTATACAAGTGGAAGCTGGCAGCATATTTCCTTATTTCAGCGATGACTATGGGCTAGCGTACCAACAAAATCTGCCAGCCTAGAGCTTCCTTTACTTGGGTGTATGTGGAGTTTTTTTTGGCATGTGCACTTTTCCTTTATGAAGCGTAGACCATGGATATTTGAGGTGGGGTATACTCCGACTCATTTATCTTGAACTTTAGAAAGAAAGAAAGAAAGAAAGTATTTTTAACGTCCACGAGGTTAAAAATAGCATATGAGACAGATTGCTTCTCCATCTGGCTCTTGTATTCGGCCCTTTTCCTGTGGAGTTTTGAAATAAACGCTCCCAGTGTCTTGACAAACTCTTCGCTGAATAAATTATTCCAAGAGCTAGCTGCCAGAATACCTGCATAATTTTCCCTGCTGTCTTTGAAGGCCTCGCATTCTAAAATGAAATGTTTTTCTGTTTCCATTTTTCCGGAAGAGCAAAAATTACATACTCTTTCCTCCCACATTTCTTTTGGCCTTTTCCAGTGCCCTGTTTCACAACAAAGTTGATGAGAATTATTCCTTAATTGAGCAATAAGAATTTTAGATCTCCATAAAATATTGGCCCCTATGTACTGTTGTACGCTTTTTGCTGATGATTATGAGTGGGGTTAAACTCTTCAATGTAGTACTTCTTCTTTCTCCCTAGCTCTTTCTCCTAAGTACGTTTGTGGAACTTATCCATAACAAAAGTTTTTATCTTTTTACTGTTTGTAGGACACATGCTCAAGCAAATACCCCATTTACTAAACCATTTGTTATTTTGCCGCATCCAAGTCTTCTTTATACTTTGGACTTCACCACAAATTAAATTTTATCTTCAGCAATTCGTGACCCTTATGAACTCAACGTGGGCCTTTGACTTTCCATTTGACTTTGTAATTTAGCTAACTCTTTTTTGGTGGGCCCCATGTAGTTGCCACATTATCCTTTGACTTCCCTATGCACTTCCATGTCACCGTTTGACTTATTTTGACTTTGGGAAAATTTAGAAATTTTTTCAATTATTCATTTTTTTGAATTTTTTCCTCATTTTTCCCACTGACATTAGAAACATCAGTTTTTGAGGCCTTTGAGGATGAATTTCGAGTAGTCACATGCCCTAGACATTTCCAAAGGCCACTTATTTACATCATTACATAGAAATTAATTAAAAAATTTCCGTTTTGCGGGAAATTTTTAATTATTAAAAAATCCTACTTAGACCTAGTCAAATTCTGCAAAATTTCAGAGATGACCTAGCATGGTAATATACATTGACTCTAAACTCTAAGATGCATTAGGGGCTCAACCTTCAAGCCATCACCCCGGCTTTGGGGTAATGCAGTGAGTGAAAAAACCTAGAAAATTATTCGCCGCTAAAAAACAAGAATACTTAACCAAGTAAAAAAAAAACACTCCAAGGTGTACTCGCTTGCTGATTGAGTCTCAACACCCTAGGCCTGTTACATGGCTTTATTCATCATGCTAGTGACATTTATACAATATCCCCATAGGGTTGCGGAATTTGAGGACTGAAATAGAAAATGAGAAGAAAAAGCAGTAGAGTTTAAAAACTTTGGTGATCTGATGATCTCTGATGGTAAAAGTCTCCTTTGGTTCATCCTTGGGCATGGAGTCTTTATATAATCATCAGGTGCCACTCTAGTGGTCAAAAGTCTCCTTTCACGTTGTAGCTTGATAAATAACAGGTTGGAGCTTGTTGAGGTAGGAGCTTCTTGTGGGTTGTAGCCTGCAGAAAAATTGTAGGAATTGTGTTGAGATTTTGTATAAGTTGGTGTAGCATCGGGTGTGCTCTAGCTCTGGAATCCTGTGGAGGGGCTAGGAAACACTTGAACTCCAAAACCTAGAAAGTGTTTTGAGAAATTTCAGTTGGTGTTCAAGTAATTCAAATAATTAATTATTTTAATGGATTTCCGAAGTCTAAACTTAAGAAAATTAAATAATTAAAGTGAATTAATTAACACATGTGCTGAAATGTTCTAAAATGCACGGATCAAGCAGTCTTTTAATCTCAGCCATTGATGAATGTTTTAATCTTAGCCGTTGATGAGATCATTGAAAAAGTATACGAGAAAGGCTTGAAGGTCAGTTGGAGATAGACACACAGTTGCAGAGCTGAGAAATAGATCTGGAATTCTAGGGCGGTTTTGCTAAGAATTTCCGGAGGAATTTCTAGTAGCGAGGGGTAGTATTGGCTAAGGGGATGATCTGATCTCGGAGCCAAGAGTCAGTAAGAGGCAGAGGAGCAGCAACAAGGACAACGCAGAGAAGCAGCTACGTAGGTGCTGCGCAGCTGCTACGCAGGACTGCGCAGAGGCTCCAGAGGGCTTCATAAATTACGCAGAGGGTCTCCGGGGCCAGCGTAAGGCCTACGTCACCTTCTTAGGGGTTACACAGTGCCTCTCTGGGTAGCGTAGTGGCATTCTGAGGCTAGCAGGGCTAACTCTAGGGCTTTAGGGGCAGTGCTGGGGTATCTAGGGCCAGATTTGGGCTGAGTCTTGTAAATCCTGTTTGAGGGTGTGGATCAGTTAGATATTTGGTCCTAGATCTATAGGTTAGCTGCATATTTGATTTCTTTTATTCTCTGTCGGGATTTCCAGATCTGAAACCCAGATTTACTGTACTCAGAATCTACTTAATAAAATAAACCCTCATATTCGCTGAATTGGTTTTTCCGCTTTGGGTTTTTCCAGGGACTTATGTCCAAAAATCCATGTGTCACTTTGTTGGATGAGCGTATTATTGAGTAAATGATCTACATGTGTAGACTGTAGTTGTGTTTATTTCGGTATTTTTTGAATCTAATTTCTGGAAATAACTTGTATGAATTTAAATCAAGTAGGAGAAATAGACCATGATACTGTAGTAGAATTTTCACATGGTATCAGAGCAATAGCAGATCAAGCTAAATCTGCAACAATTAGCGGAAGAAATATTCTTTTGCAGGGTGGCAGAAGAAGCAGCAGATCTGGAAAGGGCATCTTGACAGCAGGAGAACGCAGATCCAGGGGAGGACAACGCTGAAACCACAGAAGGCCATCAGTCTTACGCAGACCCTTTCAAGGGCAGTGTAAGGACTGCGTCACCCAGCCTGGGGTTACGCAGTCCACTTTTGAGCAGCACTGAGTCTACGCTGGGCCAGTCAGTGAGACGCAGTCCAGTCACTTCTTCAGCTGTAGAAAAGTTTTGCCAAGATCTGGAAGCAGTGCTGGTGTGGTGGAGATTTTGCAGGTACAGAATTGTGCCTAACTAAGTCAACAAAGGTGGGAGGAAGACAATTACTCAGCAAATTTGAGCCAAACAGATCTGAGATTCGATCAAGAGGATTGGAGAGTGCTGTCTGATTGTGTTTGGGTGAAAGATTTCCAGGAGGGAAATCAGTCTTTAGCAAAAGCAATTACTAGAGGGTTTTTAGTCACCAAGAAACCCAGATCCAGAGGGAGAAGAAGTACTGTTTCTGTCAGATCTGAGCAAGATGGCGCGATATGGACTGAGAGATCAAGATAGGTTGGATGACATGTCCAACTATGTTATGTGGAGGGCCAGAATCCTGTCAGTTCTAGATGAGTATGGGCTCAAAGACCATGCAGAGAAGGTTCTTGCTGTACCAACAGATGTTGATCCTCTAAAGAAGTATGAAGAAAATCAAGGGCAGACTAAGCGTTTGATCATAGACGGAGTCAAGGACCACGTTATACCTCGTATTGCTGGAAAGACTACAACAAATGACATTTGGAATCCTTGGACACGATGTACCAAGGAGGCTCTTTCCAACGAAGAATGCTTCTGGAGAACTAGATACGGTTGTTCCAAATGATGAAGGGTGAAGAGATAGATCCATTCCTCTTCGGGCTTCAAGCTATCTGAGATCAATTGATTGGCATAGGTGCTACCCCAGATGAGGGGCTCTTAGTGATGACTGCCCTGAATGCAGTCTTAGAAGAATGGGAAACGTTTGTCCAGAGCATTGTGGGAAGGGAAACGTTACCATCTTGGGCAGACATGTGGGCTATTCTTTGCTAAGAGGAGATCAGGAGGATCCCCAAGAAGCAGAATATCAGTAGTGGAAGCGGAAAAGCTAGAGTGAAAGAGGAGGAGGATGATGTAGCCCTTGCATCAAAGGAGAAGAGGTAGCAAGGGAAGAAGAAGAAGGACCTTTCCAAGGTTCGGTGCTTTAACTTTGGTGATCTTGGACACTTCGCCAACACTTTTCCTAAGAAGAAGGACAAAGGATCTTCTGATTCCAAGGCTGCAACAGCAAAGGAAGATGGCTCTGATGATGATGCAGCCATGAGTGCTCATGTGCCTCGAGAGAAGAGGTGGGGTGACATGGATCTGTAGAACATCTACAGACAGTGGCGGGATCCTTGAGTCAACCCTACCCTTGGATCACATACGAGTTACGGGAGCCTTAAGATGGTAGCGGGATGAGTCGGGAGATGGTTGCAGAAGGCCACATTGAAGCAGAAGGGGGAGCTGAAGAGCTGAGGAGGGAGCGGCGTAATGCAGAAGGCAACATCAGCATGAAGGTAGCAGCGCAGAGGGGTTGATGGGACTTCAGCAGCGCAGAGAGGATATGCTCATGCAGTGCAGTGTTGCCACATAACATTGCCTCCAGGAGGACAGCGTAAATCAACTGTTGGAAATGTTGTCATTGATGGCAAAGGAGATGGAAAAGAGAGCAACATGGAAGCAGAGAGACAACAAAAGAGGCAGCAAAGATGTAGAGAGGTAGCAGAGAGGTAGCAGAGACTTGCATAGAGCTAGAGAGGGTTGAGCAGCTGTGAAAAGGGTCATTTGAAGAAGCAGCTCAGCAGAGATAGGGCCATTTGAAGAAACAGGGCAGCAGAATATACAGAGAATACAGAGAAACAGAGAATATACAACGAATACAGAGAAACAGAGAATATACAGAGAATATACAGAGAACATACTGACATGCATTGCCTGTGCACTGTCATGCACAGTAACTAAATGCAGAGAAACGGTCATTTTGAAATAGTGGTTGTGTAGGAAACAATGGTTGGTTGATTTCTGTATGAATGGCTTTGCAAGCAAATGTGTATGAATGTCTTTATTTCTACACGCCTTTGATAGTTAAATGGAAAACTGTGGTTGAACCCTGTGTGTATTGTGTTTAAACTGGAAGTGCCAAGGTGAATGACGAGGGGTTGTTTAACCTCTGTTTGTAGGTATGGAAGCAATGGCGCGGTTTCATAACGAAACCCTAAATAGATGCGATGGCGTGTTTTATCTTACAAGAAGCCCGAATCAAAAGAACCTGTAGTTAAGAAGCGGAGTTTAATGATAATAAAATGTTGAAGAGCTGGAAGGAACCTTGAGCCGGAAAGGAGCGGAACCATGACTTGTGTACAATAGAAGCGGTTTTGAACCAATAAATCGGCAGTATCGCGCTTGGTAAAAGTGGTAAAGAATTTTTGTGAAAAAAATGCGATTCCATTAGTTGTTGGAAAAACCACTTATATCGCGCGATTTTGGAGGATTATCTGCCGTGCAGTTAATTTGCGCGATATTGCGTGTCATCTGTCGGATGTGCGCCCAAAGTTTAGTTGGAGCGCGAGAGTGGATTGACCATCAGATCAGAAGTGAAGTTGCGGGGAAGATAAATGGGGTAAGTTGGTCAGTGGGCCCGAGAAAGTTGTTTTAACATGTGCTGAAATCAAACTTTAAAATACTACGGTCGCATGGGTTCATATGTATTAGTGTTGGGATATAAATCCAAAGCCAAGGGTTTATTTATAATGACTCTTAACATTTGAATAGAGGGCGTATTATATATTAATATATGTTGAGATATGATGTGGGCCCGAATGTTTTTTTTTTCTAAATCTGACTAATTCTATTTATGTAAATATAATGATACAAAACTGCCTCAGCTCAGCTGTACTAGCCTGAGACTGGGCTTGAAAGCCAAACATAGTTCTGGTTCGAAGCTGCCCATATAGGGAAACCAGCTCTAAAGCGACATTCTCACCGCCCATGTACAGGGAAACCGGTGGAGTATTAGTGTTTGTTATATCACAGTAGCAAAAAACTGTCACTGACATAGACATAGACGAAGACCAGAAAACTGACCCTGACATAGACATAGACCAGAAAACTGTAATGTACTGTAAATAGCCAACATTGCTAACAGGAAAAACAAGATGAACGAGCCTACTGCGTCCAGACATTGCATTTTCAGAAGGAGTTGGTAGACGATGGCTGTTCCTCCACTATCGGGCAGCTGTAGGCAGCTCCAGGATCGTCTGCTTCGCTTTGCTTGTTGTGATTCTCCGCATCCTGTTCAGCTTCAGTGTTGACCTGCAAAGGAGAGGGAGAGGCTTCACCTGAGGGTGGGTTGGCAAAGTTTGCCGGGTCGGGAAAGGCTGCACTATGAAAGGGAGCAGGGGAGGGACGAAGCTCTCCAGGAAGGGGTGCGCGAGGAGCCAGAGGAGCAACAGTCCAGGTGGGCGGGTTGAGGTTGGCGTCCTCGCGCAAAGTGATGGTGATATACGCAGTGATAGATGGCCTATTGAAGGCGCTATCAAACTGCAATTCTGCTCTTTGAGTGGTTTGTCGAAAGAGGCGACTGTTGGCCGACTGAGTAGCAGGGGGGGTGGTGCGATGAGGAGCAATAGGCGTATGAGAGGCAGGGGGAGTGCCATGATCACAGACAGGGGGAGCTTCAGAAAAAAGCCTGCTGGAGGAGGGGCGATCGCCAGACGAACTGCCTCTTGTGCTTCCACGCCTCGCGGTCATGCGTTGCCTGAGTCGAGGCATTGCTAAGTCGCGAGGTATAGGCACAGGGTCGAAAGGCTGGGAAATCTGGAGAGAGTCAACAACAGAGACAGAATCCAGTCCAAGCTGCAGAGGAGCGCGGAAAGGTTGCTGAGGAGCACTGGAGACACCCAAACATAAATCACTGTGGGAGAAATGAGCGCCCGAATCAAATTCTATGCAACTATAAATTGAGCATCGCCTGCCCGTGTTTGTGCGAGCGTTCGGCTCCGCGCAGTGGGGCGGGCATGCGCTATTCAACGGCACCATACAAACGCTCAGAGCACCGAATAGGGTCACCATACATGCGCGTCGAGAGTCGGTGGTCTCGTCGAACCAGAGAATGAGAGGCATAATGCTCGAGCCAGGCAGAACTGAAGGCATGTAATGCCGGCGGTGGAGAGAGTTAATGCAGCCTGCAGACATAGTTAATGCAGAGGTTATGGCGCCGTGGAGGCCCATGTGGCTACCACGCGCCGAAAGCTTTGGGAATTGGCCGGAGCCAATGATCTCCATTTTCCTAATGTTCATCCGCATCCGGAGGATGTGGGCCCGAATGTTATGATATGCGGGTGTGAACATTTATTCGAAGGTTATTAAAGGTAGGTTCCAAGAGTATTGCATATAATGTGAAGTGTTATGATATGCCAAGGCTTTAAACCAAAGGAAAGGGGTTATATAACCGTGATTGATATGCTGAGGCCCTTACATAAGGGTTTAATAACAAAGGTAAAGTGTGTATAGTTGTGGGCCCAAAAATTCCTGTTGATATATGCATTAATGTGTTGTTTTAATAAAGTCAACCAATGAAATTAAACCAAAGTTAATACACTAGTGGGACCCTTTGTTCATCGCACCGCACTGTTGGAGGATGCGATTGCGATATTGCGATCGCGATGAAGAATGCGGACCCGATATGTTATGGACTGTGATCTTATGTGTTTGAGTTCCGGCTTTAAGGGCAACAAAGTGGGCCAGCGTTCGATTGATTAAAGGTTAATATATGTTTACTCCGAGTTTTTAAACCAAAGCTGAAGAGTAAATAGAAAGTAAAGCGACAAGTATATATATAAAACAATATATATATATATATATATATATATATATATATATATATATATATACATATATCTGTGCACAGTGAACCATCGCATCGGAGTAAAAACAGAGCAGTGGCACAAGTCATTGAAGGATGCGAATGCGATTAATCGCATCGGAACTATCGCATCGGAGTGAAAGCAGAACAGTGGAACATGTCATTGAAGGTTGCGATTGCGATTAATCACATCGGAACTATCGCAAAAGAAGAAATCGCAATAGGAGGTCTTCGGAGACCGTTCATCGCATCGGGGAATAGAAAAAGTTCAAATAGTGGGCCCGAAAGGGTGTTTTCTGTGTTAAAAGGGCCTATTATTATTTCGCTGAGAGTTATTTGAGTTAAATAAAAAGGCAATTATACATGCAGCAGTTACACAACGGCAGTGAACAGGAGAGCATGCAGAAACGAAAACAGACAGAGACAGCAGCAGAAAAGACAAACACGGGGTGATCCAAAAACTGAATGGGTTGATTTGAAATCCAAATTGTAACTGAATGTAAATGTTTTAATTGGTCTTATATTGTTTGTGATGCATTGGCAAGTCTCTGGAGGAAAACAAAAATCCCACTGTAATATTGAAATTTGTACATATTGTTATATTTTTTCTAAATGAGTTGGACAAAGGAATGAGAAGGCAGAAGACAAAGAGTCATGGCTGTTCACTCCAAATTCCCGTGGAATACAAACAGTCATGTGATGAACTCTATATTTGATATCACATTGATATGCATAGAGAGGTTAGAGAATGCAGAATTGAGGCAGAGAAGATAAGAAGAAGGAGGAGCTGAAAGAGAAACAATGAAGAGTCAGAGATGATATAAGGCAGATAAGAAAGCTGGAGGACAGCAGTGAAGAAGGTACATAACAGAGCTGATATCCAAGGTAAATCAACAAGTGTTTTCTTTTGAAAGAGTAAGGAAGTTGGAGCTTCCCTATCAAGTTGTAGCTTGATAGATGTCAGTTGTAGCTGACTGAGGTTGAAGCCTCCTGTAGGTTGGTGCCTGCAGAAAATTGATGGGAGTTGGAGCTTCCTTGCAAGTTGTAGCTTGCAGAGTTGAGGTAGGAGCCTCCTGTAGGTTGGCGCCTACAGAAAATCAGTGGTGAGAGGGAGTTGGAGCTTGCCTTTGCATCACAACAATAATAAGATGTGGTTTTCTCCCTTTATGGGTTTCCACTTATATCTGCTGTCTCTGCGTGTGATGTTTATGTGTTGATATGGTTTATCCAATTTGCTTAATACTTGCTGCTCTCACATTAAGTCTGTTGTCACATTATCTTAATACTTGCTGCTCACATATTAAGATTGCTCACATATAAAGTTGATCATGAAATTAAGTTGTAAATAAGTTTAAAGTCCAGTTTAAAAGTCCATGAATGTGTTAAAATGATTCACCCCCCCCAGTTTAACTAAGTGTTCAACATCAACATCCAGGGAGCTTCAGTGATGGAAGGCAACTTGACTTACCTATCAAACAGTTGGGCAGAAGTCTTTCAATTGCTTACTTCTCGACAACTGAGTTGCAGTGCAACAATTAGCAGTAGCAATGCTATGGGCAACATGATGCAACAAGTTGAGAGGGAGCTGCAGTACAGATGTGGCAGTGTCAGTGGCAATGGCATGGGCAGTAGTATAGAGAGCAGCAGTGCAGTGGATGGAGGGCAGCAGGCCAAGCATCAGCAGCACAGAATCCAGCTTCAGAATCTTGTAGTGCATGGTGTGGGTGCATTGCTAGAGCACACTCCGTGCTAAGAGGGTGTGCTCTAGCCCTGAAATTCCGTGGAGGGGCTAGGACACACTTGTAATCCAAAACCCAGAAAGTGTTTTGAGAAATTTCAGTTGGTGTTCAAGTTATTCAAATAATTAATTATATTAATGGATTTCCTAAGTCTAAACTTAGGAAAATTAAACAATTAAAGTGAGTTAATTAGCACATGTGCTAAAATGCTCTAAAAGGCACGGATCAAGTAGTCTTTTAATCTTAGCCGTTGATGAATGTTTTAATCTCAGTCGTTGATGAGACCGTCGAAAAAATTATAAGAGAAAGGCTTGAGGGTCAGTTGGAGACAGACACACAGTTGTAGAGCTGAGAAATAGATCTGGAATTCTAGAGCAGGTTTGCTAAGAATTTCAGGAGGAATTTTTCTGCAGCGACGGGTAGTATTGGCTGAGGGGATGATCTGATCCCGGAGCCAAGAGTCAGTAAGAGGTAGAGGAGCAACAATAAGGACAACGCAGAGAAGCAGAGCAGCAGCTACACAAGACAACGCAGAGGCTCCAGAGGGCTTCAAAAATTACGCAGAGGGTCTCCAGGGCCAGCGTAAGGCTTGCGTCACCCTCGTAGGGGTTACGCAGTCCCTCTCTGGGTAGCGCAATGGCATTCTGAGGCTACCATGGCTGACACTGGGGCTTCAGGGGCAGTGCTGGGGTTTCTAGGGCCAGATCTGGGATGAGTCTTGTAAATCCTGTTTGAGGGTGTGGATCAGTTAGATATTTGGTCCTAGATCTACAAGTTAGCTGCAGATTTGATTTCTTTTATTCTCTGTTGGGATTTCCAGATTTGGAACCCAGATTTACTATATTCAGAATCTACTTAATAAAATAAACCCTCATATCTGCTGCACCGGTTTTCTCGCTTTGGGTTTTTCTGGGGACTTATGTCCAAAAATCCATGTGTCACTTTGTTGGATGAGCGTATTATTCAGTAAATGATCTGCATGTGTAGACTGTATTTGTGTTTATTTCGGTATTTTCTGAATCTAATTTCTGGAAATAACTTGTATTAAGTTAAATCAAGTAGGGGAAATAAACCATGATATTGCAGTAGAATTTTCACAAATTGGAGCTTCCTTGCAAGTTGAAGCTTGCAGAAGAATTGAGGTAGCACCATAGCAACCTCTGTAGGTTGAAGCCTACAGAAAATCTGATGTAATAATGGAGTAGGAGCTTGCCTTTGCATCACAACAATAAAAAAGTCATGGTTTTCTTCCTTTATGGGTTTCCACTTATATTTAGTGTCCATGTGTGCTGCTATTATGTGCTGATTTGATGTTGTTGTTCACATATTATATGTTGTTCGTATATTAAATCTGCATTTTATATGGTGTTAAATTTCTCATTGAATAGTTCAGACAAAGTTAACCATTGAAAAGAAAAGTTATTCATGAATGTACTAAATTGATTCACCCCTCGCTCCCTCAGTTTAGTCAAGTTTCCAACATCCTTTTTATCTATTTGTTACTTGATGGAAATATAATCTGTTGTTTTTCCTTTCCATTTATTCATTGTAGATGTTTGGTGGAAAACTATGTCATAAAAGCCCCATAGTTACAAAATTTTTCCATTTAGGTGCTTTAGTCAAACTTGCAACTATTTAGTGAGTGCAATTATAGTATCTTTGAAACAATATGCTCCAAGAAGTGCCGCGACAGGTTTGAAATGTTCAAATTAAAATCTATTTTTTTAATAATTTCTTTAGTTTTAATTTATGCCCATGGGCTATCATCCTCTAATTACAAAATGGCCCTCAAACAAGTTAGATGTTGATTGCATTAATGACATGGTCTATGTTGATTACAATCTTAGGCTGTGGGTGAAGTAGATTGATAAAGCACCTGACACAGATGCCATTACATTGGATGTGATTGACTCAAGTCTGTGGAGGGTGGAGACCATGAGGCCTATCATGTAGGAGGCACTTGAGTGGTTGGAGCATGATGTCAATCTGTTGGTGAGAAGGAATTAGAAGATGATGTTCCACTTCTAGTAGTGGCACATTGGAGAAGATTGAAAATGTGTTGCAGCCACCACCACCAAAGAGACAGGCAACTGTACAAATTTCTGAATCTTAATTCTTATGCAGAAATTATATCTGTTAATCTGGTTAAGCTTCTCCTACTTATACAAGTTATCAATTGAATAAATTCAAGTTAACATCAAAGCAAAACACATAACAGATCTCTACCAATTTAGATCTAGAATAAGCACATGCACACATAGACAAAGTGACATAGTTATTTCTGGACAAACTGTCCCCGGACAAACCCAATGTGGGAAAATCGGTCTCTGGCTGCTGGAGGGCTCTATTATTAAGAATATTTCTGAATACACAACTCTGGGTTCCAGATCTGGAAAACCCTACAGAGAAACTCTAGATCTGCAACACCTAGCTGATCTAAGACCAACAATACTGGCTGATCCACACCCTCAAATGGGATTTACAGAACTCAGCCAGATATAGGCCTAGAAACCCTAGATCTGCCCCTAAAAGACACTGCTTTAGCCTTTGAAAGGCCTCCAAATGCTTTCAGTAACATCCTTTGGAAGGACTACGTTACCCCGAAATTTGAGTGACGCGATCCCTCTGGCCTTACAAGGTCTGTAACCACGAAGGGTTTCTGAAAATCACGCTTGTCTTCTTTATTCTTCTTCCTTATACAACACAACTGGCTATTTCTTCTTGGATTTTCCTCACCTTGTCTTTGTTGATCTCTTCTGTAAACTGCATGTATTCTAGACCGGGGTGGATCATCCTCTTGGTCTAAATTTCCTTTGCAAGCAGGAAACACTTGAGAATTTTTAGCAACCCCGTCCTAGAATCTCAGCTTAGCTTCAGTGCTCTGCCTCTGTGTGTCTTACAAATGACTCCAAGCCTTTCCTTTATACTTTCTCGTTGACAAATCAACAACCAAGATTAAATCTTTAATCAATGGCTAAGATTAAAAGAAAGCTTGATATGTGTGACTTAAGACAATTTCATCACATGTTTAATTAAATTCACTTTAATTATTTTATTTTCCTAAGTTTTAACTTAGGAAATACATTAAAATAATTAATTAATTTAATATCTCTTAAACCAGATGAAACTTCTCAAATCCATTTCTGGGTCTTGTAGATCAGGTGAACTCTAGTCCCTCCACAAAACATGGGAGCTAGAGCAATTGATACTACCCCAAATACACAAAATCTCAACACTCCCTCTTAACATCAAGGGTGTGCTCTAGCAATACATCACACTATGCATTACATGATTTTAATTTTAGTTTCATCTTTGAAGCTTGGCCTCCCGCCACTCAACTTTGCCTTTGTGCTACCATTAAATGCTGCTACCCGCTGACTTCACCACTTCCTGCTTGCCCTTTCCGACGTGAAGCTCGAAAAACTGCTCCTCTCAAATATCAACATCTTGTCTTTGCTCATATGTCACCACTACGTCTGTGCACTGCAACTTCGATTGTTGAGAGAAACAAGCTGAATCTCCTGCTTATCTTTGACGGAATGAAATCTCGGATGGGCTGCATCCTCATCACTGAAGCTCCATAGGCTATAGATCTGTGCTGGCATCTAAAGAACGATGCACAACTACAGCGCTGCTTGCGTAATTAGACTCCCTCTACACTAGTGAAGTCACATCAGCTCCTTGTGCTGAAATCTATCATCTTTCTTTGTTACCTTTAACATTTGTTCTACGAAGCTCTACCGTTGTTGCGGCTCACAACTGCGTAGCGATCTTACCTTTATCTTCTTGAAGTCCACATAAGCCTCACAACGTTACTACTACTTCTGGCTTCTTTAACTGCTGTCCTCTCTTGCTTGCTCTGACCTCTAGATCTGCCTTTGTCTCTTCTTCATCGTGATCTATGCATCCAATGCTCCACTTGTCCCGCTCTTGTCTTAAGGCTGCCATAGCTCGCTTATGATCGAGATGAAACCAAGATCCATATACACTTCCATGTAGCTCCTCTACATGTCCATGTCACCCCACCTTCGTGGTTCATGAGCACTCATGGCTACATCATCTCCTAACCCGTCATCTGCCATTGCTTTGGAAGAAGATGCTTCCTTGTCCTTCTTCTTTTCGGACAAAGTGTGGCAAAATGTCTTCCTTCTTCTAGGCCTTGATCTTAGAAAGATCCGTCTTCTTCTTCTGCTGCTTCTTTGATGCTAAAGCGACATCTTCCTCCTCTTCCTTCTTAACCTTGCTCAACGTAGGGCTGTGCTGCTTCTTGGTGAGCCTTCATAGTTCTTCTTGCCGCAGGATCAACCACAAGTTGTCCCAATCTGGAAGTTCCGCTCTGCCCAAGATACTTTGGACAAAGGTTTCCCACTCATCTGTGACTACATTGAGGGCAGTCTTGACTATCACTACATCATCTACGGTTGCACCCGTTGCAGTCAGCTGATTCCTAATTGACTGCAATCTAAAGAGGAAATGCTCGATGTCTTCTCCTTTGGTCATCATGAATGACCTCATTTGGGCCTCCAACATCTTTCTTTGGACCGATTTTCCCTCATATAGGGAATTCAAGACCTTCCACATCTCATTAGCTGTCCTCTTCTCAGCTATGTGTGGCACAATATGATCCTTGATACTGTCCATTATCAGCCACTTGGCATGCCCAGTAGCTTCTCTATGCTTCCGTAGGAGATCCGCATCTGTTGGCATGGCCAGGGTCTGCTCTGCATGATCTCTTAGACCATATGCCTCTAGGACAATCAGGATCCTAGTTTTCCATATCGAAAAGTTTGAAAGGCCCTTTAGCCTATCTTGATCATGCAGTCCATGAGGAGCCATCTGCTCAGAATTTGTCGAAGCTCCTCTTCTCTATGCTAGAGATCTTGGATCTAGGGTCCTTTTCGAACTGGGAACCCTCTGCTCCGTCTGACACTTGATTTCCCTCCTTGAAAATCTACCAAATCAACTATGATTCAACTTCTTCTTTGATCCTCTGACCAAACTGCAAGTTTTCTTTGGCAAGAAACCCTCTGAGAAGCTGATCTCTTCCCAAACTTTGTCACTTATGCTAAGGTTAAAAATCTGAAAACTTCAGAAGTTTAACCCTACCAGCTCTTCTGAATTTCTGCAACTTTTCTGCAGACTTTTTCTGGATCTGACAGATTCATATCTGAATCACATTGGCTGGCTTTAGACCCAACCAACACTGTTTCTAAGCTGCCTCTGCGCAGTAATTGCGTGGGCCTTCCAGGACACAGCGCTCGACAACGTCACCCTTCCCTCTGCGTGAATCTCCTCCTGAAAACTGTGTTGTCCCTTAAGATCTGCTTTTCTGCTGCCTTTCCAGCTGCTTTCTGCAGCTAGATCCTTCAGATGCTTTAGCTGGTGACTCTTCTAGATCTGCAATTGCTCTGATACCATGTAGGAATTTCTGAATCTTAATTCTTATGCAAAAATTATTTTTGTTAATCCGGTTAAGCTTCTCCTACTTATACAAGTTATCAACTGAATAAATTCAAGTTAACATCAAAGCAAAACACATAACAGATCTCTACCAATTCAGATCTAGAATAAGCACTTGCACACATAGACAAAGTGACATGATGGGGTAGTTCATGTCCTCGGAAAAGCAAAGCTCGAAAACTAGTCTCTGATATTTGGAGAGACTCTATTATTAGAATTATTTACGAATACACAAATGCGGGTTCGGTCTGACCCTACGGAAAGATAACTCTAGATTTGTAGCACTTGGTTGATCTAAGACCAACAATATTGATTGATCCACACCCTCAAACGGAATTTACAGAACTCAGCCAGATCTAGGCCTAGAAACCCTAGATCTGCCCCTGAGAGACACTGCGTCAGCCTCTGAAGGCCTCCAAATGCTCAACGTTGTCACTGGAAGTGACTGTGTTGCCCCAAATTGGGTGACGCAGTCACTACGCTGCCCCTAAGGGTCTCTGCGTAACCCCTGAAGGGTTTCCTGAAAATCACACTGTCCTTGCTAATAGCACCAACGCCTTCTTCTTGATGCGTCTGCTATGTCTCCCTGCTTCTTGAGTCTCTTACCTTGACTTTCTTTGATCTCTTCTCTACTTCTTGTGTATTCTGAACCACGGGATCAGATCATCCCCTTGGTCTAAATTCCCCTCTTTGCAACTGAAACACTTCTGAGAATTCTTAGCAACCCCGCCCTAGAATCTCAGCTTAGCTTCAGTGCTCTGCCTCTATGTGTCTTACAAATGATCCCAAGCATTTTCTTTATACTTTTCTTGTTGACAAATCAACGACCAAGATTAAATCTTTAAACAATGGCTAAGATTAAAATAAAGCTTGATCTGTGTGACTTAAGACAATTCCATCACATGTTTAATTAAATTCACTTTAATTATTTTATTTTCCTAAGTTTTAACTTAGGAAATACATTAAAATAATTAATTAATTTAATATCTCCTAAACCAGATGAAATTTCCCAAATCCATTTCTGGATCTTGTAGATCAGGTGAACTCTAGTCCTTTCTCAAATTTTGGGACCTAGAGCACAACTGATGCTACCCCAAATACACGAAATCTCAACAGCAACTAGCTGAATAGTTGGGACTCGGAAGACATCCCACTTCAACTTCCACTTTAGCCCCAACACCTTCCACCTTACCCCTAGTAGTTGCACTTTCCCCCTGAGGCTCAACCTTAACGTGCCTACATACTGCTTCTAGAGGAAGAGCAGTGACCTTTTCCCATAAAAGGGGTAGAGGGAATCATTGATTTCTTAGAGCATTATCCTTGTAGTATCCATGTGCCTCATGATGGCTCATCTCATGAAATGCATTTATTTTTGTTTTGATGTGATTTTGTATCATTTTGTCAAGAATTATGACTCAAGATAGTTATCATATTTCAGTGTTGAGGTGTGATGTACTACTTGATACGTTATAAATCTTATATATCAATACTTTTTCATATTTATGTAGTAATGCGTTTGTTTGATGTTGCTCTTGCATTAGATATTCAAAACAATTGGAAAAAAAAAAATTATTTTTTGTATTTTTTTAGAAGTTTCTCAATATTTTATGTTATTTTTCCGGCATTGTTGATAAGTTATATTTCAGACCTTGTTGATGCCTCAGAAATCTATGGCAACAACAAAGGGGATAACCACCCGGTCCAGACCTTAAAGCAGTTCCTTTTTCATTTGGGATAGTGGCTCCGACTAGGTGTAATGGGACCAGTTTCTCAGATTTGGGTTTTTGTATGATTGTTGGATTTCTTTCAAAAGATTTGCATAAAGAATTACTAAAAACTAAAACAAATCTATTCTAGAATGCAAAGCTTTGAATTAAGTCTAATCTAATCTAACCCAAGATAATACCAATTTTATGCGATCTAAAATGATATCTATTCGATTTGTGATGATTTAGATCATCACAGATTTAATAGGATTAATACTTTCGTAAGATGATTCTCTTGAGAAATAGTTAATTAAAAGAAGATGTAAAATATATCGCATATATCTGATGATCATATATAAAACAAACCAATTTCTATCTTTATATCGTACAATAGTGCAACTGATATTTCAAACAGAAATAATTGATTTCATATATAATTCATGAAAGCTGGATTCATCACTGATATTCAAAACATAATTAGCATACATGATAATAGTACCAGATGTGTACTGTCCTATTCATCTGATCAATGATAATAGGCCACATTCAACTCCTCTACCAATAAGTCTTTCAAAGAATACAAAAGTGCATCAACAGTGATCAACAAAATGATATATAACTGAAAAGGCCGTGTTCCATTATTTTATCAAGGCATCTACAAACTTACTTACAAGAAAGAATTCTTTGTAAATGTTCTCAATAAAATTCTGGACCCTTTTCTAAATGCATGAGAAGGGTTTAAATACTATACTAACTACTTACAAAAAAATAGATTATACAAAATATCTTATGAGGTGGTTTCAAACAACCTTCCTCATCCTTAGTATCTAATTGCTAAAAATTGAAATTATATAAAAACAAACTAACTAATAATCATGCCCGATGATAAGTTACTGCCAACTTTGCTTTTCTGCTCACAAATGTCGGACATCGGTTGAACTTGTGGAGGTTTGCCGAACTGTGTCTTCATTTGTGCAGCAAATATAGCGTCCAGTAAAAGTGGTTGTATTCTCTGTATAGAATTCAGAGAACAATTCGGTGTCATGATCTGATTGTGAGGTTTGACCAATAGCTGCCAGTATGCTTCCTAATTAGTTTTCTTTAGCTGTGTAAGTGCTTATTCTCGGAGTTGACCCGCGTCTTTCCAACTTTGTTCTAAATCTCTGATATCAGGAACAAATTTGTGATTTCCTTCTTTAATCAGACTAGAAGTATGTAATATGTGGTTAATCATTTTGACCATATTCTTTGATATACCTGCTGCTCTGGCTATGGCCAATTCTGCTTGTTTCACTCGTGCATCCCAGTCAGTAAAAATAATATCTTTGAAAGTCTCCTTGATCTTTGGGAGATCTGACTTTCTCCCTTCTTCTGAATCTTGCCATTCAATATAATCAGAGATTTTGGTATTGAGTTCATTGAACTCAATTCTTTGACAATGACTGTGTTAGTCAACTGTTCACTGATTTCCAGGTGTGGAATTATGTTTGACAGTTGTACAACAAACATGTTTTGATGTTTTGAGAGTAAGGCACTTAATGCTGATGCTTCTTTTATGAATTCCTCTGCAGTAGGAATTCCCTCATTTTTGGTAAGATCTTCTCTCAATTGTTCAATCAGTAAATTTTTGCTAGATAAGTCATTTTCATGACTTATCTTAAGCATTTCCATCTGTTGCTGTACTTTGAGGAGTTGCTATTCCACCTTCTGATGTAAACTGTTTCTTTCTTCATCTAGCTGCTGCTGTAGTTGCATAATTTTGTCATCCTTTTCTTGGACCGAAATAGATACTTCTGCTGCCTTATCCATTGTTGCAGTGGTGTATGCATCAGCGAATTGAGATAGCCGAGTTAAATTTTCAATTGGTTTTGATGGAGTATCTTTCCATACTACTTCCATAACTTCATTTCCCGGGGGGGTTTCAATCCTTCTTCTTTTCCTCTGTTTCCTTGCTACAGATTTATGAAGAGGGCTGTAGAATACATCCAGTGGAGAAATATCGGTCACCTTGAGGATAATCTCATTAGTAGGATTTGCAGGAATGATTTCCATGTCTTGGGAGATTATCTCAAGAGTTTCAATGATTTCTTTTGTTGAAACTATTTGTCCCTGTGGAGTCTGAAATTCTGTATTTTTTTGTGAAGATGATGCCTCTAAAGTATTTGTTAATGCATTGCTGAATGAAGTACAAATTTTATCTAATTCACTTTGATTTTGTGAATCTGATTGTTCTGCCCTGATTTCTTGGCTTGCTTCAGTCGTATAACTGGTAATCAAAACATCCTGAGGGATCCGTCCGAGTCTTTGTTCTCTGAATTCATTGAATTTCTGTACTTCTTCTGGATTCAGGTTCAATTTGACAAAATTTAGGATTTCTTCAAAAGTCCCAACAGATTGCAAAATATCTTCAAATCTGTCATCAGTGTGTACGATAGGTTTGAGTTTGACTGATAGAGTAAATTTGTTAGCAATATTTTCTGGGTCGAACTGCCTGGAGGGTAAAACGGGGAGCTTCAAAAGCTCAATCTTTTGACATTCTTTCAATGCGTGATTAAAATTGCTGAGTGTGAATGAACCACATGAAATTGGGAAACTTGGCCATAAAGACTTCTTACCGTCTTTCAAAGATTTAGTGAGTCCATTACCAACAGTTTGGTAAGCGACTTCTCTTGCCATCAATTTATTTGAAACATATAAAGGAAGAATATGCGGGGGAGCAGAGCTTCCAAAAATTCTGATATATGAAAATGATTCTTCAACAAAACATCTGCCTATCATTTGAAGGTCTGCAAGGGCTTCCTTAGTGAACCCAGGGCTCACTGTGTCAATCATAAATTGATGTAACGGTAATACAACTCCATAACACAGCCTATAGAAATGTGGTGCATAATTATGCTCCCATATCTCTTTATGACTCAAATGTATCGAGGTAGGATCTTCAAGAGTCCATTTCCATCCCATAACTGGAAAGTTGGTAGAAAAATAGATGGCATAAAAAATATACGCACTCATAAAAAATTGGGGAACAGATTTGGAGGAGGAAGTTCTCGTTTGGCGGTATTCATTAATTGCCTTAACTAGATTTTCAGAAAGGATAGTCGCCCAATTCATTATGAGGGAATTAACACAAGAGTCAATTAGGGGAAGCCAATTTATGGAGAGCTTGGTATTATCAGGTAGACCATATAATCTGCATAGCATTGCTGCTGCAAAATTATAAGGATTTGCAAGTGACGCGATAGGATACATACCTGTTTTCTCATATTTGAACTTGTTGTCTAGTTTCCTCCAACCTTGAATTGCCTTGAACAGGTCGTCGTTCTTCTCAGCAAACTTTGTTCAAACTGACTGTTGTAGATGTCTTGCGGGTCGGGCAACTTATACATGATTTTCAGATCTTCAACTCTGAAAGAACCTAGAATCTCATTCTTGCAGGTTCTTAATTGTCTGTCTTTGATTGTTGAATTGTCAAGCACCCACCTAATCATGTCGGTATATGGAAGAAGAGTAGCCTTTGCTGCTATCCTATGGAGGAAAGAGCATGCAATATCTTTGAACTGTAAATTTGAGGGTGTTGCATCATCGGCAGTCGCTGTGACTTCCATTACTTCTGGCTCTTCGTCTTTGAGTATAGTGTAAATAACTTGCCACTTAGTAGCTTCTCCATCGGCAGTGCAGACAGTATCAGAGACTATAGGAGACATTCCTATTTGTTCGAGTTTTGCAACAATCTGTTTGTCGTGTTTCTGAATCACTTTGCGGATGGACATATCTTGAAGGGAAATCCCTATTAAAGACAGAGTAAATGATCAAATGATGGAAGATCTATTGAAATGATCTATTTTGAAAGAAAACATTCGGGAAACAGCTATATCATTAATTAAATCATAACGAATCGATAACTGTTTGCATTGGGATGACAAAACACAATTAATATTTCTTGACATGATCTATTTTCGCGTAAAACCTTTATTCAAACCTGTCAAATCCATCGCATTGCTCCCTTTAAACCTGTCTTTATGAAGCGTATTTACCTTTTGTTTGTGCAATATGCAATTTTGCGATATCGTAGAAGTCGCAGTATCGCAAAATCGCAGAATCAGAACTTTGATAAGAACTGCTTAAAGTTGTACAACAAAAATCCGCGATATGCGATTTGTAATGTCGCTTGTGAAACCTCAAATCGGCGATCGCAAAATCGGGATTTCGCTGTTTTATTGTTTTGACTTCTAATAAGAAAAGATTTATGCGAAAATACGATTTGCGATAAGGATGTTTTATTAATTGCTTTTTATTTTGTTTTTTATGCTTTTTTTATTTAATAAAAGCGGTGATGTTTTTTGGAGTTTGATTTTTATCAAAAACAAAAATATATTTTTAACAAAGGTCCCTATTTCTTATTTATCAAAGGTCTAGATTATTTTGAAAATAAAAATGGGGGGGGGGGGAGTTGTTGCATAGCACAACAGACCCTCAACAGTAAATTCACTAAGATGATAAATGTAATGTTGGTTATAACAACCAATGGACCATTCATTGCACACTTATCCATGAGATCCATATTATGAGGAGTTTACTAGCATCATTTGATGACTGCTCTATCCAAGAGACTTCCAATGTCCATCATCTATTAAATAAAGGTTTGGTCAAAGAGTTACACATGGAAGGTTTGTTGTATATATCACAAGGGCATCCCACCCTTTGCACACATTTCTAGGGCACACTATCTTTGAGGGGTTGTTATAACAACCATGGCCAATTGTCTTGTACATTTGTCTATTTGATCCTCTTTTCAAGAGGAATGCTAGTACATATTTAGAAATGAAATGAAACTGATTATATAAATAGCTTATCATAATGTCAATATTGCATGACTCATAACATGACATTATTTAGACTAAGTGGGAAGTAAGAAATTAAGAATCTGCTAAAAGAAATTCAAATAGGTTGCCTAAAAGACAAGGATGACATTACATTCTTTATTCCTCTCTCCTGAAATACACGAGTCTTTGAAATTTCAAATAATATTGATCCAATGCAGTATGAAGGTTCTAATTAACTTTTAAGTTGCATTTGTGTGAAAATGGCCTGTCATCCCCAAACAAAGGCTTTCCACTGAAATTGGGACGTCAAAAGAAAATGGGTTCCATTGCTTCAACCTTGGGATTCAATTGCATTTCTAGAGAATAGTGTTCTGGCTGTTCACATTATTTATGGTCACTAAACAAGTTAATGCCATGGTATGCATGAATGCCAACAATAGTTAGAATAGATAGTGTCACCACATGAAGTACCCAGCTTACCCAGCTTATGTGTCATTTTAATTGAGAATGTGGTTATAATGAAAGTTTCTTTTCAAATCAATACGTTAACTTTTCAAGTTTATTTGATCCAGACCTTACTATCATGGATGAAGATTGTGCAGTTATTTATGGATGTAAAAAGGAAAGTTTACTCTTTATCAGTGATTCTTAGGCTTCTTTATTTGATATTCTTATTTCTCCTATAGCTTATATTATTTTGATAGCGTTTTTCCCTCAATCTTCTAGACCTGTCTTAGTTGTCTAGTTATACTTGAGAATTTATACTATGCCATGCATTTATCAATTGTTCTCTCCTTTAGAACTTGATTGACTAAATTACAGAATTTCTGTAAGTTGTCTTGACCCATTCAATGTTATTGTGATGGCATGGCTAACATGATTACTTCATAGTTATGTTTTTCTGCATAATCATATATCTTCAAATGCAAGATCTAACTGGTACTTTGATTAATTTAATGCTTGTATTAATCTAGGGTTTATGTATTTATGAGATTTGCAGGAGTGAGAGGGATTTACACAGCCGCAAAGATATGATACTTGACATGCAACAACGGACAAAGCAAATGGCAATCAGCCTATCCACCTCACAGAGCCTTCAAAAGTAATGTTTTATCCATATTGTCTCAATACTCCTTTCAATCTAAAGTTAAACAATTGAAACATGTTGCATTTGTGTAGATGCCATTTCAGTAATACCACCTCTCTTCATACACCAGATGTAAGCCATGCCAAGGGAAGAAACAATTGGTAACCGATTCCTTTATTAAGAAAACAATGAATATTCATCTAGGTGCAACTTGCAGTATACATGCAAGATCTCTTCATGGGGCAATTGACTGATTGACTTTACTGACATTGAACAACAACAAATAACTTAGTTGGAACGTGCAATCAATTCAAAAATCATAAAACAATGAATTATTGAATATTGAAATAATGGGAGGTAGGGTTAAAACATTATGCTGCATCTAGAAATGGAACCTTCATATGTATAAAAGGCTGTTGGTGAAATTGCAGCATTTGTTCTGCCACGACTGTCCAGTGTCAATTGAGGCTATGAAAAGGAGATTTCTTCAGGATTTTGAAGTAGAGAATAGCTTCATTCTTTCCTTGGGAATTTAACACTGTAGTCCTTATTTAAAAATAATGTAGAGATTAGAAATGCACATTTTCTCATAAAGAAGGTTCTCAACTGATAAATCCTTATGGGTATGATCAGATGGTAAAAAAACTCTAGATTGATCTTGGGGAAAGGCTTGTTGCCATGTTTTCAAATGTGAGGTGTTCCAGACATTGCCATTCTTTTATCAAGGATGACACTATTAGGTTCATTGGTATTGTTATGGGTCAACTGCACATAATGTCCAGTTGCAAAGTGGCTGGACCTTGAGGTACTATAGAAGTACATAAGGACATTCATGAAAATAACTAGATAATGATCAAGATAGCTGTGCTAATTCTTGAAGAGATCTGCACATCTGCTAATATAAGAGAACTTACGAAAGTAATTTGTTCTATTATCATAACAGAGTTGAAACCAAATTACCATGCAACAATAACCAGGGATATGTTGTCTGCACAATACCAGCAATGGAATAAAGTTACTGACATACAAAAAACACCAGAGAAAGCAAGTATGTAAATAGTAGAATAAGATTGCCGGATATGTACACATATGCTGTACGCACTATAATCCATTTAAGTAATTTATAAAGGTACATAGAGGCCAAAATTGGAATGCCCATGCACAAGTGACATGAAAAGCTTTCATCACTTCCCTTTACAAATAACGCTTATCCAAAGAAGGAGAACTTGGATGAGAATAAAGCTAAAAGTTAAAAGTGACTAAAACTTACATTTAAAATATGCAATATAGTGCATTGCCATTTTTCCAATGTTCCACCGAGTTTTTGGGACAGGGAAACGTGGGAGTGGGGATACGCACAAGTGGGACGTATATAAGCAACCACAAAATTTAGGGAAATTTTGGGGAAACAGGGGGACGTTGATTCATAAATTTATAAAATTATTAAAAATTTAATATATAAAAATAAAAAATAAAATCTCCACAAATGTAAATAACTAAGTTAGTAAATAGTAAATCTTAACAACTATGAAATGTACATCTAAATATGATCATCATTTCATATTAGACTATTATGAATCATAATTATCATTTGACATTTCAGCAATCATCAATGTAAAATTGTAAATTTACAAGTAAATTACTAAATAGAATCCATCATTTGACATTATGCAATGTTCCATCTAAATTCATCATTTGGCAATGGAAATTAATATTATGCAAGGTATATCTAAATTAAATTAATCATTTGACAATTGAAATTACACAATGCACATCGAAAATAAATTCATCATATGACAATGACATTATGCTGAAGTCTAAAATAGCCTTAGAATACTAAACTAAAAGTAAACATAGAAAGCAGTGAAATACTAGAAAATTTCTCAAAAAATACTAAATAATAAATCGCAGCTCCATTCCGGTGGCTCCAAGTCACAAAATGAAAATTGCAACTCCAATCTGACAGCTCCAAGTCACAAAATGAAAATCGCAGCTCCAAATGTCTCAGGCCCCAGTCGATGGTAAATCCGAATCATAGCAAATTGAAGATGGAAAATGTCGAGCAACGGTAGTAGGAAGATGTTGAGCGGCAAGGTAAAATGTTGAGCGACAGTAGAAGGAAAATGTCGGACGGTAAGGTAAAATCGTAGGGTTAATGAGAAATGTGAATGATTATGTTTTAATGTTTAATTTATCCTTTAGTTTTTTATTTTCATTTTTTTAATTTTATTAATATTTGTAATATTTTATATTTTTAATTGTTATTAGTGAAAAAATTTGGGGGGATGTTTCTCGTCACCAGGAAAAAGTCCCCCCAAATTTTCCCTGAGTTTCCCCAAAAAAGGGGACGTGGGGAAACGTTTCCCTAGGAGTTTCCCCGTCCCAGGAGCATGGGGGAGCGGGGAAGCACGTCCCCCACCTTGGGGGGCGCGTCCCTGTGGAACACTTATTAGTTCTCACCATTTCTTCCATGCTTAGAGAAAATTGTCCTTGATTTTTGTTGTAGTTGGCAGTACACCCCTTCCAGTGAAGTACAAAATAATTTTGGTGTCTTGTGTCTTTGGGGTCTTTGTACGAAGCCATGGCCTTGCTAAAATAGAGTGCTTGAACCAGTGGCAAAAGGATATGTCAAAGGGAAGTTCATTAAATAAATCCTTTGGACGTCCTTTTTGCTTAATGACAAAGCCATCAAAAGTTTGTTGAAGGTCAGAAAGAGGAAGTGTTGATGCAAAAGATGTTATGTCTTTTGTAGAAGGAACATGAATAGGAGGAATTACACAAGCAACTTTGTACTTGGAAGGTTTGAACTCATTTCACTTCATAATCAAGGCATGTGGGACGAAGGAGTTGAACAAATTCTTGTTTGAAGTAGGGTGAGGATATGGAGGATCATGTGGTGTAGGGAGTCATCCTTTCTTAAGGTGGTAGTTCCCATGAGCTGTCTACAAAATTATCTAGCAAATAGAAAATGGTGAGAGCAACTTTAATGGACAGAAAATCTAAGAGAGGTCCATTGAAGGAATGAAGACCTACGATGATGATGTGGAGAGGAATTCTAGGTAATTCCTCAATACTATAGGCTCACAATGTAGTGAATTTTGGAATAGTTTGATGCATTTGAGCCACGTAGGCAACTTGTAAAAATGGCAGTTGTGAAAATTTTTGAATATTACTTATACATAAACCCTACTGTTAAATCTGGTTTTACATCTCCTACTTAATCAAGTTATTAATCTGAATTATTCAGTATTAACATCGAAGTAAACACATTAGCAACCTACATAGATACAAATCTAAACTGAATACATAATGACAAAGTGACACACGAGATTTTCTGGACAACTGTCCTCGGAAAAACCCAATTTGGGAAAACCGGTCTTCTGGCTGTTGGAGGGTTTTTATTATTAAGTAGATTATAAATACATCAAATCTAGGCACCTTACTGGTTAACCTGACAGAGAAATACAAAATCTGCAGCAATACCTTTGTTTCGGAGACAGAAAACTGGACTGATTCACACTCTCAAACGGGATTTACAAAACTCAACCCTTTTCAGTCTTCAGAAACCCCAACGCTGCTCTGAAGCCCTCTGGGTCAGCTCTGCTAGGCTGTGGCTGCCCCTCCGCTACTCAGGAAGGGCCTGCGTCACCCCAGGCTGGGTTACGCTGCTCCTATGCTGCCTTGGCTGGGCCTATGTCAGCCCTGCTGGCCTCCTGCTGCCTCTGCACTGCCGTTTCTGGGCCTGCGTAGCACCTAAAGCCCTCTGCGCTGCGCAAATGCTACAGAGCTGCTGCTCCCTCTACGCTGTTCTAACTGCTACTTCTCTGCCTCTTGCTGGGATCAGATCATCCCTCTCGCCAATACTACCCCTCGCTGCAGCTGAAACACTTCTGGAAATTTTTAGCAAACCACACCCTAGAATTCCAGCTTAGTCTCAGTGCTTTGCCACTGTGTGTATCCTTCAACTGACCCCAAGCCTTTCCTTTATACTTTTCTCATTGGGAAACCAATGACCGTGATCTAATCTTGAATCGACGACTAAGTTTAAAAGAAAGCTTGATCCGTGTGACTTAAGTCATTTCCATCACATGTTTAAATTAATTACCTTTAATCTTTTAATTTTCCTAAGTTAAACTTAGGGTCCTTAATTAAAAAGATTAATTAATTAATCTTCTCTTAAATAGGATGGAATTTCTCAAATCCCTTTCGGGGTCTTGGAGATCTCATGTACTCTAGTCCCTCCACAAAGTTTGGGAGCTAGAGCACATCCGATGCTACACCAACACTCAAAAATATCAACACTCCCTCTTAGCGAGGAATGTGCTCTAGCACAACACTTCACCCCGAAGTTTTGCACTGATCTTTGGTGTGGGTCTCTGCGCCGATGCTTGGCCTACTGCCCTTCATCACTGCGCTGCTGTTGCTCTCCCGTACTACTGCCCATTGCGCTGCCACCGCCACTGCCACATCTGTACTGCAGCTCCCTCTCAATCTGCTGCATCGTGCTGCCAATTGCTGCACTGCAACTTAGTTGCCGAGAGAAACAACTGAAAACTCCTGCCCAATCTTTGGTAGAAAAGTCAGTTGGGCTGCATCCTCATCAATGAAGCACCATAGGCTGTTGCTCTGTGCTGTCATCTGGAGGTTGTTGTACAACTACAACTCTGCACTGTGTAATAAGACCTCCTCTGCGCTGCTAAAGTCACATCAACCCCTCTACGCTGAAGTCCCCTACGTTGCTGCTGCGCTGCGTTGTCCTCCAGAAGCCTCTACGCCGCTGCAACTTTGCTCTGCGTAAGCAAGTCTTCACTGCGCTGCTGAAGTCACATCATCCCCTCTACGCTGCTGAAGTCACATTAGCCCCTCTGTGCTGCTACTTCCACGCTGCTGCTGCATCTGCATTGCGCTGCTCCCTCTCAGCATCCAGCTCTGCCTCTGCTCCATCTGTGATTCTCTGCACCCATTGCTCCACTTGTCCCACTACTGTCGTAAGGCTCCTGTAGCAAGGATGTGATCCAAGAGTTGGGCTACTCAAGGATCCCGCCACCACTCTGTAGGTACTCTACAGATCCATGTCGCCCCACTTTTGTGGTTCATGAGCACTCATGGCCACGTCATCTTCGGAGCCATCGTCCGCCACAACAGCCTTGGAGCTAGAAGCTTCCTTGTCCTTTTTCTGAGGACAATTGTTGGCGAAATGTCCTATTTCACCGCACTGGAAACACTTGATCTTTGACAGATCATGCTTTGTTCTCCCTTGCTACCTCTTTGATGCCAAGGCTGCATCTTCCTCTTATTCCTTCTTTACTTTGCTCGACCCAGTACTGAACTGCCTCTTGGTGATTCGACGAATTTCTTCTTGTCGGAGGATAGCCCACATACTGTCCTAGTTGGGAAGGTTTGCTCTGCCCAAGAGAATTTGGTCAAAACTTTCCCAGTCCTCTGTGACAATATTTAGAGCCATCCTCACCATAACATCATCCTCCACCTTCACCCCTATGCCAGTCAGTTGATCTCGGATCGCTTGAAGTCTGGACAGAAAAGGCTCGATCTCCTCCCCCTTGACCATCATGAATAACCTCAACTGATTCTCTATAAGCATCTTCCTTTGGATGGATCTTCCTTCATATAGTGTGGTTAGAGCTACCCACATCTCATGAGCCGTTTTCTTATCGGCTATGTGTGGAACCACATGATCTTTGACCCATCCATTATGAAGCACTTGGCATGTGCCGCTGCTTCTCCAGGAACTTTGCATTGGTCGGCGTGGCTAGGACTTTCTCTGCATGCTCCCTCAGACCGTATGCCTCCATGACTACCAGGATTTTGGCCTTCTAGATTGCAAAGTTGGACAGGCTGTCCAACCTATCTTGATCACGTAGTCCCTGAGGTGCCATTTTCTCAGAAAATTTGTCAGAATGAATCCTCCTCTCTATGCTAGAGACTTGGATCTAGGGTCCTTGGCGAAATAGGCACCCTCTGCTCCCTCTGACAACTGACTTCCTCTCTTGGAAGTCTGCCAAATCAAAACGAATCAGCTCTCTTCGATCCTCTAATCGATCTGCAAATTTCTTTGGCTGGAAATCCTCTGAGAAGTTGTTCTCCTCCTGCTCTTTGTCAACTTGCTCAGGCTAAATTCTGAATTGACAAAATTTTAGCCCCACCAACAACTATTGAAGCTCTGCAGCACGACTTTCGGCACTCTGAATCAGCTAACACCTTCAAGACCGCGTCACCCTAGCTGGCCTCTACGTGGGCAGACAGTCCCAACATAGCCTCTGTGTAGTAAGTACGTGGGCCTGCGTGGTGACCGCGTGGAGACTGCGTCACTCTGGCCTCTGTGTGGCTCTACTCCCTTCTGCTGCTCGCATGCTCTACGTATTTACCGACGAATTTTGTCTATGATCCTTGTAATTCCCATCTCGCCCATTGGAGGGTCGTTTTTGTGACCAATAAGCAGTGTCATGCCTTGCAAATACCATCATTGCATCCCTTTCCATGAGGACAACATTTCTTCTGTTGATCATTTCCTGAGCAGACCCCTAAAAACACCTGTTTTTGCCTTGGCGCTGGTAGCCCGTTATGTACTCGCGCCAATGGGGGAAAATTAACACTGAGCTCGCGCCAATTGGCGCTCTGTCCCAGTGTTGCACCCGCGCCACTCTGTTTATGGAAAGTTTTTTAAAAAAGAGGCGAAGTTTCGATTACAACAACTTCGTGGATGAGTCATCAGGAGTGGTTTCGCCTGAATAACCACGGCCTTCCTCCTTTGGCCTCTTGTTTCCACCTTATGGGGAACCTCCTAAGGGATAAGGCCTCCCTTCCACTATTGTAGGGATCCCAACCTCCTCCTCTCCTCTATAAATATAGCCTTCATCCATTGATGAAGTGGCTGAATGGCTGAATGGCTGAATAGCTAGTTCCAGAATCTCCAAGTTCCCAAGAGCTTTTACATCCTTATGCTGAAAGAGCCTTCTTGATTCCCTTAAGGCCAAATCCAAGCAAGGAGACTATTGCCAAGTATCCGGAGAGAGATGCTTGTCCCATCCCTGACAGGCTTTATCGAGACATGTTGTGCTGATGACCCGCTAAAGGAGAGTGTTGCGTCGAAGCTATGGTTGTATTATTCTTTTGACTCTTTAATGATAAGCGACTATCGGTTATGGTTCCACTCTTGTTCTTGATCATGTTCATGAGTTATGTCCTATTCGACTGACATATAGTTGTATGTACTGGATTTTATGCTTGCGTTTTTGTTGTTTCTTGCATGTGCAGGTGTCCGATCACGGAGATCGTGAGGATTGTGATTTGCCAGGGCAAAGGAACGGGAGCACCACCTCTTCTACAAACGACAGCGTTGGATTCCAGGTAAGCCTTCCTTGAAATTCGGTTTATTTGCAATTAGGAACATGCACTGTAGCGTGTTTGATTGTTGCTAGACCCGATCTGGGCTAATAGGGATCGCCTCTGTCTGCAGAGGGGATTTACCTCCTCAACAATTTGGCGACTCCGCTGGGGACTCAGCTTGTTGTTCGTTTTATAAGCTATAGACGGAGCCCGAAGTTGGCCAGATAGCCTTCGAAACGCTTTTTCTCTACAATTGCGAAGTAGATCAA